>OY284487.1:30997911-31597911 GCA_958336395.1 Ctenicera cuprea | reverse complement strand
GCAGAGAATTGTGTATGTGATTAAGCATATTAATGGCACGAACATAAACGATTTTCTTCATTTGGTTGATGGCTATCAGAACAAAATGAAATAATAATGCGTAATAGCATTTGTGACACATTACACTACGTTACAGTGTTTTGAATCATTAGCTGACTATATTCTACTTTTCAAGTTGACGGAAAATTCAAAAATATTTATTATTTAACTGTGTCTAAAATTAAAACAATAGACCTCTGGTTTTGCATTCTAAAATCGGCTTTAACATAAACTAGCGAAACCCGTGTGCTATTTTCTACGATGTTTTTGTTTTTGTTGTGTTTTAATAATTAATCAGCGAATTAACTATAGATAGTGCAGCTGATCGCGGATCAAAGTCCTAGCAAAATGCTACCAAAAAACATGCCACTGCCGCTATCGGTACGGGTTTTTTAAACGCTTATTTCTTCGTAAATTTTTAAACTACTTTTACATTCCTAAGCTCAACAAAATTGGACTCTCTATTTAGGGGTTATGAGGCGTCACACACCCCCACACACAGACATACATTTTTACAACCATTTTTGGGTTTCTTGAGATGCAAAACATGTATTTCCGTCAAAATCCTAAATTCCAAATTTTCTATGATATCTATATTAAAAAGTATAGGAAAGTTAAAGACTCAGCAGTTTGTTAGTTTGTTATTTATTAATTTTTGGGCTATTTTGAAACATGAGTGTAAATCGTCATATAAGATAAACATAATCAACTCGGTTCGTTTCACCTGCAAACCTGGCATGTCGTATTTATATCAAAATTTATAAAATCGCTCGTAAATTCGCAATGCAGTTGCGTTAGGGCAATATTACTTCATACCTCTAATAAACAGACATAAATTTACCAATTAAAAAGTGCCGATTTTTTTGAATTTTATTGGATCAAGTTGAGGATACATTACTATTTATTTGTTCCGACGTTGACCCTTGTTATTATTCAAAACGTCTAATCTAAACATCTACAAAACATTTCTGTCTTGTCTGTGCTACAGATAGATAATTTTATTACAACCAAATTAAAGCAACATTAAAATAAATAATTTCCGAAAACGATTAATAAATTGAGTTGAGTTGCAAGAGACCGCCGGTGTTGTATTATGATGATAATATTGTCGAGAAGCAAGACTCAGCCATGTTATTATGGTGAGACGGTTGGAGATTCAATATAAAGATATTGGTAGAAATGTTTTTACTTATAGAATGTTATAGGATTTTTTGACAGTATTGGTATATGATGGATGATGCTTAATAGAAGTATGTTATGTTTTAAGGAACGTCTTTATTAACAATGCCTTTCTCTTAGGTATACTTCCTATACTTACCGGCGCGTGGTGCGGCGTCTATATTTGCGCGGAAAAAAAATAAAAAAGATAATTACTTCAACTTTTCTATGCACAGAATCAAACTATGATAGTATGAATAGTAGATAGTCGCTTCACTCATAAACTTGTTTTTCTTCTTTTTCTAGTCGTTTTCTACCCATGTTCGGGTATACGTCTCTGTCATATGCTTCCATCTTTCTCTTTAAATAGCCTCCCCGTCGCTGCTGTGGTCTTCCAATGCTTCTCTTCTCTGCCCATGGTCTCCACTTCGTTACATTCTCACTCCATCTATCTGCTGATCCTACAACGTGGCGTGTCCAGTTCCATTTCAGTGTGTTTATCGTTATTACTATTGTTTTCTCACGTATCCATTGGTTCGTTTTCTTGTCTTTCATTGTAATTTCTAATATTTTCCGCTCTATTGCTTTCTGGTGTACTTGCATTTTAGTCATGTTTTTCTTGGTTAGTACGTTTCTTCACCGTATATCGCCGCCGCGCCGCCGGCTGGAAGTATGCAAGAGTTACTGCCTGTCCCAAATAGATAAACAAGTTTACTTTTTCAGCTGTGTGGTCTCTCAAGTTAATTGTGCTATTATTAGTATTTTAATTCGCGGTGTAATTTGTTTTAGAGAAATTTATTTCCAACCCAATTTTTCTAGATTCTGTGTATAGATTTTAGAACATACTTATCAGTTATTTTCCTGTTTTGGCAAGTAGTACAATATCATCTGTGTATCTTGGGTTGTTTAATTTCTCTCTTACGATTTCTTTCCTTTTATCTTCCTATTTTAATTTCCTAAATATATCTTCGAGAATTACAGTAAATAGTGTAGGTGAAATAATATCTCTTTGTCTAACTCCTCTATTTATATTAACTTCTTTTGTGTTTTTGTGTAGTTGTACTTGCAGGGTCACCTTCTTGTAGATTTTTTAAATTGGCTCAGTGTACCTATAGTCTATGCGGGCGTTTCTCATAGCCTGTATAATTGACCATTTCTTTACGATATTGAATGCATTGCTGAAATCAATGAACGCTGTCCATATATATAGGAATACTATATTTTATAATCATCTTTATTATTATTTTTATCGTGTGAAGATGTTTGATTGTGTTGAAGTTTGTCCTAAATCCAGTGTGTTCCTTAGACTGGTATACCAATCTAAGGAAGTTGGTATATTACGTTAATACTACCTTGTTCATATACATTTATATTTTTATTGAGTTTTTGTATAAATTCACCCAAAAAATATGGGCCAAGCACTTTGTCTTTACTTTTCCGTACTTATAAAATAGTAACCTGTATATTAAATCCGGCGCCTTTCCACTTGACTCAACTTTCTGCTCGATTGGCAAAGTCGCGCTGCGCTGAGCTTTCATTCATTATTATAACACGTAGGAGAACATCAAAATATTAAATCGCTGAAATATATAACAGCCCAGAGAAAACATGTGTTTCGGGTGGATAAAACACAGTACCAATCAAAATAATTTTTTACGACGAAAAAAAATATAAAAGCGTGACAGCGTTTAATAAAAAGAAACATATAACCTGCTCTCCAATGATGAGCTGCATAAGTAATTTCTCAATCGGCAGCGTCGGCGGAATGTGAAGAACGATATTTTGGTTCTATGCAGTAGATACACGTACTATCGCTAATACCGGGTGATCGTAAAAAACATGATTCAGAGCAGGCCATGACCGAAGTGTGAAAGTTGGCAATACTTAATATAAGCCAATTGTCAAGTGTCGACAGCTGTAAAAATTTTTGGTTAGATACATTAAGTTAAATGTATCTAATCAAAACATTTTACAGCTGTCGATATTTGACAATTGGCTTATATTAAGTATTGCCAACTTTAACACTTCGGTCATGGCCTGCTCTGAATCATTTTGTTTACGATCACCCGGTATATGCAGTATTGTTGTAGTATTTGGTACCGATAATGTATATTGACTAATTTCGGGGAGGCGAACCTACCTATGAATGCGCCACTGAAACAACCAACCCACTTTATTGAGTGTAATGGGCTCTTGCATAAGTAGTGTAATGCATTTTTCGATTAAATTAATGACGTTCTTATTTTTTTACAATTATATACATTATGTTCCTATCTTCTTTACAATAATCAAATGCAAACAGTTAAAAGAAGACAGAAGGCGTTATACATGCGCGTTTATTATTTAAGACAACAAACAAATGTATAGAAAGCATATTCATAATCGCAAAGCATTGCATATTTGAGAATATAAAATACTGCTAAACGTAAAGCTAAAGAAGTGTGTGTGGGGCGTAGTCCACGAGTTCCGCTAGTTACTTTTATATATCTGATTATTACAATTACACCACCATTAACCAAGAACTGTTTTTATTTTTAGGGTTTGTTAATACAAACCTCTATGATCCTTTGTTCAAAGAAAACCAACTAACAAATCATACGCTACCTGAGTAGTACATCCAAAATCTTGTTCATAGGCCATCTGTTCGGAAGTCATGAGGAAACGAAGGTACTGTAGCAGCCTTGGTCAATTGTATTGTAACTTAGCGACTTGGTTGCTATTTATATAATAAAAAACATTCATCAAAACAATTTCATCCAAATTATTTGTAAAGTGAAAACTCGCATTAAAACTTTCTCCTCCAAATAGTGTTTTATTTAATAACTACGAACCCTAACATTACATTATTGGTGACCCCGACGTCGTTTGTAAAGTGAAAACTGCATTAAACTTTCTCCTTAAAATCAGTGTTT
Organism: Ctenicera cuprea; assembly: GCA_958336395.1. NCBI lineage: Eukaryota > Metazoa > Arthropoda > Insecta > Coleoptera > Elateridae > Ctenicera > Ctenicera cuprea. Next base: position 31,593,802 of record OY284487.1, on the reverse strand, counting down.
TATTTAACAACCACGAACCAAACATTACATTATTGGTTACCCCTCCGACAAGATTTGAACACGCAACCCTCCCGACGTGCGGAATTCAGAATTTCAAGACCTCCACAAACCGCAACATTCAGCTGCCACATCGCCACAGACCTGCGGATCTTCAAAACTCCAATTTACAAGATAAGTAACGCTTACTATATATGGCTTTCAAAACCACACAACATGCATAATTTAATGACAGACTGTGCTGCGAGAAGAGTGTTTGAACGAGTTTATGATAATCGATCTATAATGTTCGACTCAGACATTCGTGAATCATCCATTCTTCCACAAACCATCACTCCAACCCACTTCATCACATCACAACCATCACTCCACTTCATCACATCACAACCATGACTCCAACCAACTTCATCACAATCAAGCATCCAACCAATCTCTCAATCATCTCTCTCAAACAAATCACAACTAATCATACATCCTAATCAACTTTCCAATCTTCTTTCTTCTGAAGTTAACAACTACCAATCGCCTTCTACGGTAGAAGTATATGTTAATGCTCAAGAATTTCTTCTAACTCACTCTCTTTACAATCTTTATCACCTAACATTACATTATTCGACATTAACACCCCTATTAAACATAATGCAGTGCATCGAATTAAAACTAACGGTCCGCCAATTAGTGCAAAGTGTCGAAGACTTAACCCAACACAATTACTGTTTTTAGAAAAGCATCTGCATGAACTATTACGTGCTGGAATCATCGAGCAGGCAGACAGTCCTTGGAGTAACCCGATGGCAGCTATCGTGTCTGTGGCGATTACAGGCAGCTGAATGCGGTAACAGTTCCGGATACCTATCCAATTCCCTTCAGAAAGCATACTTCCAAATTCCTTTGCATCCAGATGATATGGACAAGACCTAATTTTGGCTTAAGAAACGCTCCTTCTTCCTGGTCCAGATTCGTCCAGAAGATTCTTACAGGGATGTATTACATTTATTTTTACCTCGACGATATATTAATTTTTAACAGCATCAGAACATTTGCGTCATGTAAAAATGGTTTTTGAACGTTTGACTAGTAGATATAGACTTTTGTTGAACGTTGATAAATGTGTTTTTGGGGTTAGTCAATTAGATTATTTGGGGCAATTTGGCAATTATCTGCCACAAGACTCAACTTTTTGTTTATGCACATTTTTTTCCCTTTTTGTTCTGTTTTTTTTAGTGAACTGGACTTTTTCTGCGCTACCCTTGAAATCTCAAGAATTAAACACGCACCTGGAAGAACTTTTTTTTTAGTGAACTGAACTTTTTCGACTCTGCTCTTAGAACCCCAAGAATTGGACACACACCTGAAAAAACTAGAAGCAACTTCAAGCTAATTTAATTTTCTATAATGTTCAATTAGTTACGTTACTTGTATTGTTTTTAAAAAAGATCAGAAGTTTTTGTAGCTAAGATAGCATGCGCTTCACGTTTGGTGCGTAGCTTTTTTTCTTCTGCAAAGGGGGGGGGGTACTAATGTAGCAGCCTTGGTCAATTGTATTGTAACTTAGCGACTTGGTTGCTATTTATATAATAAAAAACATTCATCAAAACAATTTCATCTAAATTATTTGTAAAGTGAAAACTGCATTAAAACTTTCTCCTCCAAATAGTGTTTTATTTAACAACTACGAAACAAACTTTACATTATTGGTGACCCCGACTCAAACCAGTTTTTTTTTGTTTAAGTATTTTTGTTTAAATATTATGTTCTTTTTATATTTGCACATTTTTTTCCCTTTTTGTTCTGCTTTTTTTAGTGAACTGAACTTTTTCGACTCTGCTCTTAGAACCTCAAGAATTGGAAACTCACCTGAAAAGACTAGAAGCAACTTCAAACTAATTCTATTTTCTATGTTCAATTAGTTACGTTACTTGTATTGTTTTTAAAAAAGATCAGAAGTTTTTGTAGCTAAGCTAGCATGCGCGTCACGTTTGCTACGTAGTTTTTTTCTTCTGCAAAAGGGGGGGTACTAATGTAGCAACCTGGGGTAACTTAGCGACTTGGTTGCTATTTACATTTTATCAAAACAATTCATCCAAATTATTTGTAAAGTGAAAACTCGCATTAAAACTTTCTCCTCCAAATAGTGTTTTATTTAATAACTACGAACCCTAACATTACAGTACCACATACTCATCCACAGGCAGACCTATTTAACAATCAAGTTTATTAAGTTCCTGGAAGTACAAAGAACGTACTTCCATCAAAATTTTAATCAAAAATTTTAGTTAGGGCATAGTACACTAGGCACCCGTCTATAGTCCCCTATGCGTAGGGGCTCCCATCAATACAGAAAAAAGTAATGTTTTTTTACTATATTTTATTGTATAAATGCATCTTCATTGTTAATCATACGAGAACTAATACAATATAGTATAACATATTAGCTGCAACAAATACATTTCCAACACTGGAATAATAATGAGTCCTACACAACATTTTCTAGTAGTGTAGGAGCCGCGGAATTGTATTAAATTTCAATTATACAAAAACATTAATTTTTAATTTAATTTTTCAGGAAGAGTTTCGTGGGAATAGACACCGCAAATCAAAGAAAAGCTGTTGTCAATCTAACAGTGCGCGAGAAGGAAAAAAGCTGAAGTGTGGACTTTGACTGGGCTTTCCCATACCAGATATTAATAATTACCGTATTTGCAAAAGTGTAAATTTTATAATTATAATGTTGTACATTTGACCGAATGTTAGATTTATAAGAAAGCAAGCTATATAGGCTCCCCTCCATTTGATCCATCTAAATTCATAGAAAGCGCCACAGTGAAATGATAACATTCAGAAAAAAATCAAATTGTAGCCAACCTTCCGTTTAAACAGCCTACAAAGTTAAAAAATATCGTGTGAGCAGCTTTTAAATAATATTTATTTGAGAAGCATCACTGCGTTCGTTTTCAGATTTTCTAAATTAATTTTGCTTCATCGTATACCATCCACAAAGGGCTCTTAAACAAGTTGTGGCTGATGCCGGTCAGACGACTCTTTTTTGAGTAAATAGACGTTAAAGTCAAGATTTTCAAAAAGTTATAGCTGCCGTCATTTTGAAGCTAGAGAATTTGGCAAAAAGTTTTCGATTTGTCTTAAGTTTTTCCTCAGATTCCGTCCTTAAATTTCAAAAATTAAGTTTTGGAAAAAAACGCTACCAAAGAAACGTGTCTCACTTCCGTTTCCCGTTTCTGATTTTTTTGAAAAATTTAACTAGAACTACAATTTTCGATATACTCGTACCTCTTCATTTAAAATTTCATCAAAATCATTACATTACTTTCACCTGGAGAGGCGTCACCCACACACCCACTCACAGACAGAAATTGTTTAAAAAACACTTTTTTGAGTTTCTTGAGCCCCAAAATTCAAAAATTTTCATAAAATCAATATTTCTCTATACCGAAGGTGTGGGAAAGTAAAAATTAATTTACCTTACACAAAATTGTTCTATCGTTCCCAGTTTATTAAATAAAAGCATGCATTTTCAGTTTTTAATTAATTATATAAAGCTTCGGAGATAAATTAACGAACTAGAAAACAAACCAAATAGATGCTCATCCCTAGCTCTATGAGCCAACGTAATTCGTTTTCATTGTTTCAGAAATTATCCTACGCGGTAATATTGTGTTTTCCTATTAAAATAATTGAAATTTATGCCGAACTCGACAGTGGGTTTTGAGTAATAGGGCATTATAATCAAAATTTTAATAAATCACTATATTGAAACTAAAAAGTTCGGAAAAGATCGTTGAATTACCTCTAAGATCTTCCATTAGATTCAGCTTGTAAATTTAGAAAATTCTATTTCTGAAAAATAATTCTACCAACACAATGTATATGTACGTAGGTATACACTTTCATTTTAAGTTTCACTAAAATCGGCCAATCCGTTCGGCAGATATGAAGCGCACACTTATCAACTTACACGTATACATCCATCCACAGGTAGAATTTTCTACAAATTTGGGTTCCTAGAGATTTAAAACATACATTTCTGTCAAAATCTTAAACTCAAAAATGTTCATGAAATTAATACTTCCCTCTATTGAATGCCAATGATAGTAAAAGCGTCTAAGATTCGCCGCTTCTTCTATTCGTAGCTAAATATTGGTAGAATTTTTCTTTATGTCAGAATCGTTGAAAACTAACGTAGTACATTGTTAGTATTTGGAAATTAGTACCAGGCAACAAAACCTGTTTCATAGAAACTCCTAATAGTTATTTACGTTATAAGGCCGGTAGATGACTTATTACAGTAACGAGTCGAGATGTTTCCGGATGAGGCGACGAAGGAGCCGAATCTGGAATTTCGAGACGAATATTGTCAGATCATCTCACGGCCGTAGGACGTACAACATTTTATTTCATACTGTATCGCTTTTTAAAAGTTTTAAATAAAGGATAATATTTTAATCAAGCAAATTATTAAGAATAATCTGGTTGCCTTATTTAGAGTAACGATAGCAACCAAATGTTTGAAAATTTTTCTTGTTTTTAAAACTGTTGTCAAAAATGTACGCTGCGTGTACTTCTGAAATGTTGCGAGGCAACACTTCCCGGCCTAGTACTGTAATGTGTCATTTCCCGGACTCAAATTAATGACGCAAAGTAGTGTACGGTGGACAGTATGAAATAAAAATATTTGACCTAGCTGATGGTCAAGTAGTTTTTATGAAAACATGAAACCATTTGTGAAATGTGCAGATTTATAACGTCTAATACTGCATCAAAAATAGCTATTGATTTTAACCCCATGCAATCAAAACCTTTTAATTTTTTATTAATACATAATAATTTGCCTGCTAGATTCATACGGAAATATTGTTTATGTTCATGAGCGTTGCCCAGATTCTTTACTTTTACTTGTAAAACAGCATTTTATGATTTTATAGTCTTTCACTATTACGAATTTTTAAATAGAAACGTAGGGTTTTTAGGCAAAACATTAAGTCAATTTCTTTAGAAAACCAAGTCAAAATTTTATATTTGAACACGCTCAGCTCAGTTGAAATTTCAAAATACCGAAGCTGCTAACATAAAATTTGCAAATTTCTCACTTGATTAAGTGAAGTTTCAACTTAGAATTTTAACTTAGCTAAGGTGCAATTTAGTACCCTGAAACTTTAACTTATCAGCATGGAATTTAAACAAATTAAGATTTCAACTAAAATATGTGGCCCATTTATCCATTCTTATTTGTATATAGACAATAAATTATTCCTGCATTTTTACAAAAACATTTACCTGCGGAAGGATCATCGTGGTTTATTGAATAAACGAAATAATAATGTCTTTTCCATTTGTACAGATTTTAACAGAACGGAGGATTGATATTCTAAGCCTGTAATTGCATCAGTGGAAGTATTGGGTATTTATCCCGATAACATAATAACTCAGATGAGTCCCCTGTTGCCCTTCAGTTAGATATATGGAGAGGAATAACTAGGGATTTGGTCACAGGGATTATTGGTTAATTGTATCTGTATAGCGCAACGTCATTTTTAAAGACGCCTGCGACGCTATAGGTGGCGTGCAGGATTAATTCAAGCACTCCGTAATGGAGCTGTACCATTAAGGGACGTCTTAATAGTATTCTTAATGGGCCAGTTATTCGGCAAAGTTTTAGCTCTTAAGTACACATCCTTGGTGGAAGTCCCGAGTGTCGGAAAAATTAAAAGGAGAGCGACTCGGCGTTGGGGGATTATCTTCTACACAAGTGCAATTAGTGTGTTCTCGGCCTTATAAAATGTGCAGAGGGCTAAGGAATATTATAATAGTGGGACAGGGGTTGGTTATCAGATGCGAAGGGCCGACCGTTCGTAATCATGGGAAGCGGAGCGCAATCGCTCCGTTTTACGACTGTATTATTCGGGATTCCTGACCGCAACATATCTATACAAAACAAGCCCACATTACTCAATTCTGGTTTTGATTCCATAGCGCACACAAATATATTTTATGACTCTTGGCTCGCATGCAGATAGAGGCATCGGAGAGGCCGCGTGTTTTTGACAGGACTCGCAAGCAATAACAGTAACATAAAGAGCGGATTTGAATTTGGAATCGCAGTCCTTTACATAAGAACGTGGTCAAGCCATTTAGATAAGACGACGCTTTGCATTACTTACCGATTCCAAAGAGGGATGTTTTGCGCTGATAGATAAATAAAGAGATATTAGATACAATGCGAGCAGATGGCGCGAGTTGGTAGGAAACGCACGTTCGATGGTCAAGCGGTTATCCGGCTGATATATGTTGCTGATCCCGCCGAACACGTTCAGCACTTTTGATCTTTAGCGGGTTTCTTAGTTCAACTTTACGATATTACTCCGATTGAGCGGTTCTCAGCGCTATCGAGAAATACTCCGGTATTAAGCATTAAAGTGATGTGGACGAGTCAGGGGGTCTTATTTGGTAATTCGACGTTTGGATTGCAAGCAGTTACTTTATGTCAGGCTCGAACAGGCAGCCCCAAGAGAAATGCCGTTCCCACGTCTATCAGTCACATTCTCGGTCCCCTGCAGTTCGCATTTCCCAATAAAGCAACAAAGCCTGGCCTAATCTGCTAGTTATTGCGATCCTCCCCGGTTATGACAGCTCGCATCGCGTCGGCTTCGAAGGATGGGGATTTTTGCAAAGTGAATTTGGAGTCATGTGGATTATAATGTCCCAGCGCACTGCCACTGCCAGGGAGTTTTAGTATTCAGGTCGCGCTCGCGGTGCCGTCTGCTGCTCATCGCGCCCAAACCCATTTGCTGAAAATCCCTCACTGGACGCTCATCTCTTTTTCAGATTAATCTCCGCAGCTAATCGGGATGGATGTATGGTAATCGGTCGCTCAAGTGCACACATTAGGAGCCGGTTGGCGAGCTAAAGGCTGGCGTCGACACGATATCGCCGCCTTCCCCGGGGGCAGATAGCGGAGCACTTCATTTGCATGCAGTCCGCGGGGCACAATCGCTGCTCCGTTCCGCGCGAAAATAGCCGCATTAATTAGCATTTAGATGGTTTAATGATAATTAGTCGGTGCGCGTTAGTGCGAGCAGCTGGGGGATAAAACATGGCGGCGCAGCGGGAAATGGTGTGAAAAGAAGAGCGCGCGAGCGAGATACTCAAATTATCGTCGCGTTCCCGGGCCTAATCACACCCGTTATGATGAACTCCGGAACATCTAACTAAACGAGATCGTTTAAACTTTCGGATAATGATAACGAATTATACAGCCACATCGCGAATGGTTTATGCTCGGAATGACACGAGATCAGCTCAAGCATATTACGCCGCGCTGCACTGGATGATGATGAAGCAGCTCATCAACAGTTTAAACAGTTTTTACTTGCTTCAAAGCGTTTACAGACCTTAAATGCTTCCATGGACAAATTTTATTAGTAAACTATGAAGCACGTATAAGTATAAGTAATAGGTAATAAATATCTCTTGCACGTTATATTAAAAGTAAAGTATATAACAAACAACATGCGGCAACTTTCTACACTAGCAGTTTTTTGTACAGTAGAGGCAAGAGCATAAAAATGTATAACAATTTACAACTAACATTCTCTCTCGTTTTGGTGCTATACCTCCATCAAGTACACCTGGACAGTTGGCCCGCGGCGCTTTGTCTATGCGGGCAATTAACCGCGGTTAATTTTCCATTCGTTATTACTACCTACTTTAGTAACATATACCCATGTGTAGCACTGTACGTAAGCATCACCACCTATACTTAAACTCAAACTATCAATGCATAAGTTTATGAAACCAATCAAAACTCAGTGAGAAAGTAAGAACAATCTCGCTCTCAGTTCTCGAAAATATTTATTTTTTTGTAAATATTTATTATTACTGGCCACAATAAATAAATTATTTCAACATACAAATTGTTATCGAATAAGATTATTCAAATAATAATTAATATTTTAATAGTGTTCTAATACTTTAAGCGCGTATAATGGTGCATCAACACTCTAGCTGATTTGGTTCTGATTTTAAATAACTACTTTTTTTTAAACAAAATTTAGGAAAAAAATTCGTACAGTTAAAGTATCCCTAAGTATTTATAATTGCATCACTCGGGAGTTTTGCAAGAGCGAGAACAAGAGCGGTCTATCGAAACTATAATATTTTACTAAGCGGTAATTTATCGTAACACAACTTTAATAAATGAATGATTCTAAAAAATTTGCATTTGTGAAAGTCTTCGTTGTTGGAAATTACATATAATTTTTATACTTTAAACGACACCAGCATACCCTCTGCAAGACAACATTTTTAAAACGATTTATCGTTTTCTTCTTTACCTAGCAGAACTTAAATTTAAAGTAACATTAGAAGAGGTGCTAAAATATATTGTCGTCTTGAAATTATATGTACATTGTATTCAGGTATAGAGTTCCAAGACAGCAAACTTTATCATTTTTGATATCTCAGAAATTTTTTAGGTTAGTTGCCAAAGCAAATTGTAATTGTATGTTATTTTTTTCAATTTTTCACTTAGAACACAAGATAAATCAAAAAGAAATGTCAATCTGTTTGCGAATGTCATCTGTTTTTGACTGTTTGTTGTTAAATTTAGAAACACGATTGACAACAAGTGCCTGCAGAAAGAGACAGGTTATTTATATTAAATCCCCAACTGTCTGAGCAAAATAGAACTACTAAATCTTACATTTTCGAACTTTTTATCACTATAAAACAAAAACGGCCACTGGTATGTTGGCTCAGTTTGTTGATTGTTTCTAGTTAAAGTTTACGTTTGCTGTCACTTCTGTTGGTATTATTTTATTTATTTATGATTCTAGCGGGTCGGAAATGTGTATTTGCCTCGCCGATATGGCATCTCACACAGCATACTTTATATAATTTCTTGCAATAACAGACAAACCAATTTTATCGCCGAGGCTGCTATTTTTGCCACTTTTATTATTAAAAAGCTACAGGAGAACCGCTGCGCCGCAACAAAGGTCTTCTCACAGATATTATACAAAACAAACAAATATACGCTACGCATTCTACCCTCCGTTGACTTACACACTGACAACTAAAGTAGTCATAACAACAGCCGCGTAAAAAACCGCTGCGTGTACATTACTACAGCACTTACTTAAAAAGAACTAGCTGAATCCGTACGTTTTTGTACTTTCCCTTACTTCTAGGATGAAAATGTATTGTCATCACGAAACTTTTAACGGAAATACATGTGTTGGCCCTCCAAGACCATAAAACAGCGGATTTCAAAATAATGACGGTTTGTATGTGCACGTGCGGGTAACGCGACATTAGACCGATTTTAGTAAAATTTACTTTGGAACTTTCCGTTGTACCTAGGTACACAGAAAAAAACAAAAGTTAGACATGTGTTTGGTAGCATTTCTTTTACAAACGGAGTTTCATAACTGTGAGAACAGAATTTGATAGAGAGCGCTAAAACAAATGTAAAGTTTTTTTCTGGGAACTCTAGCTTTCTCAAAGAGCGTGTGGCACAGCCTACGGGTTCCGCTAGTACTGAATAATGATGTTAGTATTAATGTTGTTATGGACGGATGGTTCTGTTCGTAAATTTTAAATAGTTGAGTATTTATGACTAACTTTCTAGAAGTAAACGTCATATTTCAAAGTTTGAAAACGCGCAAACTCTCGTCGAAAGAGAAATTAAACAATAAAAATGTTATCTCTTGTTTGAACGCGTCCACGGACGTACTATATCAAAACAAAAAAATGGTAAATGTACCTATGTACCTAGGCAAGTAAAAATTCCTTAAGCTATAACACTTTCTGAATTAAGCTTTAGAACTTATTAACAATTTATCTCTAAGTTACTCAAAACAATTTCACATCAAATCAAATATTCAAATGTTTTAGCAAACACAATTATTTCTCACATTTTGTATCATACAGGTCTAGAAAAGATGTAACTGCATACTACTTTAAAACGAAATCTAAGCGAAGCGAAGGTGAGAATGTCTTCTCGTGTATCTGAAACTGGCAAGAGAGGGCGCATGGAGTCGAGAACTCGAGTTTCAGCTAATGAAGCGCTTTGTCAGAGCTTTTATAACTGACATTGTAAAGTAAGTTGCCGTTGATTTTAGTTTCTATATTTTCAATTTGTATTTTCGATTTATTCAAAGCTGTTTCAATAATTTTGTTTAAAAACTATTATTTGACAAGCCATTGCTTTATTAAAAGTTACCGGAATGAACATCTACTAGACGGCACTTTAACTTGAAAATTGATTGTTACATAATAACTTGCTTATAACAACAAAATTCGTACTTTTATTTTAATTTCTTAATTAATTGTATTTCGTTATTTTTAATTATTTATTTTAAATACTTGATATGCAGTGGGAAAAGTTAATTTTAATTTAATAATTTAGATATCTTCAAAATTAATACTCGTCGAGTATTTTTAGTTAGTATTATCTTTTACAAGCTTTCAAACTTTACAATGTTTTAAACATGCAATCGTAAGTTCTATTTTTTACTATTTGGAAATTTGACATTGTATTTAATGGTTTTTTAGTATTCCTTTTTGTGAACTTTGTAGCATGATAAACAACGGCCTTTTTAAAATGTAATTGGTTTTGTATTAAATTCATAATTTTGAACAATATAATTGTTTCTTTTATAAATTTACTAAATAGTTACTTGATAACAAAGCTAATTAAAAAAATATCTGTAGTAATACCAAAAGAGCTTCAGAATTGCCGGATATATTACGAAAGCTTGTTGCATAGTAACAAACAGTGTGAATTTTGACAGCTGAAGGTTTTCCTGTCAAACTGACACATTCTGTTAATGTACACGCAGTTTGAGTGGTATAACCAAAAATTATAAAGCTCGAATGATAACCGACAAATTGAAATTAAATTAAATTTAAAACGTGAGAAAGTACTACATTATACACCGCTATTGTGCTTTATTATTTATGTAACTAAGGCGTTGCCTAGACATTCCTAAACGCTTGTTTATCGGTTATTAAGAAAGCTACATAAAAGACTGGCGAAAAATTTCAGAAGCAATATCATGTAGATTAGTCAATATTGCATTCTGATTGGTTCTAATATATGGAGAAATGAAATAGTCAAAGGTCAAATGTTTTGTGTTTACGCAAATTTCGTGAGACACAAACACGTTATTTGAGGGTTTAGGAAATAGTTTAGGAAATAGCACGACTCTAAAGGAAAAGTGATATTGCCTTGCATCAACACAATTGAGTTAGTCAATAAAACGGAATTATAAAAAACTTATAATTTACGAGTGAAATTTTTTAGAATATTTCACGAACTAAATATTAAAACACTTAGCTGGTAGAATTGGTTGTAACTTAGGTACTAACTTACAAACGCATTATTTAATAATAAATACCATTATGAAAAAATTTGTTGATGTGACTGCTATGTTACAACAGCGATAACACCAGAGCTTCCTAAAATAGTATATTTTAACAAGAGATGAAAATACCGTTTTTTCGTGAGCGGACAGTTGTTCACAAGCCGCGTTAGCGGCGAGTGCGGCAAGTTCGCGAACGAAAAAAACGTATTTCATCTCGAGTAGGAAATGCTATTTTTTTTTCGATATTGCAGTTTCAAGTTCAAAACTTTCAAGTTCAATTTAATCCAAAACGAACTGTCACAATGCAAATTACTGAAATTACTATTTTCATATAATTATATGAGTAGAAAAAAGTATTATCCTCGCTAGTCAGGGTGGGATGATTAAGAGCCTGAAAATAAACGGTTGCCATTGGCTGTTACAATGTGAGTAGAATATTCAACAGCAATACCACATGCGAAATAAAAATTATCGATAATTCTGTGGCCGCTTCATTGATAAAAAATTTCTGTTGCAATATCACGAGTCCGAACTATTAAGATTTTTCTTTTTTTAAATTTTAGCAATTTAAAATTTTTAAAATTTGCAAACTTAACATTATTTCAAAATTTTCAAAATAAATTAAAATTTTCAAAATTTTTCGAATTTATTAAAAATTTTCAAAACTCAAAAATTTCCAAATTTTCAAAAATTATCAAAATATGAACTTTTTTTAATTTTATAAACTTTAAACAAATCTCTTTGTAATCAAAATTTTCCAAAAATTAAAAAACAATCAAATTTTTTCTATATCTCTATCTATCTATCTATAACCTTTTATACCCGAAGGTGTCGAGGACTTTCACTCCGGGTAGACTCTTCGCTTTAAATTCTAAAAATACATCCGGTATAAAACATATTCTAAATTTCCAAATAATTGTACAAATTTTCAAAATATATTAAAAATTTTCAAAAATTTCAATAAATGTGTGGTAGGTCCCGTGGCGGTGCTCAACAGCTTTTTTAGAATACCCCGCGAACAAAAAATTATTTTATAATTTTTTATCATTATTTGTTATGTACTTAACGCATGTTCAACTAAATATTAAATACAAAAACCAAAAAGTTTTGTTGACGTGTTGCTATATATGTATACATTACCGATAACATCAGAGCTTCTTAAAAAAGTATTACCGCGGCCCATCAGGGTATAGTTGGTCAAGAGCCTAAAAATAGGCGCCTGCCATTGGCTGTTACAATGCTACTGAAATATTCAGATAGTACCACAAGTGTCGAGAATTGTTTGAGAATTATTTGTGGTTTTCATACGGAAATTGTTGCATCATAATTTTATGACATAAAAGCAGTTCAAAAATTGGATTTCGGGGTTATTTTGTTGGGTGAAATTTGCAAAAATTTGTATGGACATAACAAATCAATCTCTAAAAAAATTCTTGTAATGAATGGTATTTCCACTCGTGACAAGAATTGTTTTAGATAACGATTTGTCATTTCCATACAAGTTATTGCAAGTTTCACTAAACAAAATCACTCCGAAATTCAACAATTATTGAACTTGGTGGAATTTCGTCGCAACAATTTCCATGGAAGCGACAAATCATATCAAAAAATTCTCGGTGCTTGTGGTATTACCTATGATAATTCTACACGTTCAATTTTTGATTGCAGTTTTTTTGGATGGGCCAAATGTAGAAATGGAAGCGTCGTATTGGCTCTTGTAATATATAGCGTTAAATAATCTTTATAATTTTTATTCAGCTATAATTTCTTGTAATTTCTAGAAAAGTTATGCATTTTTCTTAATTTTTCATTTACAATTGCTAATAAGTATAAGAACAACTAAATGAAATTGAAAATAATCGACACTAGAAAGTTGTTGTGTTATTTTATTGTTTAAGCTCATCTCGCGATATTTTTAAACGACTTCAAAAAAAGGAGGAGGTTCTCAATTCGTCTGTATATATTTTTTTTAAATTTTTTTTTTATGTATGTTCGGTCATAACTTTTTTGTTTATGAACCAATTTTAATGATTTTTTTGTGTTGGGTTCAGTATAGTTCGAAGGTGGTCCCATTGTAATTTCATTGGTATTGGAGCTTGAACTTCAAAGATACTCCTCAAAATCTATTTTTTTAACCGACTTTTTAGTGTTTCCGTATTTCATCTTCCGTTTCAACTAGCCGTCGTTTCCTCATTCGAGAAGCATCCTTACTAGGTCTTATACCCATCACTTAAAATTGTAAAATAATTAACTTTAAAAAAAAAAGAAAACCGACTTCAAATAAAAACACAAAAGTAACATAAGTTAACTAAAAAGCAAAAAATAAATGTTTTTTATACAACAGTTTAATACTTATTTGTTGTTCCGTTTAATGTAATTAAGAAATTGTTGCTTATTATATAATTATTAATTGTTTTATAATTTTTAAGTCGGTGCCAAGTAAATCATTAAAATTATATACCTTGCTTCAATAACAAATTAAATTCGAATTTTTATGTTTTACTTGGCACCGACTTAAAAATTATAAAACAATTAATAATTATATAATAAACAACAATTTCTTAATTACATTAAACGGAACAACAAATAAGTATTAAACTGTTGTATAAATAATTAACTTTTAAAAAAAAAGAAAACCGACTTCAAGTCAAAACACAAAAGTAACATAAGTTAACTAAAAAGCAAAAAATAAATGTTTTTTATACAACAGTTTAATACTTATTTGTTGTTCCGTTTAATGTAATTAAGAAATTGTTGCTTATTATATAATTATTAATTGTTTTATAATTTTTAAGTCGGTGCCAAGTAAAACATAAAAATTGCAATAACAAATTAGATTCGAATTTTTATGTTTTACTTGGCACCGACTTAAAAATTATAAAACAATTAATAATTATATAATAAACAACAATTTCTTAATTACATTAAACGGAACAACAAATAAGTATTAAACTGTTGTATAAATAATTAACTTTTAAAAAAAAAGAAAACCGACTTCAAGTAAAAACACAAAAGTAACATAAGTTAACTAAAAAGCAAAAAATAAATGTTTTTTATACAACAGTTTAATACTTATTTGTTGTTCCGTTTAATGTAATTAAGAAATTGTTGCTTATTATATAATTATTAATTGTTTTATAATTTTTAAGTCGGTGCCAAGTAAAACATAAAAATTCGAATCTAATTTGTTATTGCAATTTTTATGTTTTACTTGGCACCGACTTAAAAATTATAAAACAATTAATAATTATATAATAAACAACAATTTCTTAATTACATTAAACGGAACAACAAATAAGTATTAAACTGTTGTATAAATAATTAACTTTTTAAGAAAAAGAAAACCGACTTCAAATAAAAACACAAAAGTAACATAAGTTAACTAAAAAGCAAAAAATAAATGTTTTTTATACAACAGTTTAATACTTATTTGTTGTTCCGTTTAATGTAATTAAGAAATTGTTGTTTATTATATAATTATTAATTGTTTTATAATTTTTAAGTCGGTGCCAAGTAAAACATAAAAATTGCAATAACAAATTAGATTCGAATTTTTATGTTTTACTTGGCACCGACTTAAAAATTATAAAACAATTAATAATTATATAATAAGCAACAATTTCTTAATTACATTAAACGGAACAACAAATAAGTATTAAACTGTTGTATAAAAAACATTTATTTTTTGCTTTTTAGTTAACTTATGTTACTTTTGTGTTTTTATTTGAAGTCGGTTTTCTTTTTTTTAAAAAGTTAATTATTTATACAACAGTTTAATACTTATTTGTTGTTCCGTTTAATGTAATTAAGAAATTGTTGTTTATTATATAATTATTAATTGTTTTATAATTTTTAAGTCGGTGCCAAGTAAAACATAAAAATTGCAATAACAAATTAGATTCGAATTTTTATGTTTTACTTGGCACCGACTTAAAAATTATAAAACAATTAATAATTATATAATAAACAACAATTTCTTAATTACATTAAACGGAACAACAAATAAGTATTAAACTGTTGTATAAATAATTAACTTTTAAAAAAAAAGAAAACCGACTTCAAGTAAAAACACAAAAGTAACATAAGTTAACTAAAAAGCAAAAAATAAATGTTTTTTATACAACAGTTTAATACTTATTTGTTGTTCCGTTTAATGTAATTAAGAAATTGTTGCTTATTATATAATTATTAATTGTTTTATAATTTTTAAGTCGGTGCCAAGTAAAACATAAAAATTCGAATCTAATTTGTTATTGCAATTTTTATGTTTTACTTGGCACCGACTTAAAAATTATAAAACAATTAATAATTATATAATAAACAACAATTTCTTAATTACATTAAACGGAACAACAAATAAGTATTAAACTGTTGTATAAATAATTAACTTTTTAAAAAAAAGAAAACCGACTTCAAATAAAAACACAAAAGTAACATAAGTTAACTAAAAAGCAAAAAATAAATGTTTTTTATACAACAGTTTAATACTTATTTGTTGTTCCGTTTAATGTAATTAAGAAATTGTTGCTTATTATATAATTATTAATTGTTTTATAATTTTTAAGTCGGTGCCAAGTAAAACATAAAAATTGCAATAACAAATTAGATTCGAATTTTTATGTTTTACTTGGCACCGACTTAAAAATTATAAAACAATTAATAATTATATAATAAACAACAATTTCTTAATTATATTAAACGGAACAACAAATAAACAAATAAGTATTAAACTGTTGTATAAAAAACATTTATTTTTTGCTTTTTAGTTAACTTATGTTACTTTTGTGTTTTTATTTGAAGTCGGTTTTCTTTTTTTTTTTTAAAGTTAATTATACAGTAATCTTTTTATTGAAAGTCATTTAGTCCTGAGTTTTTCTGCCCAGAAATTTGATTATGCCGTTATGATAAATGATCGTTCATTTTCAGCACTAATCGCGTAGAGTTTCACATCCCAACAATACCACACAAAATTATTTCATTACCGTCTGTTGTAAGTATGATTAACACTGTTACCCATACGTGAACTTTCGCTTAAAGCGGCAATAAATAAACGCTTATTATTCACCTTGTTGTATTTTGGCCGAGATTCCGGCTTAACAGAGTTAAACTAACCGTGCCTAAGCTGGTGTATAGCTATAGACATAGACAGTCGGGTATTATCCGGACATTTGTAATGGTTTGAAAATATCCCTTTCAGGTCCGTGTGCAGTATTGTGGCGAGGCTATTAATCATAGAGTTTCTGTATAGCAATATAAACAAGTCCTTTTCATGTCATCGGATACCTGACGTATTAGAAGAATAATAGTCTGTTTATCACTGCCATCAACACCAATAGGTACCATGTAGCTTGGAATTTTTTAGCTTAGATATAATGTGGGTGGCCAAAAGTCTATTTAACATAAATTTTATACAAATTCTCAGGTAGGTTCTAACTAGATACAAATACTATTCATAAATAAACGTGTAAACTTATAAACTTTGTGTTACTTGCACCATTTTCTGATGGTAAATTCAGTAGTTTTAATTAATTTTGGTTAATTAATTGATTACTGCAACCACACTGCTCAATCTCTCAAAAATCAAAACAACACAACACGAACCAAGCATATTTGACAACTTCACAAAACTGTTTAAGCTTCTCACATTCTTTTGTTTTCATGAGCTGGTAGATAACAATTACGAAATATTATTGTTCAATATTTGTAGAATTATTGAATATAAAGGCATGAAACTTTATATCACTGAACTCGCAAAAAAGAGTTATATCGATATATTAAAAAATATACAGGGTGTTCCTTTTAAAATAGAAACGTTGATATCATTTCCGGCTAAACCGGAAGTTTTTTTAAACCGCCAATACCTTCATTGTAACCGCCGTATGTCAAAACCTTCATGTCAAAATCGTGGTTGCCGGATTAAAGATATTTGCATTGTTCCGCACTTTTGCCCAACCCTGTATACAAATACTGTTATATGTAAAAGTTTCAAATAGTAAATTACTACTTTTAAGAAACTGCAATATCAGCAGCGACAATTTATGTTAAATTAAAATTGTCAAGCATAGAGTGTTGTAAACTGCTCAAAAAGCTAAAATAGTGTTTAATGGTAATGCTTGTGAACTAATTTCACAACAGATAGATATAATTCAGATAAGGTTACAGACTTTGAACCTTTGCGAGAGTTTACTAATTTGATTTAAGTAATTACCAGAGATTGTATAACGTTTGTCAAAATTATACAACAATTAGTTTAACCTTAACGAGAAGGAAAATCTGCCATCGTACCTAATATTTGACATTATGACGCTGAGATGTTCGTGGGTTTTGGGGATCAATAAAACAGATTCACAGTCTAGAGTTTTAATTGCATAACGTTTCGGAGTAGACTACTCCTTCATCAGATGCCTATAATTGATTGTTATTACATTAAAGATAAAATACATTGAAATTACTTACTAAAACAATTATGAACATATGAACAGCTAAAATTTGTGTATATAACATTGGACAAAATACATGAATTGAAGTTAGGTTCAAATGTCAAAAGATACAGTTGTAAATATTACTTAAATTTTGGATATCTCTACGATCGTTCACAGCTTTTGATTCTTTCTTTATATGTATCATTTCTTTTATCAAGCGTTTTTTTTCGTTATTTTCCCGTTCTAGTATTGTAAAGTTGTTATAGTCAAATTGGTGGTTTTTTTCCTCAGCGTGCTTTTTTAGAGCGGTGTTTTCTCGGTTTTTACCTTCGGTGCTATTTTTGTGGGACTTAATACGGTTTTCAATGTATTGTTTTGTCTGTCCTATGTATTTACCATCACAGTTTTTGCATGGAATGCTGTATATTACATGTGTTTGTTTTTTCTTTTCTGGTTTTTTCTTTAGTTTGGTGTACAGGAAGCTAAGGTTGTGATGGTTCTTACCGGCTGTTGTTAGGTTGTATGGTTTCAGTATATGTTCAATTTTTTCCGTAAGTCCTCTAATATACGGCATTGGGATTCGCTTTATTTGAGGTTTTTCTTTTGTTATTTTTGTGTGGTATGCCTGATGGATTTGTTTTTTTATGATGTTGTTAACAAATTTTGTTGGGTAATTGTTGTTACTTAACGTCTCCTTAACTTTTTTTATTTGGTTAGGCCGGTTTTCGGCGTTTGTAAGTCTGATGGCTCTATCGGCTAAGCCAGAGACTACACTTCTTTTGTATTTGGAGGGTAAGTCTGCGTTAAAGTTTAAGTATCTGCCAGTCCATGAAGGTTTAGTGTACCATTTGTAGTTTATGTGGTTATCATTTCTGTTTAATTGAAGGTCTAAAAAGCACAATTGTCCATTGGTTTCTTTTTCAAGAGTGAATTGAAGTCGTTCGTGGTAGGTATTAAATGTTTGTAGTAGGTCCTCGCATTTGTCTTCTGGGATTAAAGCTATGATATCATCTACATAGCGCTTGTACATAGGTATGTTGAAATTACATTCTTTTAGTTTGGTCTCTTCCAGGTTCTCTAACACTAAATTAGCTACTACTGATGACAACGGAGCGCCCATTGGTAAGCCGAAAGTTTGTTCATAGTATGTGTCTTGGTATACAAAATATGATGAGTTAAGGCATAGTACCAATGGGCGCTCCGTTGTCATCAGTAGTAGCTAATTTAGTGTTAGAGAACCTGGAAGAGACCAAACTAAAAGAATGTAATTTCAACATACCTATGTACAAGCGCTATGTAGATGATATCATAGCTTTAATCCCAGAAGACAAATGCGAGGACCTACTACAAACATTTAATACCTACCACGAACGACTTCAATTCACTCTTGAAAAAGAAACCAATGGACAATTGTGCTTTTTAGACCTTCAATTAAACAGAAATGATAACCACATAAACTACAAATGGTACACTAAACCTTCATGGACTGGCAGATACTTAAACTTTAACGCAGACTTACCCTCCAAATACAAAAGAAGTGTAGTCTCTGGCTTAGCCGATAGAGCCATCAGACTTACAAACGCCGAAAACCGGCCTAACCAAATAAAAAAAGTTAAGGAGACGTTAAGTAACAACAATTACCCAACAAAATTTGTTAACAACATCATAAAAAAACAAATCCATCAGGCATACCACACAAAAATAACAAAAGAAAAACCTCAAATAAAGCGAATCCCAATGCCGTATATTAGAGGACTTACGGAAAAAATTGAACATATACTGAAACCATACAACCTAACAACAGCCGGTAAGAACCATCACAACCTTAGCTTCCTGTACACCAAACTAAAGAAAAAACCAGAAAAGAAAAAACAAACACATGTAATATACAGCATTCCATGCAAAAACTGTGATGGTAAATACATAGGACAGACAAAACAATACATTGAAAACCGTATTAAGTCCCACAAAAATAGCACCGAAGGTAAAAACCGAGAAAACACCGCTCTAAAAAAGCACGCTGAGGAAAAAAACCACCAATTTGACTATAACAACTTTACAATACTAGAACGGGAAAATAACGAAAAAAAACGCTTGATAAAAGAAATGATACATATAAAGAAAGAATCAAAAGCTGTGAACGATCGTAGAGATATCCAAAATTTAAGTAATATTTACAACTGTATCTTTTGACATTTGAACCTAACTTCAATTCATGTATTTTGTCCAATGTTATATACACAAATTTTAGCTGTTCATATGTTCATAATTGTTTTAGTAAGTAATTTCAATGTATTTTATCTTTAATGTAATAACAATCAATTATAGGCATCTGATGAAGGAGTAGTCTACTCCGAAACGTTATGCAATTAAAACTCTAGACTGTGAATCTGTTTTATTGATCCCCAAAACCCACGAACATCTCAGCGTCAATCTATCAAAGGGGATACGAAGAACAAGACCATTTGACATTATGTATTTGATTCAAAACCCGATTTTAATAATTTCGGTTACAGTACAGTTTGGTACGTCATTTGAAATTCACAGTAGGGATTTGTTTGTTTCTTTTATAAAGTTATAATTGTTTGATTATTTAGCTCTATTATTTTTTTAATTTAACAAATACTACACAAAAACAGTTAAAACAATGACTAGCCGTATTTTCTATGAGTTATGGTAAGCTATTCTATGTCTTTTACAAACAGGTGGTGGTTGGTGACAAAACAATAAAAGCTCCAGGGATTTCACGAAACTCTAAACTTTCAAAGATGTCTTTAGAGAATTCAGGTAACACTATTGACGTCCCTTAAAATTTATGATATGTTAAACTCACACATTTATATGCTATTTATAAAACACACAGCTCAACCAACACCAAGTTTCACCTTTTTACAAGTGGCCCAGCTCAAACCTGAAGAAATAAATATTACTGAACACAACAAGATTATGAAACGGGACGTTTGGAAACCACAGGGGGTCCAACTTAGTGGTGTAAGGGGGCTTGCCTTGTTAAGTGCTCTTTCCTGTCCCTACTTCTTGAATTGCAGTCCCTCAACGGCCAATTAACTGGATATTCAATCTCCGAAAACTGCGGTTGATACAATATATTTGTTATATGCGAGTACAAAACATTGGGCTATTGTATCAAAAGGCGTGCGTTAAGGTAAAGGTGGTCGCCTAGGTGGGCCCCCTCAACAGGGGAGATGCGCTGGTCTCTAGCTGTCGTCCTTGCTATGAATAGTCCTAATAGATGTCACCAACCAAACACGGTTTAGAAATTTATGGGTTCCGTGTCCAAGTTGTAAAAAATATAACGCGGAGTGTAAACTTTGTCATTGTAAGTGGTGACTGCGCTTAAGAGTATTATAACCCAACGTCAACCAACACAGTTTTCTATTTCTTTCCTGATGTTATCCAGTACGAATTTGGTTGGTGTACCATAATGTCATGACCCACCTGGGGCCGCGACTAAACCATTTCACACGGTTCTCGTGCCTATTTTGCAGCTACAAAATTTATTCATGGCGGTTTCATGCTCTTATACCAAAACTATTACGCATTACCTGACAAAAGATGGGCAGTATTAAGAAATTGCATGCATTACACTTTGGACACATTTAGTTTATTTATTAGTTTCCAATTCATCGATCGGGGTGCTCTTAACATAAATGTCGGTGTCTATATATAGAAAAGCTTTTTTTTTCCACAGCATGCTTACCGTACAAGAAATGCTATACTACAATTAATAATTCTTATCAAAAAGATATTTCAATTTTGATGAAGTTCCTGTACCATACGAAAAATATTAAAAAGTTCTTGAGATCAAAATTTCTATTTATTAGTAAGCATTCCTAGGTTTGCTGCAGTAGCGACTACAGTTGCAATTTATTATACCTCGGAAGACGCTATAGTTATGAACGTTATGCTTTTATAATTGCGCATTTTGTAAATTAATGCTGATTACTAATTTGTAACGTATTCTGGCAGTGCCATAACCAAGGCTGCGCAGAGGTGCATTTGCATTGTAATATAAAATATTTTTTAAAAAACTGAGTATACTGCTATCAACACTTATTATTGTTTATAGAATATAACAGTAATCCTTGCGAGCAGTAGCGTCCGACAAAAAGCGTGGAGTTTGAAATTGCAAAAATTAAACAAACAACTACGTATGCGCACGGCTACTTAATTGGATTTTTACTTTAAATGACCTATTGGATGAAACTTAATAAACAGTTTAATAAATTCTTATTATAAAAATTTATATAAACTTTATGTGAAACATTTTGTGAATATAAATTTCTAACTATATAAGCTATATAAGCAGTGACGTTAACAACAATAATTCAGGTTGCCGCCTGACTTTCTGTAAAAACTTAATCAGCACATTTTTCATGTCATTTTAAATAGAAAATGTAAAGCATCATCAACAGTGAAAAATATTCGTACAAAATTTAAATCCAAGATCTGTACACTGAAAAAAATGTATTAGTTTCTCCAACAAAAATAACTTTGCTACCTTGTATTTGTAACAGTTGCAATATTTTTTGTAATAAAAGCATACATTTTTGCTGTTATTACAAATCAAAACCAATAGCTGCAAACTCGCATTAGTTACATAGACAAATATTATTTGCAACGGTATTTCTGTTAATACAACAAATAAATTTGCTCAGACCAACAAGGTACGAGGCGCGCGCCGTTCAAAACAAAACTATAACAGGTGGGGCAAAACAATGTATTCGGTTTGCAAGATTATAAGAATTTTGGGCGATCATAAAAGAAGAGTTAAACACTAGGTGTAAACCAAATTCCATTTTTTTATTTTATAAAACAACTGAACAGCACATGTGAACTTTCGATACATTTATTTTTTGCAACAAAAATTTGAAATTTGGTACTCATAATGTTTAATTTTTTTTTGTGGCCATCTACAATACAATTCCACATCGATATCTCAAATTCAGCCAATGGAAAGCTTTTAAACAGAATACTTTTTTTTGTCACACCCGGTATTTTACAAACATATAAATATTTATTTAAAAATAACACATATATGTTAAAAAAACATATATATTTTTAAAATAGTATTGTCTTTAACAACCTTGTCTACTTCTTATCGGTGCATTCCTATTGAGGACGCATTCAGTTAGCACTTTTTTAACAATAGGCCGTAATGGCACAGGTGTATATGCGGGTGTATACCGTTGTACTGCTTTTTACTGCATAAATCGTTGAGGTTCGAATCTAGGTTGGGGCCAAATTTTTTTTAAATTTTATACTGCCTTTAAAAAAAAAATGTTGCTTTTTACTGTTTACGCAAGGTTTAGGTTAATAGCGGTTATATTTTTAAAGAAAAAATACGAAAAAGTTGCATTCACTCACTGCTTGACGGCATACTAACTGCGCAAGTTCGACCGTGCATGTATGTTAGTGTGTTTTGACTAACATGCATAAGTTAATGACGAAGCGAATAATTGGGTTCTAAAAACAACCATATTGATAGCAGGTAGCAAATATATTTGCTAAGGTTGCAATTTCTTAACGGCTTTTTCATTTCATGGTAAGAAGCGAACAGAGTTAGTCGGTGATTTGTGCGTATTTAAGTTTTTTTAGTTCAACATGAGTGTTAGTGATTAATTGCAAGAATGGAAGTTCGAGGACTTGATCCCAGTTTTTGAAGGTACGTACGAGTAAATTAGCAGTAGTTACAGATTTTATTTCAACAACCAGCACTAATATTCAATAAATGGTGTAAAACTGATTACACGTTGAAGCCATCTTAAACCTACAAAGAAAACACACGATTTTCTTTTAATGATGATTTATTTCCACAGTTGATTAAAATGCGAAATTTAACAATTACCCACTCACGTATTAAATTCTCACTACAGGTGCAAGTAGGTAAAGTACGACGTAAAAGCATTCCCCAAATTATTTAGCTGAAGAGTTAATGTTACATAATAGCTCACACAAATAACAGTAAAAATATTAGAATCACATTAAAGAAACATTGATTTTTGTTAGCTGTCTCAGATTTGTTATTAATTGTGTTAGTTGTGACTTATGTGAACAGATAATTATATTGCATGGTTTCAGGATAACGGTAGAAACATTTCAAGACATTTCAAGTAGCATAGTCCAAATGTTCCCAACAGAAATCAGGGTAAGGTTGTTTCAAAAATGAGTAAAGTTCTCCAAATAAATTATATTTATTTTTATAGGAGATCTATTTTTGTATAAATATAAAAAATATTCAAGGAAAAATTCACAAAACAGGAACAGGAAAATTGTTCAGGAAGTATTATAATATGCGCAGACAGTTTAAAAAAACGGGATTATTAGCCATTAATAAAGAATCCCCTGATGTTAATTTTGATGGTGGTGATAATGGGGGTATGTTATGTTTAATGATAAGGGAGGTATTGTATTTTAAGCGCCGACTTTGATTATAGATGAAGAACAAAACGATGCTCTCATGTGGCTATGGCATAGTACTGACCCCTGGTCTCGAGTCCAAAAATTTTGGAATGCTACATTTTGTTTGCGTAACAAGCATTTAACAAATGAAGAAGGTTCGGTGCAATCTTACATGGGTTTGTATCCGGCCCTGAAGCACAGGCTGCGGTATACTTTGCTGGAACAGGATTTTAACAAATTATACCCGGACAGCGAACTAAAATTATATTCCAATTGGCCAACATTTTCCGAAAATATAGTTAGATGCGCGAAAACTTTAAAAGATAAAACGATCAGCCAAAGACTGGCTGAAATTCAAAACGATACTAGAGAGGGTAATGACAATACATTTAGTATTAATCTTATTGATTTAGCCCATTTTTAAAATTTAATATAGATGGGAAAACCAACACAATATTATTTCTTCTTCCATACTTGATGAAGCCTGTGACAATTAAGAAGAAAGTCGGTGGGTATTGGAAACCCTCGAAACTAGAAGTGCAAGAAGGTTTTATCATTCATCTAAAGGTAACTTTATCATGCCTTACTTTTAGAATTATAAAATTTTTAATTTACCCAGTTCAAAAATCATTAAATGTTTACTATTTATTATTATATTTGGCAAGTTTGTTTACGTTATGCTATTTAAATCCCCTTTACAAGTGATCAAAAAGTAATCCAATCGCAGGCGGTTTTGTTAAAAATATTGTTCGTTCTAGATTGAGTCATACTTTGGTATCTTGGTAAAGTGACATTTAAATGTGTATGCACTATTAGACATACATTTTTTTTTTCGAAGTCTACCTGTGATTGGATTTCTTTTTTATGGCTTATGTTTCTCTGCTTTGGTATGGTTTAAAAAAGAAATTAATGTAAAACTTTATATTTTTAAACATTTTTATATGTTTTTATGTTCTGTTTCTGTTCCCAGTTAATGCGTATTGTATATATATTTTTTATATTGTATGTTTATTCACTTAATAAAAAAATTATGTCGATATTAGGTTCTTATTTCTAAAAAAAAACACCCTGTATATTTATAACAAATATATTAGCGTGTGAAACAAATGTATTTACTTCCTGTAGGAAATCATATTTGCTACAACAAAATAAAAATTAGTTACATAAACGAAACAAATTTGTTCAGAAAGGCAATGTATTGTTTATTATAAACAATATTTTTAGTTGTTTCAACAAATAAAATTGCTGCTGAAGCATAAACAAATTAGTTGCACTTGCTAATATTTTTGTAATCAAAACAAATGTATTTACTTCCTGTAGCAAAATCATATTTGCTACAACAAAATAAAAATTAGTTACATAAACGAAACAAATTTGTTCAGAAAGTCAATGTATTGCTTACTATAAACAATATGTTTTAGTTGTTCCAACAAATAAAATTGCTGCTGAAGCATAAACAAATTAGTTGCACTTGCTAATATTTTTGTAATCAAAGCAAATATAAAACCAGCAAAAATTATTAGCTTTGACAGCAAATATTTTAACTGGGGCTATTTTCACTAAAATTTTTTGCTGTGGTAGCTAATTTTTGGTTACCTCGACAAATATTTTTTTTCAGTGTATTTTTGGCAGAAATATTAATTAAAATGTAATTAGACAGTTCCATCTTGGGGAGGCTGTAGCCCATACCTCCGTAAAAAACGACTCATGTTTATTATAAATTCTTTATTTAAAATATCCGCAGGAATGTGCTCTTTAAGCTCGTCCAGAAAGTCGTGCAACACCCTGGTTATCCTGGTCCTAGTACATATGGCTATGCTAATTTTATGTTTTTAAACTGTTGCATAAAAAAATAATACTGTGAGATTATATTTTTGTTTTATAATCTACTGATTTACATTACTATATACAGCAATGTGTTTCATTTTTGTCATGTGATTTTTACTAGCTATAAGACAGGGTTGTTTTAAATTAAGAACAAATTCAAGGTTTGTACAAGGTGTCCTATAAAGGTGTGTACAATGCCAAAATGAACATTGGTTCGTAACTGCTATACCTACGTTACTGAGTGCATACGCCAATAATAACGCCTGAATAGTAGCGTCTCAATAATAGCGCCTGCAACAATGTCGCCGGTCAAAAATGTTGCCGCCAAAATTATTGCCGTTTAAAATGTAGGCGGCAAAAACGGCGCCGCCGTCAAATATGTCGTCGGTCAAAAATGTCGCAGGCAGAAATAGCGCCGTTAATTAATTAAAAAAAAAATTCAATAAAAAAGTTATTTTATGCAAAAAAAACTCAAACTGTTTTGCGATGTTAACTGTCAACAAATCTTGTAACCATGGTTACCAAAAACAATACTTTGCTGCTATTGGCCAGTTTGGGTCATTTCATAATGTAAATCTGTATCGAAATGGGTATCATTATAGTATAAGCAGCGCACACTTAATAAGTAAATTAAAACATGAGAGTAGAAAAAACATATTTCTCTATTAAAATCTATTTTCCCCATTTCGTCTAACTTCGCCATTCAATTTCTTCCAAATGCTATACATATAGTAGAGGTGGGCAAATGAAGACAATTCAGAAGATGGGTTAACCCGTCTCAGCCTGTTCCTTAGGTATTTTTAGCCCAAAAACGGGCTGCCCGCCGCTGCCCGTTTTATTATTATATAAATTGGACCCGGCAAATTTGGCTCAGCGCTTATGGACCGGCAAATTTAGCCCGGCACATTTCGCACGACAACTCAGTTTTTGAATGCCTCTGCCCTTACGCTGCCTGTGCGTGGCGTAAGGTATTTAGTGAGTGATGTGTGTACTTTCGTAAGTTTTTTCGTAACATTATTTGTCATTTCAGTTACGCCCGCGTCAGACCGGTTAAGCCCTGTTGTCCCGTCGCGGCTTAATATATTTTTTTAACTTTACGCTAGCCCACGAATCGGGCCGGGCTAGGGCTTCGGGCCGGGCTAGGGCTTCACCTCTACAACTTCTCTATCAAATCTGTGTCCATAAGTTCTGTAAACTATACGCGACACATATCTTGTAGCCTGTCAAAGAGATGCGGAGATTCCTTCCCTCGTCCCACTGATACTGAATTTAAACTAACTAAAAATTAAAATAACCCCTGTTTCAACATGGTGATATAATCACATTGTGCAGAGCGCAGGGTATGCAAAAAACGATTTATTTAAAAAACATTTATAAATCAATTCCTAACATTAAATCGATTGTTTTGATTTTAATTAGTTTTTTAATTTTATGATTTCTTTAATTAAAATTTATTGTATACAATATAAATAACTTTTTTTATATATCGCAAATCGGTAAAAAATAACAAAAAATTCATGTAAGTGCTGCGTTTTAAACTGTGATTAGGGATGTTTACAACAGATAAAACGACTAAAGTAAGATTGAAGATTTTAACTGAGCTAACCAGGTTTAGTATTACTCATTTCAATCCATAATCCTTTGCATCTAGCCGTGATAGAATGCCTGTAAAGTGCACATTTCTGGTTTTGTTGTTGATTTGCTGGTTCTAAAATCTTGATTTGAATCATAAATGTAAAAAATAATTACTTGATTTAAATTAGGTGATTTGAATCAAGCATACACCGTGCAGAAGCAAAACCGTCTGTGAGCAGCCAAAGATCAACTTCAAGCGCAGAAAGCAATACCTACGAGCAGGTGAAAGATACACCCCAAGTGCAATGCTCAAGAGCAGCCATGGATAAACCTTATGCACTGAACGAAGGAAATGTTTACTACCAACCAAGGATAAACTTCAATCGTTGGCCGATTGCGTGCTTCTTGACTCTTGGATCGAGAATGTTTCCTGCCTGATGTATCAAGAATGCATTTCCTCGTCTAGTAGATCAAAAACAATGTCTTGCTCGATGAATGAGGAATCAATATGTCACTGTCGAAAAGAGAGCCACTTTTGCTTATGTACGGCTCAACCTGAAATATGTCTGGAAAACCTTGGCGACATGGTCAACAAAATTTATTTAGTTAGAAATTAGTTTGAGAACATGCGCTTCACATGATATAGTTATTACAACACATTGGGCAATAATGCTTAAAATAAGCAGATTTTTAAGCTAAAGACAGTCTTTGGCTAAATATATTAATTAGAACCTGAAAATTATTATAGAGGCAAAACAGATGTTAAAATTTAAAAATTGAAAATACATTTAATGCGGCAACCTCGTAGAACTGCAATCAAATATTAATATCTACGAGTGCGTACCACAAAAATTGTTGGTATAAACAAACACATAGAGATTGTGGTTGCAAACCAACTAAGTCGGCATTTCACAAACAAAACTGTGAAAGAATTCAAATAATTTCAAAATACTTGGGAAATAAAGACCTAGGCGGCGGACATTGAAAAGATTGGAGGGCGTCTCGGACATCTTTGCCCGTTGAACAAAACTTCCTTGGGGCAGCCCGACCCTGCTTAGAAAATAGATACGGAAAGAAATAGTGAATGTGAACACGGCGAGTTTAGTAAATGTAAATTGTGAGTACGCGATTAAAAATAATTTAAGTAATTTCTAGGTAAATACAAAATTAATAAATTATTACAATACCTGCACTTCCAGACAAAATTAACCTAAGTATTATGAATTAGAAAGTTGGTGTTTCTTTTGCAATATCACATTAAATAATTCAATTTTTAAATATTTTAATATCGGGCAAGAATAAACCCAATAACAAAACAAAATTAGAACGGGTACTGTGAAATGAGCTTTTGGTTTACAAAACTGCAGTGCAAATGTTTTGATTGCTGAATACAATTTGCGGCTGCGAAAATGTAACTGCTGGGCTAGGGATTTAAAACCAAATTCCGCAATTAATTATTTGCAACTGCGTAACATCGACATATTTTCAAATATTTAGGTACTCTGTCAAATTTAGTGACTTTACCGGTGAGGACCTGTACCAAGATTGTTCTCAACTCGAAAACATTGATATCTAAGAAATATCATCGATCAGAACTGATCAAACGCACACTTTACTGTGTAGTTATAAAATGATACTAGTTTATAAAGATAAAGTTTTCGAAATGTTATCCAAACTAAGCAGAAGCCGTACTTAATTTAATAATAAAATTGTAGTTGAGAATTGTTTGAATAATATTGAATAAATTAGTATGACAAATATAGTATACATTGATTTATTTATTAACATAACAGCAATGCTTCCAACCTTCAGTATACAAATGTTAGTTGTGCTGCTGTGCCCTAATACTTATATTAATTTAGTAACCAAAATCGTTTTTAAAAGTAACTTCTTCACTATATGTTACTACACTGATACTATTAGGTAATATTACAATGTTCAATAAAATGGTTTTCTCATAGACAAATTAGTTCCAGATCATCGAAAACGATCAACAAGCTGGCGATTTTTCTACAAAAACAGCAGAAACGGGTTTATTTAAGTTAGAGTAATTTATGTTTCTTGGGTTGTTTCTATAAAACAGAACCAACATTTGTTACAGCTAAAAGATTAATTTTTTACCTAAATCATTTTATACTTTTTAAGTTTACAACAGGTTAAATATATTTTGGTAACCCATTTTCTAAACGCTATTTATTTAATTTAGCTTTTAATGACACAATGTTATTTATGTAAAGTCGGAAGCTTTGCTGAACTTTCAAAAGCATGCTATCTGTATATAGTAACTATTTATATTTATTTAAGTGCTTTCAAAACATAGGTACCCTACACACACATCAATTTCTACACTAGTCTGTTGTTTTACATAACCGTAATTTTTGTGTTTGGTTAAATGTCTAGCATTTTAATAGATTAAGAAATAATAAAACATATTTAAAACGGCATTCAAAATTAATTACAATCCAATTTGTGCAACAGAAATATAAACAAATATATTAAACAATAATAGAAACTAATGTTGGATTAGTTATGAAATAAAAATTATCTATGTTGACGTACACAAAAACTTAAGTGGTAATTCCTCTGTAATAATTAAGGTGATTCGACCAGAAAGCACCTCTGAAAAGTATTACAGCGGCTCAAAGATGCAAAAATGCAGTATAATAGCAAGTACCACAAAACGATTTGAGTTACATCAATCAAATTTGGTAGTAATTTTAGAACATATTCCATACATAATTTGGTAAAATATAAAGAAAATTGCAAAATGAGAAGAGTAGTTTAGGGATGGTGCACCACCTTACTGCGCTCATATTTTTTTCTTTATTATAATTTCAATAATTGATAAATATGTTTCAAAATAAGCTTTTGGCGTATCTTTCTTTTTTTTCGTGAGAGTAGCTATTTCAGAGAAAAATTAAAGAAAAGGTAAGCGTTAGTGCTTTGTAAGATAAATTATAAAAATGGAGGTCTAGTTGTACTGGATGCCGTAAAATAAAAACGATTGATAGTTTTTATTCTTCGTCCTGCACTTTTATTGTTTATAAAACATTTGCATTGATTTGTACAATTTCTTACAGTCAATACGGTTTAAATGAATTAGCTGATATTAATGTAGTTTATAGTTAATGCAGATGGAATACTTTGGCATTAGAAAGATAACATGTAGGGAAACACCCCAATGGTAAAGTTTGAAAAATGAGAAGTAGTAATTTTTTTTCTTTTTCAATAATTTATCTATAAAGCTTTAAAACTTACCTACAGCATTTCTTCCATTTCTCTCTAAAATGGCTACTCTTACGAAGAAAAAGAAAGCGACACAAAATGCTTATTTTAAAACATACTTTTTAATGGCGTAACTATTATTTTAATTTTAACAAAGACAAAACAATGAACGTGGTAAGAGAGTGCACTACGCTTAAACTACCCTTCCCGATTTGCAGTTTTTTTCATATTTCGCCAAATGATCTATAGAATAATTCCTAAAATTGTTACCAAATTTGATTGCTGTAATTCAAACCGTTTTGTAGTACTTGCTACTACTTACACTGATTTCAAGGGTACATTCTGCTCGAATCGCCATAATTATTTTCATAGAGAAGTTACTACTTAAGTTGTTTTTTTTAATTTAAAAAGACTCCTTGTATATGTCAACATTGTTACATTAAAATAAACGAACAAATATTAATTTTTGATTAAAAAAATTCCCTACTTTCTGCAGATTTAATTACGTACTACCGATCTACAAATAGAAAGACAATCCATTTTATGTAACTTTAAAGCCTTTTTTTCTGGTTTTTTGAACTATGTCATTTAAAGTCTACCTACTTGTATTTAATACAGAATCACAAAACGTAAAAAACATATTGAATTACAGAAGATATCTCTTTCAATTCTAACAAAACAAATCACTCAAACTCAAAATATATAAAATTTGTTCTATGAAATACATTCCCGTAAAAATTATTTTAAAACATTTAATGAACTACGAAAAATTAATATCTCTTTTACATTATATATAGTTTTCAATAACTGCTACAATTTAAAGAAATAAAATAAAGAGGATGCATTTTATAACTTTTATAATGCTTGTCTATACACTCTTACTAATGGTAGCAATATTACTAATATTAACCAAGTAGTAACATTATCATGTATTTATATATGTGGAGTGTATGAAGAATTTTTATATAATAATTTGTAATTTGATGAAATCTGTGTACAGTACTCCTACCCATCGTAAATGACATATTTCTGATACTAAATACAGGATGTTCGTATAAAAATTGAGGGCAGATGCTATTTTCTAGAAAGTCAATGTCAGTTTGTGATATGTTACAAATTCAAATAGTGTATCGCAATTTAACATTAATAAGGAATAATATATTCAATTTTTAATCGTTAAGTCTAATTGAGAAGTTAAAGTTTTTCAGTTAAGTTTTAAACATAAATTTGTAAAGATTGTTACAAAATGATGGTGAGTTTTTTGTTAAATATATAAACATTTAGCATTTAATTTGAAATTAAAATTACAAAACCAATATTTATCTATATATGGTGTTCTAAGTCCGGTTTTGCATAACGCTTTTAGTAGATATTTAAAATAGAAAAAAAAGTTGAACGTGAAAGTTATGTTTTTTTACGCAGGGTGTTTACTTTTCTAGCGGCAATAAACAACGTTGGCATTTTAAACGAAACACCTTGTGCATATTCTATATCTTCCTAAATGCGCTATTTAAGACGGTCGTTTAACTAAAATTAGATGCATACTATCTCTTCTTATTATTTGTTAAAAACCCGAATATTTGCAATACGACACTGCAGTCAATGCTGAAAGCATGTTTGGCAGTTTGACGATGGATGTTTTGATAGATGCAACGCAATATATCTTGCGTACAAACAAATATAGGTTTCTCTGAAAAAAGTAGAGAAAAGTGGAGGAGATTTAAAGATATTTAAAATAGGATACAATTTACTAAACATTCAAAATATTGTTGATTAAATAAGTTTCGTTTATTTACTGTTCAATTCTTCAAGTGCGTTTCTCATATAGTCTTTCTGGTCAGTAGCGAAGCCCCACACTCTTAAAAATGACATGGTACTTCTAACACATTTTCATTTGTTAACACGATTTTGTTGTAAAAACATACAATTTTAATTGTAATAACCTAAAATTAGTTTCTAGAGTCAGCTGAAATTGTTATAACAATATGCAACACTTGGCTAGCAATTATTAGTTATAATAACGCAAAACTAGGTTTCCTTTAGAACATGAAAAAGTTGGAATAACATAGTAGGTTTAGTTACACTCAACTGAATGGCAACAATTACAATCTTACTGGAACTACAAATGCTTTAGTTGCGACTACAACAAAGTTCGCAACCAACACTAAAAATTTAGTTGGGTGAAATAACAGCGGTAGTTTTTGTATCTAATTATTTGGGAATGCCTGCGCCTACTGCCAACACTACAA
Source organism: Ctenicera cuprea (assembly GCA_958336395.1). Classification (NCBI taxonomy): domain Eukaryota; kingdom Metazoa; phylum Arthropoda; class Insecta; order Coleoptera; family Elateridae; genus Ctenicera; species Ctenicera cuprea. Next base: position 31,560,706 of record OY284487.1, on the reverse strand, counting down.
TATACAACAGTGCAGTGATCATTTATGTGCGTACAGTGCTAGTGTTTTCTCTGGTAGGTAAGTGTTATTATATTTTAAACCCTATCACCCTATCTAGAATGATCCAGCACAATCAGTACTTAAATAAATATCTGCAGTGGCACCTTACCTTGCTTTTGCTTTATGAGGGTCAGTTTCAAGAGTTTGTAAAAAAATAAATATGTAAAGTTTATTTAAATTTTAATGGCAAATGTTTATGGCGTAACGTAAGTGCGAGGGCCCCCCATGCATAGATTGTCATGAGTACCAGACCCCCAAGTATTGGGCGCCTATGAATCTGTAAAATGTTTATTGTTGAACAGTATGTGTTTCGGGGAATTCCACTGTACGATAACAGAACACGAAATGATTACGTGGCACATATCTGGCCACTGGCGCGGTCGCCGGTTATTCACAGTTATTGTGGTGCGTAGCTTAGGCTTGGCTTGTGTGTTTGGTGCAATTGCGGCGGTTTTTTTTGTGTTATTTCACAATCTTAAATATTATTTACAAAACGTAAAGAATGGATGCTTCGGAAAGTCAACTGCCATTAGTTGAAAACATTTTAACGGAATGGAACCTAGAGGAACTTATACCAAATTTTAATGGTGAGCTTAATTTCCTTTAAATATCAGCAGAATCATTCTGTACAGAGGGATTCACTAAAGTTTGTAGTGTGTGAAAGTATACAGTGTGGTCGTTTAATATGCAAACTTGGCTTTTTAGAATTGCACCCTATATCCAAATAATGTAAGTCAAAACAATTGGGGGTTGCCATTTACAAGAAATTGCGATGACGTCATAGCTTATTTAAGTATGGCGGAAAAAATGTATACAATATGTCAAAATGTGTGCAATATAATATAAAAATAGACCTGCAAGAAGGTGTTTTCTGCAAGTGACCAGGAAAATTTATATTTCCAGAAAATGAATCTTATGCATAAATATTTGGGGCAGACATTTACTTCGTTAAAAATACGTACGATATTCTTTTTTTATGTGATGGTAGCTGACGTTATAGTTTTTTGAGTAGAGTAAAATATTCTCTTCCCAAAACTGGTTTGGAGCGTGTGTTATTAGATATTTAAATTTTTTTTTTCTGAAAATATGATATTCTAGTTGAAGTCGCTGAGATGCGGTGTTTTAAGTAAAATAGCCAATTACTAAATTTGGGGTGGAGGTAAAATTAAAAACGAATTTCTAAAAGGGTGCTTTATAAATTTGTATAAGTACCTACTTATAATATGTATGTAAAGTTGTTCCAATCTCCTACTTTAATTTAATGTTTCAATATACAACTTATTTTCAGAAAATTCCGTAGATTTCGGCGCTTTTACAAAATTGACAGAAGACCATATAAAGGAACTTGTACCAAAAATTGGTATAAGAATTAGATTCTTGGAAAACTACAAGAACTTGCTGGCAACGCCAACGAATCCAATAAAAATTGATAGGAGTACTCCAATTGTAATTGCGGGCCCGTCATCCGAAGAAGCAAGTCCTTCATTTGATATTTCTGCAATATCAAAATCATCATCATCATCTGTCACCGATTGTGAAAAATTTACGGGTCTTTGGTCTGACGCAATTGTGGGGCTTAATGATGCTCAAATTGTGAACACTCCAACTTATCAGTACAAAGTTGAATGCGCAAAAAACACCGGATTAGAAGATTTGTTGAATTCAAGTACGAAAGGAAAGCTAATTATTTACTCTTACAATAAAAACCATAAATTAACATCAGACGACAGAAACAAATTGGTGGAACTAATTATTGAAACCGAACTTGAAAATGATTTGCATAAAACAATAACTTGTCTTAGGTTCGAAGAACTAGCTCATGCTATTGTTGGGATTTTCCCAAAGGAGTGCAAAGTAATTAAAAGAAGGTATTTTAGTCTCTAGCTTTAACATTTTATTTTATTGTAGGAAGTATACTTTATGAAAACAACCAATTTTAAAAACGGCAAAGTAACACACTTAGGAAGAGGAAAGTTATTCTACAAATATTATAACTACAGGAAGCAACTAAGATTAGCTGGCCTCATAAATACAAAAGTGAAGAACTCTATAGATGCACAGTTGTCTGATGATGAAGGTATGCACCTCCCTATATTGTGTGCTTACCATGCAATTGTGGTTTTAAAGGAAAAATACATATACCTATTATTCTTACAGATATACCACTTGATGAAAAAATATCAAATCAATTGGAATGGTTGAAGCAATACAAGGAACCGTTTGATAAAGTTCAGGAGTATTGGCAAAACACTTTCAAGGCACGTCAGACGTTTCTTCGAGAGAATAGTATCTATCAATACTTTAACAACTTTCCCATCTTAGGTTCTACCTGTGGATATATTTTGGTAAAAAATATACTTATATTTGTTACATGTACAGATTTTATATATATGTATGTTTTAGTTAAATAATGACTTTGAGATTTTATACCCAAAAGTTGATGATTCATTTTATGTACATTTTTCAAAGTTTTCGGAGAAAGTACTGCTGTATGCAGAATCAAGCAAAGACAAAATCTTGGGAAAAAAACTGAAGGAAATTTCCGAAAGTAAATCTGAAGGTAATTTAATATAATTATATCTTATCCCATGAACAACCTATTCTTGAAGTTGTTTCTAGATGGTAAAAGTGTTAGGATATTAAAGCTACTCCCGTATTTAGTCACCCCTGTGGCAGTTTGCAAGAAGTGGAAGCCTTCAAGAACAGAAATTAGTGAAGGATTTTTAATTCACATTAAGGTAATGCTTTCTTTATGCACCATTGCAATAAAATAAAAAACATATTTTCTAGAATTTTCAAGACTTAAATGAAACAATTAAGGCTCATGAAGTAAAATTGAAAAAATTAAAATTAACTCTCCAGCCAACACCAATTGTAGTAGGGGAAGATTTGGACAATATTGTTAGTTCTTACGTTCGAGTGGATACAGTTTTATATCAAGTAGAATCTCCTCTAAAGGCAATAGAAGTAACATTTAAGGCGATTCATTCATTACATGCATTGTACCCGGTAGAAGCAGATCAGGTATGGTTACTAATTCAAAAGTGTGTTTTCAAATTTACCACTAAGTTTGATAAACAATACACATCAGTGACAACTCTCGTTCCCCAGTTGAAGCCATAGACTTACATTTGTTCCACACTATTTCTTCAATATTTTTGTTCTAACGTGTTCCAGTTCAACATTTGTTTGTTTTTGTTATAATTATCTAATCTACATTAAGGTCTATTTGTTTGTTTTTGTTATAATTATCTAATCTACATTAAGGTCTAAAATGAATTGTGCAGAATGCGGAAACCAATTTAACTCTTTAAAAACTTTAATTCTCCATTTAAGAATTACACATAAATTTGAAGACGCTAGCAGCACATATCGTTGTAGACAAAATGAATGTGATAGAAATTTTAGTACACTTAATTCCTTTCGAGCTCATGTTAATAATTATCACAAAAATGATTTTGGTGCTAACCTCTCTGAGCCTGAGGCTAAGAGAAAATTTTCATTAATTAATAGTACCACTAAAAATGTTCAAGTTCAAGATGAATTTGTAGAAAGTAACAGTGGCAGACAGGAAACAAAAGTTGATTCAGATATGTTCATGGATTCTTTCAATAAACAAATATTAATTTTTATTTCAAAATTGTATCACTCGTCATTACTACCGAGATCTTATATTCAATTAATTATAAGCGATTTGTCAGAACTTTTTAGTAGTGGATTTATTGATATTCTTAAAGAAACTGTATTCAATAACTTAAAAGATAATATTCCTGATGTAAAAGATCACTTGGACTCAATATTCAAAGTGTTACAAAATCCCTTTCATGGGTTACATACAGAATATTTACGATTCCAAAAATTCAAAAGTGAAGAACTTTTAATTTCGCCAGTAGAATACACCATAGGTGAAACAATGTCTGCAGTACAAAAACAAAATATAACCACCTACAGAGCAGTTAAATCAACAGGACAATTTATTCCACTCAGATTACAGTTGCAAAGATTTTTGGAACATGGAAATATACTTCAAACTGTTGAAGAATATATAAAAACACTGCAAAGTAGTAATGCTGGGTCTATGTCGAATATTATGCAGAGTCCTTTGTGGAAAAACATAAAACAAAATTTTTTGGCGGATCAAATTGTTTTTCCTCTTTTTATTTATTACGATGACTATGAAACAGGCAATCCATTGGGATCTCGTGCCGGAATCCATAAATTGGGTGGGGTTTATACTTATCTAGCGTGTATTCCACCTTCTTATTCATCTCATTTAAACAATATATTTTTGGGTTGTTTGTTTCATTCAGAAGACCGTAAAAGTTTTGGCAACACCGCAACTTTTAAAATTTTAATTGATGAGTTACTATTTTTAGAAAAGAATGGCATTAATGTGACTGTTAATAATCAAACAAAAAAAATTTATTTTGCAATGACGCTTATGTTGGGGGATAATTTGGGTTTAAATGGAATATTAGGATTTGGGGAATGTTTTAATTCAACTTTTTACTGCAGATTATGTAAATGCTCTAAACACGATGCTCAAAAATTGTGTACTGAGGATGAAAGTAAATTACGAACAACAGAAAATTATTCTAGTGATCTAGAGGTAAACAATTTTGCTGTGAGTGGAATCAAAGAGGAATGTATCTTTCATTGTTTAACTTCCTTTCATGTAACTCAAAATTTATCGGTAGACTTAATGCATGATCTTTTTGAAGGGATATGCCATTATGATTTTGTCTTAATATTAAAGAATTTAATACATGAGAAAAAACTTTTAACTTTAGACTCTTTTAATTTTAAGCTCAGGACTATTCAACTAGATTATAACGATTCTGATAACAGACCTCTTCAGTTGCAACAGGACTTTTATAAAAAAAAGAAATTGAATATGTCGGCCTCCGAAATGCTCTGTTTTACCCGTATTTTTAATTTTTTGGCTTGTGATTCTGTTTCTGCAGAAGATGAATATTGGCGTCTTTATTTACACCTACGCACTATAGTTGACATCTGCTTGCAAAGTAACATAACAACTCAAGATTTAAATTTACTTTCTTTCCACATATCTGAACATAATGCTTTATATTTGTACTTATCTCGCGAAACTTTAAAGCCTAAATTTCACTTTCTGACACATTATCCCATGATAATGAGAAAAATAGGACCTATCATTAATATTTGGTCTATGAGATTCGAGTCAAAACACCGAGAGGCAAAAATGACTGCCAATGTAGTTTGCAATAGAAAGAACTTAACTTATTCTCTGGCTCTAAAGCATCAGTTAAAAGTGTGTTTTCGTTTAATGTCAGGTAAAGGATTTCAGGATTGTTTTTTATATAATGCAACAAATTTAATTCCTAATGTGAATCAATTTTTAAATTTCGTTGGTCCAGTTGCTGAGACTTTAACAAATGAAGAATGGTTCCATTGTAAGTGGATACAAGTTAATGGTACAAAATACTATTCAAATACAAAATTGTTAGTAGACTATATAAATTTAATCCCAATATTTGGTAATTTGCTTTTTATATTGATCAACTCAAACAAAATATATTTTTTGTTAAATATCTATGAAACAATTGGCTACTGTGAACACATTTATGCATATAAAGTAACCAGTGAAAATCCAACTAAATGTTTTATTAGTTACGATCAGCTTCCGAACATTAAACCATGTTTATATAACAATTTTTCAGATGGAAGACAACTCATTATTTTCAAAAGTTAAGATTTAAAAATAATGCTGATGGAGTTTGAAAGGAAATGTAGTGTTTTTTTGTTAAATTTCATTGTAGTGTGTATTTCTTCATGTAGGTATAAGAATGTTTGTATGTTAAACCTTATTTTTAAATAAACATTTTTTTAAAGAATCATTTGTAATCATCTCAATTATCATTAGTTAGGTTTACTAATAAATGAAGTGGCTACAACTGACTTTATAAGTGAGCACCTTTAAGTAATGCCAAATAGTATTTTTGTTGCTATTTATTCGGTTCTAGAAACTAACAGGTTTTAGTTACAACAACAAATTTACGTCAGTAGTGATAACTAGAACAGAACATTGCAAGAGCTTAAAGTAAGTAAACAATTTGTATTACTTGAGGGAAGTAAAAAATCAGTTGTCCCTATTTTAACTATGAGTTTTAGTTGCTGCAGCTAAAATTTAGTTACAACGACACAGTCATTTTTAAGAGTGCACTATTACTATAAACGAGTGGATTTTCAATAAGACTCCACAAGGTATTCCTAAGCTTAGATGTAGGTTTCTTAAGACAACGGCAATTAAAAAAATATGATAGCACCAAAGTGATTTTGTAATCATAAAAACTAATGAACGGAATGTTTTCACAGTGTCAATTTTCAGAGAGTAAATGGGTACGGTATAATGTAATAAATGCACTTTTTTTAATATATAGTTTGTTTTTAAGTTCTATTTTGCAGAACATTTAATCCTATCTTTTTAAATGGAATACTATGTATTCTATGCATAAAATGGTAAAGAAAGAATTACGCGAAACTGTAGTATCGTGCACATATCGACTCAATATTAATGCCCGACACATTGCGTTGCAAGTTCGAACGATAATTTTAACGTTAATTATTTTTATTACAGTTGTTTAATAGAACTAAAATTAATTTTCAACTGTGTTAAAGATTTTGGAAAACCTGCCGGAGGCCTAAAAAAGTCCTGCAGAACCTGAGACTTCAACGCGATGCCGGAGATCTGACAACCCTGGTGATATTAATATGTTTATTTCCCTTCAAAATTGCGTCATAGTTTTCTAGAGCAGAAACTGTATGCCGTATATAAACTAAACAGTTTGCTATAAATTTTGTAGTAGTAGCTATACTCCCTTACACTTCAGATTGGAATTGTCAAAGCTGGCGTTTGTTGGTACTATAGTACTGCGAAATTTATCGTAGTCATTTGTTATTTTTATGACTAAATCTTTAAAATTAATTTGTTTCATTTTAAATCCGTGTATCCATAGCAACATATCAATATAATTTATTAATAAGAAACAACAAAACATAACCTATCAGTTATTTTTTGACCTACAGCTACAGCTTGTGCAGAAAATATGAATTACAATATAAAGAGTGGTTTTTGTTTAAATTTTGACATTAACAATTCAGATCTAAAGTGAATAGAGTGAATACAGTGTTTCTGTAATAATTTCAAGAAGGAACCAAAGTATATAAAGAATAAGATTTAGCTACCTATACTAGTCTAATTTTTTGATTTGATAATGGTTATAATAACTAAACCATAAAGCAAATTGTACCTCAAATTGTGCAGTAAGTACTAGGTTACGAGTACGTCATATACAGGGTATACATAATATCATGAAAAGGAAGTGATGCTCATTATTCTGTAACGTAATTTAATGCATTAAATAACATAAATTTTGTTCAATTCTTCTCAATATGACCGTGAAAGACCTCTGAAGTAAAGAATTCACATCTACTGTATCACTTTTATTACTGAAATTGAACAAAAATGGTTACGTATTTGTAAAGTCCTCAAATAACTTTAACATGTCGCCGCTACCTGTTCCTTGATGGTCAAATACTTGCAATTATTACCTGTAATTGCACAGCATAATATAACTTAAGAGTATGCACGAACCCTGGTTGCTATGGCCGTATTATGCAGTGTTTTAAAGGAGAGCACCGAGACAAGCAAACAATTATTCGTTATAATATTGTGTTTTGTTGACAATTAAGACTACAAATCGGTAGACGAATTTGAATGTAATTACACCAAGTTATAATTTTTAACAATGGTTAAGACTAAAAATGTTTTGTCTCGATAGATCTGAGATCGCCAATAAATTAACTGGTATAACGTAACACATATGGTCGTTGTTGACATTTAAAATAAAATATTGACGATTGAATATCGAGTACTTTTAGTAGGTTCTTTGTCTCGGATCTCCCTGTCACATGTACGGCAAAATAATTGAAACATGCATATGACATTTCATGCATCCCCTTTATGCTATTTCTTCGTGCCTATAATAGGAATGACAACACTGTACCTTCTGAATAAATAGCGGTGTTGTATAACAGTGTTGCCATAAAAACACTGTTTTCGAGGACACTTTCTTAGAAGATAAACCTCGTAATTCGTAGGACAAAACGATGCTGCTTTAATCAATCAGGACATGCAATACTAGGTATAAGGCGGTAAGATTTTTTCCGCAATGTTTTGAACACCCTGTATGTTTTACCTTCACCATGATTGAAAACCTGATTGTTAAAAGCAATAATTATAGATTGGCCCGTATACGTATTTATATAATCTTGAAATTAGGTATATCAACAAAGTAGAAATACTGATTGTTTATGTGTTGTTAAAAAGCCTACAGTTTAAATGTTTTATCTTCGATTAACTGTTTACTACGCGTAGATGACCGAATATAAATTTGTTACTTCGCATGCTTAACCTACCCCTACACTTATCGTTCAATTTCCGTAAGGGTTTGATGTTATTTATATGAAAAATTTCTCAGCTAGGTAAATTTAATAGACACAGGATAATGGAAAAAAATGTGTAGTGGTAGGTGTTGTAACAGGATGCATGGGTAGAAATGAAACTAATGTGATATTGAATGAAATGCGTGTATAATGTTGAGCAATGGTTGGGCGTGCTGATTGCTCGTGGTCAACCGTGGGTGGCCGGGGGCGAGGGAGGCAGATATCAAGTGGCTGTCTACAGAGCATGTCGCCACCGCCACCGCCACCGCATAGTTCACTGATTGATGGCTTCAGTCAGGCGAAACTGATAGTCGGACCACACACACTCCCTACGACCGCCTCCGCCAGGCTCCTCCTTTAGTGGATGTTTGTGAACACAACGCTCCGCCTTTGAGTACGTGAGGGGCCCTAACCGACTTCCGAGCCAGTCAGTCTAGTAGCGAACCCCACATATACTGGACACTCGTCATGTTTTACTAAAGTTGACAGCTGCTTATATACCGGAGCGAGCGGTGGTGCTTAGTGCTTGTGACTTTGACAGACGAATTTCGGTTGAGTGTGCTGTGATATGCTCCTTGGAGCGATGCCCGACGAAAGCGCCGCGGGGTTGCTGCTGCCGACGGCGAAGACGCGGGCGACGGACTTCTCCATAGCCGCAATCATGGCCAGGGGTGCCGGACCGCCGCCGCAACCGTGCACGCGATCCACGTCCCTGCACTCGCCGTCCCAGGAAGGACAGACCCATGATGGTCAGTTGTATTTAGCTGTTAATCACTATTTATGCTTCCTACTGAATGATATTACACGCCAATAATCAATTAGCTACCAATTACCATTGGTAATTGGCATATAATTAGGCCTAAATGCGCGGACATTAGCTTTAAGCATGTTTGCTGGGTAATACCGGGTAATAACCCACTTGTAGGTTTTTAATATCTCATGTAATTCGATACACACTCACTTGTATCAGATGACCTCCTACACATTCCTACTGCCAATCATGACATTTTTTTCGAATAACGTTTTGTTTGAACACAATTCTGCTAACTTTATAGACTACCTAGATTGGTAACAAACCTTTGATGCTTCAAAAAACACTTTTATATACGTAAAAAAGGCTGCCCATCTGACGAACCGCATCTAATCAAATTCTAATTATAAAAATTATAAGTAGTCATAATTTGTACTGAAATTTACTAGCCCTTAACGGTTATTTTAATATTTGTAATACCTAATTGTTATATCAATCTACCAGACATTCCTTTTTTAAATTACGGTCTGTATTTAATAACATTTATACGAAATTTTACATGCGCTAGTGTATTTTTTTTAAATGAATTTTGTTAAATAGAAAATCAAATCTATGTTACATCAAAGAAAAGGCATCTGAAAATATCTTCAAATCAATAACACTTTTTGATTATTATTAATCATTCAATTTAGATATATAAATAATAAACATTGCTGATACTGTTTTTTCCATATAACACCAAGGTTATAATTACGATTTTCTAACAAATTATAAATAATACTTTAATAAATTATTTTTTGAAAAAAAGGAGGGGGGTAACGTTAGAATAAATTATTTTTTGATATTCACAGAAATCCTTATCCAAGTGTAATTTTGTTACTGTGTGAGTCAAGGGGTTGTATAAACATTTGAAAATTATTGAATTGAAAAGTCTGCGGAGGATTTAACACAAGAAATTGTACACTATATTTCATTATTGCGTTAGACAACTTAAACAAGTTCATCTTTCTAGAATTTGGGAAACAGTCTTTAAAAAAGTTAATTCAGCAGTCTCAAAACAAGGTATGCATATGGAAATAAATAATATTTATTATTATTATTATTATTATTATTATTACTATTATTATTATTGGAAAAAAGGGAAAGCTGGTATATAGAATTGAATGGACGAAAAGTTTGAACTTTAATTTTAAATGTCTAACCGAAGGATATAGTTTGATAACGTGGATAATAACTTAAATACGAAAATGAGGAAATAGTTTGTTTTCCTTTATACAAATTTCTAATGAGTCTTATATAAATTAACAAATTCACAGAAACTTTTTCTAAATATTTTCATGGAATATTTATCAAAGACTTTTCTTTTTACCTTTTCTATCTGGAAACTAGAATATCGTTGCAAGGTGTAAATTTTTTGTGATGTTTTATTTCGTTCGTTTTAAGTTATTAATTTTTCTGTTGTTAAAATGATTGAAGAATATATGACTTTGAAATCGTATAAATTAATTATTATAAAATAATTCGCAATAAGATAATTTTGTGCAAATTATTAAAAGAAGCAAGTACCTAGTAAGGGCATTTTTTATTAATAAAGCTTTTGAGTTTAAAATAGTAGCAGCCGTGAAAGCGGTGATCTTTTATCCGCCTAAAAGATGATAGATAAGTAGGTACTATAACTTTATTTGTTCAAAGATTTTGAGTTTCGTAAATCTCGCAGCACGAGATATTACTAATTCTAGCATCAATATTTTACTGTAAAAAGATTTGTATTATACCGTGTGGTAAATTTGATTACGCTCCATAGCGAAAATATGCATGTGTTTATGAAATCATTTAAATTCTTCATTCCCATAGTTTCAAGCAAATTTTGGTTTAGGGTATTACTGAATATGTAATGGACTGCCGAAACAGTTGTAGTAAATTATTAAAATATTCTACAAACTTATAGTGTGTAGGTACCGCACATTCAAGGTATCTGTCGGGGAAAATATTAGCAACACTTCTGGCACTACTTTTGTTGGCGTATCATAATAAAATTTCTGCTACAATTTTTGAAATAATATTCTGTAAGAATCTTCGAAAAAACTAATGTGACACAAAGGTTTGGCAGGCAGGGCCGTAGCAACACCTTTGCGCTTTCGTGTGCAGAATTGAATAACGGAGCACCCTCTTCTCATGATTGTTTAACCAAAGCTAATGTTAGGGAATAGAAGTCTGTATATAAACATATGAGCACAAAACAAACAGCTGTGAGTCATTGAGTCTGTCGTGTCATCTGAATTCTGAGAATACTTTTTTAAACATTTTGTCTATTATTTAAATGCACTAATTAATTATTTAATTAAATAGGTATAAGTTTAGTTTCGCTTGTGATGTAGCTATGACAAACCAATTTTTAGTCATCGTTTTCATCAATATAACAATTCGGGCAAGATTTTTTTTTATAATGGCCAGCGGTGCCGGGCCCCTTGGGTGCCCTGGCCCGTGTTCTATGTAACACACCGAACGAACACTGGTAGTTACGATTCTGTTTACAGAATATTCAATTGTCTTCGGAAATCATGGCAAGTGAAATTATTCTAATTGCGCGGAATGAAACGCTTAAGAGAAGCACACTTACTATTCTTGAGGTTACTGAATAGTTTTTATTGGTTTGAACACAGGTTTGTCTAATAACATAATCAGTATTTAAACAAAAATTTGGCTCAAAAACTATGTGGGAAGCAGGAATTTAAATGACTTTATATAAACACATACATTTTCCCTATGGAGCGTAATCAAATTCACCACCCGGTATATTTCTCAAGCATGTGGAAGCTGTACATGTACATTCCATTGTTTTTTGTGGGGTTTTTTTTGGAGAAATTTATCTATTTACATTCATTCCTATATAACAACATTTAAATGTAACATTTATATAATTTCTATGTATAACATAAATTACAATGTCGTTTAAAGGTTTGCGTGGTATATCAGTAAAACTTGTCGAAAGTATTCTATATGTAAATTATTGCAACTACTTTAGATCAATAAGCAAAGTGCATGAGAACATTAAGTCTTGTAAATAAAACAGCAGACTTATTGTTTAGATTTTCTAAATATAATTAGTATTTATCAGAAGCTATACATTTAATTCTTCATTGTCATATTATATCTGATCCATTAGAAATATTTATGAATAGTAAATTTCTTGATTTCTGGTGAAAACTACAATATTGCTGCAAAGATGTAAAATTGTAGGCTTGAGAAAGTACTTGATGATATTCAAGGCACTTCTTTAGACAGGATTATCTATTCCATTGTATTCAACAAACCTGTTCATTTTATATTGCGCTTACATTTCTCTGAAAGTTTTTCAGGTGTTCAGTAATGTATGAATAAGTACTTAGTATAGATTTTCCATACCACATTCCTGAATTTTTATTATAAAAAAGGAAAAAGCTTATCGACAGAAATATACTTACCAATAACAAAATATTGTTGCGATTTTTCTGTATATTTGTTAGTTATGATGTATTTTCTTTTGATTATATGAACATTGTATATTCTAGTATGTGGAGTGTTACAATTTTGATTTTTGCATAATTATTTGTTTGTCTTTTTGCGACAAACTGTTGCAACTGCAGTTTTAATTATTACTGAACTACAGAATGGTAGTGGTTTTCAGTAATAGGATAGTGTTTTTTGAATTGAACGATCGTTTTCCTCAGTTCTACAGATGAAAAGCTTTAGACTCAGTATAATAAATCTGCACACGGGAGATGGAATATTTTTCTTTGATTTAATTAATACGTACATTAGTTGTCTGTATAATATTTTTTTCCAGTTTCATTAATTGTTTTCAGTAGACTTCTTTCTCTTTTTGCTTTTCTAAAATAAATAGATGTAGCAATGTAGTTTGGATGATGTATGTGATTTAAATTCTCTAAAGTGTAAATTAACTTAACTCATTCTTATGTCAGGACAAAGAAAGAAGAAATAATTTTTTTGTAGATATATTTTTCTGGAAGAAAAAACAGCTTGCTAAGCAAAACGTTATTATATTTAAAAAATACTTACTCAATGGTAATTTTCAGACATACGAGCAGACCGCGAATTGGAATATTAATTTACTTGGAAAATTTCGGAGACTATGTCGTTATACTAAATTATTTTGTATGGTTTCGAAAATGACAAACTGACTAAAACAATTACAAATCATTACTTGGAATAATTAGGATCAAAACGAGAAATTCTGGATGTTATTTTTATTTAACTGTGGCAAAAGTTTAACACAGAGGGTAGACCACTACATCTGAAAATTTTGCCAAACCTCTGCGCTGGCTATGAACGAAAAACGTGGGTCTTAATTTAGTTCATACAATGTAATGATGCTTGGAAACGTAAGATATCTGACACTATCATAACGTAAAATAAATAGACAGACGGACAGACTATTTCCGATCATATATTTCCAAAAGCCACTCTATAATTAGAAATTAATATATTATTTTTATTTATATATCGTTTACGAGAAAAACAAATCATAACGGTTGAACTATTTTATTTTCATCAGTCTGTCTTGATGATTATACGTTTCATAATAACGAGACATTTTTTGCTCATAAAATAAATTCTGCATTACATTACAGACTATAGATGTGATATTATCCTTGCTAATGGATTGCGCGAAAACCTTTCATTTTGACTACTTATTTACTTCCTTTGCAATTTGAGCAGTAGCTTAATGATTTGCTGAAGGCTATTTTTTTTAAATGTTATTCTTGTCGATACTTTAAAAACATAGCTATTTTATGTACATAATGCTTCGCATAAAATAAACTTCAACAAAAAGATTTATACGTTTTATGTAAAGCTTAAAGGATCAAGTATTATTATACTAGTATACTAATCGAAACCCATTTCATTTTGTTTTAGATCGTTTATCACGGTTAAGTTCTCCTGGTTCAGAAGATGGTCTCGAAGACGACGACATAGAAGTCGACGTGGAAATTTGCTCCGATGGAGAACCGTCACCGAGACCAAATAAAATGAAAATTTTACGAGAGTCGCCGGCCATTTCTGACTGCGGTTCAGAACCGGCGGATGCAGACAGAATTTCACCAGATATAATTCCAGAAAGACCCACGTCAAAAGCTAAAATTTTATGCAACTGCGAAGAACTAGTTAATGTAGAATGTCACTTAGAGACGAAAGACCTCTGGGATAAATTTCACGAACTGGGGACCGAAATGATCATCACGAAATCTGGAAGGTAAGTTGATATATTAATAACAAGCGCATCTTGTCAGAAATTGATGTTTTTAATTAACGTATTTAAAAAACATAATTTGGATTGTACGCACAGTTTGTTTGCGAGCACATTTTCGATTAAAATGAGTTACTAAATATACGGTTGGGTTTGAAATTTAATTAATTTTCAGTATTGTAGCGCTTGAATTGCAAGATACCTATTTTGTATGGTTTTGAAAGTCTTACACGACTCTTATTCATATAACACCTCTTAAACGTAAAGAGAAAAAAAGTTTATATTTATTGTACTAGAGAAAAAATTTATTTACATGCCTGTGACATTTTCACAGAATTTATACTAGATTTCTGTTCTTCCTAAATAAATAATTTATAGCAGCATTTAATTTATGTAAATATAATTTAAACTGTCGCTAAAATAGTAAGGTGTTCCAGTATTCAGTTTAATACTGTAGTAAATGTAAAAATAGAAATTGTGAAATTCTTAAAATATTAATGTTGTAAAACATATCGGGATATAATCAGGTATTAATTAGCAGAAAAAAATATTTTTGGTGTAGTCTAAATAGGAAGTATAATTAATTAATTACCACAATTTGCTATATACCTTGTTCTATACCTTTGTACAGAATACTTCTCTGTTTTAAAATCACTGAAAATCAAAATATTTATTACATATTAAAGGTTTTTTTTTTCTTATTTTTGTAATCTAACAATAAGTAAAAAGTTTACTCAAACAGGTAAAACATTTTTCACAATTATCTACTTTAATTAATTATTATAAAACAGTAAAATGTTAGCAATAGTTGCTCGGTATATTGCATTAAACTTGTATTCCTATATGTTTGCAATATCACAATAAATGAACCTTATTGCTTATTGGATTGTTGACCTAAAGTCAATGAATAACAAATCCTTAAATCTTTCAAGATTAATGTTTGCTTCACTATCGTATTTGTTTAACCAAAAAGTATTGGTAAAAATACTGTAGTATTCTAAAAGGCCACTTTAAATTCTTTGCAGGTTATACAGTATGTGAGGATTTAATTGCTTAACTTGAGTTAATATACTGTTAGTAATTAATAAAAGAATAAATAAAAATTTATCATATTTTTAGTTGGTATAGAAAGGAATCTATGTATTTGGATCTTTTGTTTTAGCGATTTGATGCGTAGCTTGTGTGGAGATGTAGGACACTAATAAATATTTTTGTAGAAAGTTGTGTTAAAATATTTATTTAATGTATCATCAGAATAACATTCGTACTAGAGTGAAAAATATTTATATAAATATTAAAATAGGTATGTCAAACATATTTCTACATTTTTAAAATAACATTTAAATGCTAACGAATTCTTTAATATTTTCATGGCACCTTTGTTCAGAAATATATAACCTCGGCATTTTTACATGGTAAATATTTTGTGCTCTAAATATCTAAATTTTAAACACAATTTAAAATATGTTTTCTTAAAATCTATTCTTTTGTCGTTAAGGTATGTTTTTGCGTCTATGTTTAGGTGCCGTTTCGTGTTGAATTCTCCCTTTTTAAACTTAACAACACAAAATGTCTGAAGAAAGTCTGGCATGATTCATATAGTAGAATCCTGACTGAAAAATAAAATGAAAAATTTTAATAAAAATGAGTTGAAAAATGCTTCGTTTCCAAAATTTATAAACTTTCAAAGGTAGCGTTTGAAACATACATGGTGTAACCTGTAACCATGGTTACGGAAACGCTTCTTTCAAAGCTACAGCTTCCGGAAGAGTGAACAGTTTGGACTGTTGGGCCTGTAACTCCGTAAACACCCATGCTTACACGAGCTTTTTCTATTGCCTTAATGTGTAGAAACTTCCCCCAAAGTATGGTACAAACTATTTCCGCAACTCAGCCCTTCACGCCAATTCAAAAAAATTGAATTATCTCAAAAACCGTTGATTTTAGCCACTGTTAACAAGACTTTTAATTAGCATAATAAATTAGAAACAAACGTTTAAGGGAATAGTAAAAAAAAGATTTGTTTAGAATGTAGTATCCTTGCCCCCCACCCTCCCTAAGTGTCAAGCCTCTGAAATATTTTTTATGCGAAAACATAGAAACATAGATTTTCGAGTGCAAAATTTTTGGTTTATGATCTCTCGTATTTATTTATCGTTAATCTTCTTTTTTTTAGATTTTGGCTTACGTAACATAATAGCAATCACAGAACTGTAAAATAACGTACCAGCAAAATAAAATAATATCCTCCTGCAGTCATAATTTTAAACTAAATGACGACAACATAAATACTTTATAAGAAAGGACAATTTTTCATTGTGTCAGAAATGCTACGTTATGGTTAAACTCATTTTAATGATTGCATCCTGGCTGAGGATGTAGTTACATTTTTTTCAAACATATTTATGTACGTACATTACGGGATAGCAAAAATTACTTGTTTTTAATGCAGTTGAATAACTAGCAATCATAACATTTTCATTATTTTATAGATTTAAATGTCGCAAAATTAGTATTAGCTATGAAATACGAAAGTATGCGAAACTTTACAACAATTAAATGTTTGGTATTGACGCATTATGAAGTTATAAATTTTATATTGTACATTTGTAATATCTCGTCTTTAGTATCAAAGTTATAAATATATTCCAGTTGTTAAAGTCTTTAACATAGGTATAGGTAATTTATTTCAAATTGCGAAAGCAAGATTATTGTAAGCTTCGTTTATTTTTAACGTACTCGTATTTAAAACGTATATCATTTCTTTTGAATTCTATTTCTAGATTTCTACTAAGCCAATCATTGTATTTTAATAATAGATAGTTATTGCTGTGTAGATGTGCATAAATATCCTACATCTTAAAAAATTTGAAAGTCCCAATTTAAACGAACACATTTATGAACTTGCGCTTGCCACTTGCAGCGTCATATATTTCTTCCCGATATCAGTTTTCGGAACTAAATACCCCCTTTTCACCCATTCGCCAGTAAGTAAAGTATAAAGAAACGCGCAGATGTTCTTCGTGCTTAACATTTTCTACAAAGAAATGTTCAAAGTTGCAAACCTTTTTGCAAAACATCCCACCGGTATTTCTAAAGCCCCAACTCTGGTGTTGGTGTTATGCACTAATTGAAAACATAAGATGCGGTATTTAAAGTGTAACTATTGAAATAAAGAAAGCTTGATACTTATGTATAAAAATCTTCTATTAAAGGTCCGCCAAGTAGAGTACCATCGTACTTTGACCGTACTCGAGATTCAAAACGCGTATAAATATGACAGTGTAGTGAGAAATTAAAATTTTAATATAAAGGAAACATTTTAAAAAGAGGCACTTTAGAATTTATTGTTTTTCGTTTATTGAATAGAGAGGCAGAAATTTCAAAAATTAATAAAAGTTAGAGCAAAATTGGCGTATTACCTACATTACCTGACAGAATTATACAAATATCACTTTTCCAGCTACTGAAATATTTTAGCACGCGTTTTAGCAGTTTCCTTTTCTCGAAAATACCTTTATATCATACTATTGTGCCGTCCCAAGACGTTTCGTCTAATAGTATGGATTGCAACTAAACTTGTTACAAAATTTTACAACAATCTCCAGACTCATTTCCTGATTAAAAAGGCATACAATACAAAATTTTCTAAAAATTGCAGCCACCGTTTTGAAATTAGAAGTTCAGCAAAATGGAATTGGATTTGTCTAAACTGCTTTTGTCTAATTCTGTCATATTTAAATAATTTTGTTGTTGGGAAATGAGTAAAGCACTTCGCCTAGACTTTCCTATACTTTAAAAGTTGTTACTTATCATACTTCTAATTCAATTTCTTATCGACATTTTACGTGCCAACAGTGACTTCGGGTCGCCACTGTACGAGAGCGATAACTTATCATAAAAAAACTGATTTTGGGAGGGGGGAAATTGCTTTAGCTTCAAGAATACTAAAGACCAAAAAGTGAATTCATCAACTATTAATTGGAGATAGAAGACAGTTATGCAAAAGAAAATTAAGTTTTCAATTATATTCTGCTATCACAGCTGTTATATTAAAAGGGGTGAATTTCCAATTTTCAAAAATTTATTGGAGGCGTCACACAGAAAGTAGGGGATTGAGACGCTCAGAAAATGATATCCCATTTGTGGTTCTCACAGGTTTAGTAGTTTAAAAAAGCTCGTTTAGCTAGTTTTTAAAGCAATACTTTAGTGGAAATTATCAAAACTATGGAATTAGTTTTATGTCGCAGTTTTGATGTTTTCAAAGGTTCAATAATTATTCTTGTACATACTCGTAGTACATTTTACAACCAAAATAATTTAACTAGTTTGCACTGAAAATTGTCATGTCTGCAATTGTTTGGTGTTGTTAGAACTATTGTCATAAATGACACTTGTTTATACTGCTTGGTGTTATCTGTATGTTGAATTCCACTAAGTCTAAAATTTTGCAATTTCTTCTTCTACAGCTAAATTCTTTGCTTTAGCATTGTAAACAGTTTCCATTACGAACTACAATTTTTTGCCAGTAAGAAATTCTATTTGTACGGAACAATCTTAGATGTGATACTCCATTTCCATTGCATACTACATCAGTTATTTATTTTATTCGTATAGTTGTATGTTGTACTTTTGTAACATTGTAACTCGGTTTTAAGAAACAAGAAGCGAAATGTTTCAGAAAATCGCAGTGGATGCAATTTTGATGCTAAAAGTTTTAAAAAAACAGAATTAGATTTGCTTTTTTCGGTCTTGTATCAGATATTTTTTTTTGAAAACGTGTTTAACATCCGTTTCCGGTTTCGAATTGTTTAAAGCTTGTTTTGTAAATAAATTTGTAATATACTCCCACATTCTAAAGCTTATCAAAATCGGACTTACCGTTTCGGAGATAAGAAGGAACGAATGTAACCTAATCACCCACCCGCAGAATGAAATTTTTAATAACCATACAACGCCCAAAACATGCAAAATCCCTTTATTTGAATTTGCCATAAAATTACTCTTTAATGAAATTATACGAAACTAAAAAATAGTCGAGGCGAAGCCTGAACTCTCTTATAATTTAGGAGAAGTTATTAATTATGTTTTCAAGAGTACTTCAGGATAAACTCCTTACGGGCTAACAATGACAAAATAAAATTTGTTTGTAAAATTTTGAATATTATATACTACAAGCTAACGGAACTAGATATGCATTGTTCCCGCACACCAACCGGCGAGAAACACTACCCCGCACCTATCACGATCGGACACACCAAGCATATAGCGCCAACTCACTTAAACTTATGCTTTGCCCGAGAACATGTCTTATTGTATTGAGAAACCGAAATTTTTCTATTTTTTTTAAATTTACAATTCACAGGAAACAGGAAATGTTTCATAATCCTCTGTTTATTACCAACCAAAAATTTACGGATTTTCAGAAAAACTAGTGGACTGGGATACGAATTAAATTATAACTCATCTCTAGCTCTATTCGCCAATAATATTTAAAAAAAAATTGAGTTGCCACTTCGAAGCAGTACTGTATTGGAAAATTTAATATTTAATGTTTTCTTATTTTGAAGGTTTAGTAGTTCCAAAGAATCTCTTAATTTATATGCAGTTTGTAGCCTTAAAGCACTCTAAATATAAAATTTAATCCCGATCTGATTACTTGATTTTCAATAAATGGGCGTTAAAGCACCAATATTCAAAAATTTATAGAAGGTGTCGCATATAATTTAGTGGGCTGGAAAAAAATTGTAGCTTACTTTTAGCTATACGAGCTTATAAACTTAAAGAAAAATCGTGTGGCCAGTTGTTGAACAATACACTTTTGAAAATTTCTATAGTATTGGAAATATTTTTCAAATCATAGCTTCTAACTTTTTGAAATTTTTTGTTTACAGTTACATTGTATATCCATACGGCTATTACGATAGAAAATTTAAACCCGATCTGGCGACTTTTTTTGAGTAATATGGGACTAAAGTAAAAATCTTCAAGAAACTGTAGCGGTTGCTACCTCAGAACCAAAACGTTTGAAAGAAAAGCGTTGGATTTGCCCTAAAGTCTTCTATAAGGTTTCCGTTTTAGATTTTATAAATAATCAATATTTTTTTCTGAAAAAATGAATTTTTGATATACTCCCACATTTCCAAGCTTATTGAAATGGGACAATTCGTTTAAGTGTTATGGAGCGCACATAACCACCCATCAATCCACAGACAGACATTTTTTGAAAACTACTTTTTTGGGTTCCCGGAGGTCCAAAACATATATTTCAAAAATTTTCATGAAATCAATGCTTTCCCTACTTTGAAACTATAGGAAAGTAAAAATGTACCCAAAAAAATCCTTTATCTTTCGCTTTGCTTTATGTGTCGAATTCATTTAAAAGTTATTTTCTCGTTGAAGTGTTGATATAACATTTTAAGTTTCATCAAAATTCGATCACATGCACAAAATTTGTGAGATTCATGAGATGACTTTATCCAGTGATAAATTATAAATTTTTTCTTATTTGTTGAGCCCCCTAAGGCCTAAGCGTGTTTTGTTAAAATCTATAAATCGAATATTTTTATGCAATGAAAAACACTAGAAGTATGAGAAAGTAAAATATAATTAATAATCTACAACAACTCAAACATATCTGTTGTAGATTGTAATAATAGTATAACGTCAAAAATAATGAAGATGGTAAAACGAAGTCTCAGGACGTGTGTGAATGTGAAATAAATACGTCGACTTAACGTATGAAACCACCGCAACAGTAATGTGTAATACAAAAGGTTTACATAAAACTTGTAGAAACTAATTAAAAAATTATAATGTAAGGTTAGTTAGTTACCCACAAAAATAATTTTGTGTGTATTTAATTCTTTTTTATATGCTTGTTATACTAAAGCAAACATTAATTTGAATTCATACTGACAGACTTATGCTGAATTTAAGTGATGGTATCTCACAAACATTAACGTAGAACATTTCCTTTTCAAAATTTTAATTTGGTATAGTTATACAAATGCAAACGAGGTAGGCGCCGTGTATTCATAAATATAAAACTTAAACAAAGCACACAACCGACTGAATAATAAGAATAATCAGTGTTAAAGTAAATTACCAGAGTACAGTGGCGTGAACATGCATCAAGTGAGCACAGATTTGGTTCCGGAACGTTGGTGTTGCTATTGTTACTGAACAATATCACGGCCCGCAGCTCGTCAGATTGCGTCTGCTCCGCGAGGGAGGCTTCCCCTAATCGCATTCTACTTACGACACTTGTATTCTATTACAATTATTATGTATCCGACACGACCTTATTACATTAAATGGGAGGGTACGTTAACTTCTCATTGACTTGCACAATTTATTGGTTACGGAAAATAAAGAAATAATGGAAATGAGTTTATTATGTTTGACAGACCTTAACCTTCTCATCTGTTTCTGGTTAAGAGGCTTTTTAAGAAGAAGCAAGTTTAAAAGTGTAGAATTGATTTAATGTACATATGTTCGATTTATTAACAGACAGTTAATAAATCATTTCTTTGACGATTTAAAAATATCTGTTTAAATGAAATTAAAAGCCGTGTATTATTTTTTTTACAAAAATTATTTGCATTTTCGAACTCTTTCGTTTCTTATAGTGATACAATATTTAGAATTTGCTACTCGTAACGGTTGATATATAAAAACAGAAAATTTATAAAAAATGTGATTATACTGTCAGTAAAGAAATAAGATCAAATTTCCTAATTTTTGGGCGAAAAGAAGAAAGATTTCTTAAACTCATTTGGCTACAAATGTTAAAATTCATAAAATTTATACAGCTTACGTCATAAGTAATGACTAAGCAGTTACTGTTACTAAGTGCACAAATGGAAATGTAAATATGAAGAGAATTTAAGTTGATGTGCATTCCATCTTAGCTTATGCAAATGTAATTGTATTTAAAAATGTACGTTGTTCAGTTATGGTTTGTTAATAACTGTAAATTACAAAATTCATATTTTTTTTATTGACTTTAATTTTACAAATTTTATGGTTTGCATGTTGCTTCTGTGACAAAAATTATTCTTTGTGGACATTAAACAGTAAAATTTAATAAGTACAGTAGAGTATTTATTAACGAAGCGTTTCCGGACTTGTATTTAAAGAAACTGTTTTCATTGTTTTGATTTGTAGAACTTACCATCAAAATTTCCAGCAACTATTTTAGTATCATGATAAAACACCTTTATGGTAATTGGTTTTTCACAAAATAATGAATTACATCTTAAATTGTTGGATTTGGTGGCTTTTAAACAAGTACCTTTTTGTGTATTTTTGCATGGAGAATAAAATTTTATAACGAAAAATAAAAAGATCTAAATTGCTTAGAAGAATGTAATACGTGATCCTTCCCCCTATACGGGACATCTTTGATGCACTTAATGAAACAAAAAGTAGTAGAAATACTGAGCTATATAAGTAGTGCTATTGTTTACTGTTCCATCTTCAGCAGGCTGTAGCTATACTCTCCGTAAAGAAGTATTTTCAGACCCATGTTAATTGCAACTGTTTTCAATGTCTTTAGATTCTGAACACACCTTGACAGTGTGTCCCATAAGTCATGTATTGCTCTGTAAAAATAGTTGTTTGTGTAAAGTAGTTTATTGCTACTTGCATATGAACATTGACAGTCAAGGCGTAGCCGAGACCAGCAACCATGCGTAAGCGACAAGAACGTTTTCTGCTCGAGGTACACACACTATTTTTTTGTACGACCTATTCAAAAGTAGATAAAAATACTCAATTTTCCCAATTCTTTGTGTCAACTTTTGCTATTGCTCTGAGCAATTCCATTCTTTAGTTAACCATGTTAGACGGTTTCCAAGAAGATTTCTTTTGTACCCTTTCAGAAAAATTCACTTTCCGCTCAGCGAGTGGTAATGACGTTTGAGATCGCTCAGCGGCACACGTCAACTTTCTATTCTCAACTGACAGCTGGAAAAATTTACTTTTGATGATGGTTGTTGAAAACGTTATTTAAATTAAAGTACAAAATTTTTACAAAATTAATGTAAACAACATTAATAAAAAGCACAGGAGTGATTGATTTAAGTTACAATCTCAAAGTCAACACTAATATTGAGAAGCGAGCAGGGCAGACCATGATATTTTAATAAAAAATTATGAACAAGGGTAGCAGCGCGCTTCTACTATACTACTTCCAATATTTTGGTAGCATGTTTTATAAACTAAATATAATCGTATTATTCGAATGCTCTCGAATGCGAAATTAATTTTGCATATTGTCCGTGAACAATCAACAATATTTGAAACCAGTTATTAAAGAACAACACGTAAATAATAGAAATACGCGGGCCTTATTACAGGCTTTCATACAAACATGTTAAAATATGAGCAGAAACGAAGAGAAATTCTCATGAAACAAGTTTTGTTAAAGTATTTGCGAAAACAAAATAACCGAATCGGGCAATAACACGCTTATTAAGAATGTATAATACCGACACAGACATTGACGATCCGAACCAAAAACAACTTAAAAATGTGTATGCTTTGTTAGTTTGAATATCAACACGTATTCAGAACGATCACTAAAATTTCGGCTTCGTTCAACCTGCTGGGCTACTTATTCGAAATGTCATCCATGTCAAGTTTTTTTTTTGGTTTGAATAGCGCTGAGACGGATCAAAACTATACCTAGCCTTTGAGATTGAATTTTTGGATGACGGCTCATGACATCGACTTGCCTTTCTTTATATTTCGCTTTTATACAGGGAGTTAACATTATTAGTTTTGAATTATTTCAGTAACACTTGTACAGAAATTTTTAGTAATTTGATTTTGTTTGTATTCACGTTGTTTATTTTTTTTAGAAATATAAAAGATTGTTATGAGGTTTTGCTTACGCTTTTACGTCAAACTATTATTGAAACACATTTAAAATTATGAAAAGTTACGAAATGTGGCGTTTGAAAGCCATCCTGTATATATTATTGTAAAACAGACACCTGTGTAATCGGTCTTCCGATCTGACATGTGCTATGGTATATTTATAGTCCATTAGTTAGTCATTCTGATTCTATATTGAGAAGGTATTATGTTATTTTTCCGTTTCGGTTTGCAACGAAAAAGTTCCCACATTCCCGGCTCTGAATAAATTATTACACATAATTCTTCTACAGTCGTGTTTACGTAAGCCGAAATTGATTTAGACTTTGTAGTAGGGAACAAAGCGCAACAGTGAAGTTAAATGCATTTCATTTGCAATTAACGGGCGAGTAAACGCATATTGCTTGCAATTGTAACGTTTGCGTGTAGCATTTTAACAACATGCATCCGTTGAACTCGAATTTGCTCATTGTAAATACTCAGTGAACTGATAAATCGTCAGATTATTTGTCATTGAATACATTGTCAAATACAAAAGACACAAGGAAGCGGTTTGCAGTTAGTTAATCTAAAATTTGCATACAAAGTTCAATTAGGATAAAAAATGGAAGGACAAATTATTTCGAATTTAATTACAGTTGTACATGAAACCGCGGCGCGTGTTATTTTACGATTCAGTTACATTATGAAAGTTAAACATGAATGCAGCGGCATTTACGTGGAAATTTACTTTTTAATTTTCCGAGCAGAATTTTTACACAAAAGAAATTTCTTTATTGTTAAGATATGTGTACGAAGGTATTAGCATCAAGAGCCTATAGAGTGCTACATTCGAGCAATACTTTTAATTAGCTTTATCATATAAAAACGACTCATCGCGCATTGTTTGTTTACTAAGAGCAGAGATATCGATAGTTGAGTGCACTTGACGGCTACACGCTTCTGCTAGAAAATTTACATACGTAAGCATGCTATTACACTTTGAAAGTTACTCCAAAATGGTAGTATTTTTACTTAACTTAAAATAAATTATAATATATAATTAAATTATGAGGGCAGTAATTTAAAACAATTCTAAAAATAAACTGGCAATTTCAGTGTGCATGATTTTAATGTTTGAAACGATTCACACATTTGTTAATTTATCACCAGTAAATTACATCCAGTGGATTTCATGTAAACACAGTTAACTGAATCTAATTAATATATCGTTGCCGTGTTTAAATTTAAATATCTTCAGGGTGGACTATTTTACCAAATTTGGCATTTGTTGTATCAACTAGTTAGTATAACGAGTGATAACAAATTTAAACTAATGTCACCTTGTCAAAACACAATAAAATTGATTAATATGGTGATTTCAATTAAAATAAAAATGATTAAATCAATTCCCACAAAATTAATTGGCCCTTCATACAAATTAAGTAGATTTAAAACAACACAATGTATATAATACAGCGCAAATGTATTGTTCTGTATTTCTTCAACAAATTTTAAAATAAATTTTGCAGAAACAATGCGCGCGCTTAAGGTACCTCACAATAATTGTTGGTATAGGACTATATAACAAACCCACGTATTCGTGAGGATTTCTGATTTATGGGAATGTGTGATTTATGTTAATAGAACTTTCTTATGCACTTTTAGAAGTAATTGTTTCATTATATTCACTCCCTTGCTTAAAATTAATTTTATTGTTGACCTGTCACATGCCCCGCATGTTTACCTACCTCGAAGATTGAAGTTGAAATGTTTTCATTATTTTAATTACAGTTAATAATAACCAGTTTAATTTATGCTATACACTTCAATCAACATTTTTCCGTAGCTGTGAATTGAATGAAGTTTCGAAACTGTGTTAAATCTGGGAATAACTTTATTTAATCACTTAATCAGTTTACCATTGCAGTGAATTAAAGATGGTAAACCATATGGAACTAGCTCGCTGCTAAATTGAGGTAACTTTTTCTGGTGATGCAATTTACTTTTATTACTCCTTAGAAAAAAACAAGGCAGTAATAATTTTAATATGGGATGTGGCTGTGCAAACAATATCGTTATTTAATATGAAATACTAACGTATCACAATGGATATTTAAATGAATCATGATTGACCATAACACTGAACAATAACCCATTACGATGTGTCTACTTGATAATGTAATCGAAATGGAATGTTTGAATTAAACAGCAGGATTGTGATACAGTTTCCAGTCGGTATTTATAAATTACTATTTTATATCCACTGCATAAGGAGGAATAATAATTTCTTAACATAGTGAGATAAAAATAAAGAAATAATTCTTGTAATTGACTAGATGATTACAATCCGATAACATTTTTGGTAATTACGAAAAATTTGATGTCACAACTTGTTGGTGCGAGTGCGATGTTGAGTTGTCCAACTCCAACTCGCACGTGAATTTATATGTCATATGAATAGACTTTATAAATCAGCAACACGTTTTCTGTTTCACTGCTTTTCATGAGGTAGAGGGAGCGATTTATTCAATAACAGGAAGTAAATTTTTATAAATTGAGCCGCCATTTTGTAATTGTGGGAGATATCGAAAAACTTTAAATACAAAAATTGTTGAGCTTAATGGGACCTTTAAATTGAGGTATCACTTGACCCCTCGTCCTATTTAAGATTTAAGATTTTGAGATACCATCTTTTGAATGTTCCCGCTCTTTTCCTTATGTGGTCCATAGTTGGAAAGCTAATTTAATGGGCTTTAACGATCAGTACCAATTTTCTTGGTACAATAGTTCATGTGCGGTTGGGAAAAGGTTTATGTAATGGCCGCTTTTTTTATATAATTGGCCCCCTTTTGAAGTGGTTTGAGCTATTGATGTTTAATTTTTTGTTGTTGTTGGATTTAAAAGTATCTTTTAAATGAGGTAAGACTTAACCCACCTTCGTATTTGAAAATCTCGAGAAACCTCCCTAGACTTCCCCAAAACTACCCTTTCCGGATCCCCAACAAATTTATAAATATTTTTACTGAATACTGCGTGTAATATTTAAAAAACAATTTTTTTATCCCATCCATATAAGTTCAATGGTTTAGCCGTAAAGGACAGTGTATATTTATAATTTTTGCAGACATTTTTTAAGTACCAACTACATTGACCACGAAAAACGGTTTATTTATAGATTAATATTTTATCGAGCTACAAATGTATTAAGTTTGATTACAGGAAAATCCTATCATAAATTCACACCAAAATGTGTACGACCTCCCACCGGCTGTCATTATTTCCTGTTTACGGTTTTAACGATTTGTTTTCTATTTCCTACATAACAAAAATCACAAAAGCGCGAAGTAATACAGACTGTCGACAATAAAATTTTGATCGGTGAATTCGATTTAATAATTTAGATTTATGAATATGTAAATAAATGGTGTTTTAGTTTATAATAATTTGTATCATATATTTCGGTTTTCAATTATTGGAAGCAATAAAATAAAAAACGCAATTTTACAAAAATGTAATACGTAAGCTTTATCAGTGGAATTCGTAAGGCCAAGACAGATATTTAACATTTATTGAATAACGCACATACGTTTAAACTGTTGATAATCACCGTTTTAAGCGTCCCTTAACAGTACCTATACCATACTGGTGGTATATATTTTTTGCTGCAGGTGGAAGTACGCAAATAGTCCTTATTTTCTCTTTCGGATTCTCAACGGGTATAGGTATTTTCCGCACTAGGTACCCCACTCCGATATTTTCGAAATTTTTTTAATAGTAGCAAACCCCTATGAAAAAATATCTATTAGATCAAAATTATTTTAATTTTTGTACATTTTCAGCGTGGTTGTGGTTTATTTTAATTCGCTCTGCTAGATTTTTGTGTGCAGTAGTTTGAACAAGCCTTCTGTACACATCGGCATAACACTTCACCAATTTTTAACGTTTTGCACTAAGAAAACTTTTGATTATTAACTAGAAATATAATGTATTACCGCGATTACTT
This sequence comes from Ctenicera cuprea, assembly GCA_958336395.1. Taxonomy (NCBI): domain Eukaryota; kingdom Metazoa; phylum Arthropoda; class Insecta; order Coleoptera; family Elateridae; genus Ctenicera; species Ctenicera cuprea. The sequence goes on along the minus strand of OY284487.1, from coordinate 31,532,317 downwards.
AATATAATTTTTATTTCCATGTTGAAATTAATAGCGCTTCTAAATTATGTTCTAATTTTGGTATTTATTCAAAATTATGAAAAATTATCTGTCTTACCATTACCTCAACCCTTAATCTAATTGCAGAAAATAAGGTACATAAAAAATATAGTCGGAAAAAATCATAGAATAGAATCCTCGAAAAAAAATCGTCCGAATTAATAATCTAATCAATAATGAATATTAAAAATACTGCTGTAGTAGCAAAAAAATTATTATAGAAAATTTTTTAAATGTTTTGCTGATGTAAAGGATGTGCCAAACTTTGGTAATGAATTGTATCTCAAGCAACAAACAAAAATATGTGCTTCAAAATATGGCCGCATGATTTTATTTTGTTCTTTGTACGCTTATAGAGCTGAAGATGGATAACAAATTGATTTTGAATTCAATGTTATGCTTTCTTTGTGAGGCCTTTTATGAATTATTGAAATTTGTGAAATAAATGCTTTTTTATGTAATAAACGAGGTTGAATAAACATTATATTTAAGCTATATCACTCAGCAATAATATAGCAGAATAATAATGTAATTTTACTTTTAATAAAATTTAATTTAATAAGGAAAAAATTTAGTGCTCGGTTTGGCTTGTTTTTTAATCCTACACTATGTTTTAAGATAATCAATTGCTTATATTTTTATCATAAAAATTTAAAATTTCCAGAGTTTATTTCCAGTACGATACGCAGGCGCTCGCGGCTTATTGTCATGTGAAGCGATCTTAAAGTGACTGTTGGCACGAAACGTTGGTGCAAAAATACATTTGGATATGTGATGTGTAACAATTTCTAAAGCATAGAACAGTCCAGGCAAAGTGCTTTGTAAATTATTGGCTTAGAATGCTTGCACCATTATTCTATATTACTGCATATAAACATATACACTATACATATAGGTGTGCATAAAACTGGCATTGACCTGTAAAACTTTAATATGAACTATAGTAAATAAAATGCAGGTTAAAAAAGTAATTATTGTGAACATACAAAACATAAAAAAAGACTGGGTAATAAATAAATCACATTCTATATTACATAAACCTCAATAGCTGCAAGTTTAAATGAAAAGATATAATAATAATAAACAAAATAAGCTGTATAATACTTATTAACGTAAAATAATTTCATATTATAGATAGTACCAGTAATATTGACACAATGTTTATCATCCAGGTATTAGAACTTGCAGTATTGTTTAATTCACATATAAATTCCGATAATTTTTATAAAATATTAGTAGTTCTAAGAGACAAATACATGTATGTGCCACCGGTGTTGTTGTATAACCTGTGGATTGCTTAAATTCAGTGGCGCAACTACAGGGGGGTTGCGCGTGTACCACGGAACCAAGACTCGTGGTGCCCGCAAAGAGCCCGTACGTTTCCCTCTAAAAATAAGCAAATATGATTTTTTGTTGTTCTAAGTATAACTATTGTTTTCAACGGCTGTCTTTCGACGAATATCTTGATATATCAGTAGGTTGGAAATCTTAGGATACTGTAAATAATAAATTAGTCCCACACATTTCTTTATATATAAACTAGGCGATAAAATGATAATAATATTGTTTTCGAATGGACTGTGATGAACACCCGACAAGCGTGAGGGTACGTTACCATGGCAACCGCCTTGCTGTTATATGCCTACGGTTTGAAAGACCGTTAAAATCCGATTGGGACCAAATCAGTTAATTTTGCACAAAAATTGGGAACCAAAACAGAATTTCAAAATAAACGCATCTAACAACCAAAGCGATTTTTGACGAGTTTATCAATCACTATGCCTTCGAAACAACGGAAGATTTTTTTAAATAATTTTTTTTCAAATCTCTCGGCGCTGCTATGAAGCAGTTAAGTATCAGAGTAAAACAGTCTCAAGGAATGGGAAATAGGTAACAGTTTTCGTGTTTTAACATCAAATGTATTGATGGATGAAAATATATCTGACAATGATTTGTTTAAAATGGGGCAAGAGCTGCATCATAAATATTAGGATGATATTTCAGTGACCTTGTGAATTTTCGCCAATGTTTTAGGCAATATCTAAAAAATATACACAGTGTAATGGATTAGGCAGACTTTATAATAGTTCATAACGTTTATTCTGTAGAGTTATTCCGAAATTGTGACTGCTTGCACTTTATTTTTAACTATTATAGTCTCAGTTGCTACAGCCGAAAAATCGTTTATAAAATTAAAAGTTCAAAACATTATTTAAAAAATGCAATGCTTCAGGACATTGTCGTTTCTAGCAATATTTAGATTAAAGCTAGGACGGCACAAAATTTGGACTATAAGCTGATACAAAAATGTGCAAGCTCAAAGGCCAGAACAAGAAGTTTCGTTTAGTTTTGTTTTTAATATTTTTGTTACAAATTATGTTTTTTTTCTTACATTATACAGAGTGCCCATTTTAAAACTGCGAACCTAAATTTTTTTCATAGACAACACACAATACAAGTCACTGCCGACTATTATTTTAAAACAAAATATTTCTATAATTAAGATCATGGCAATCATGTTTGCATGAACTTGACAGTTTACTAATCAAATTCGTTAAGCCACTTTACTTGAACGGTGCAAAACAAAGATTATCGATCACTAATCTTTGGTGAAAAATGTATTCCAACGCTGACAAAGTGGACATGCTGCTAATTCTGGGTGAATGTCGAAAAAATGCGAGTGCTGCCAGTACTTTGTATGCGCAACGCTTTCCAGGTAGACGAATTCCAACAGACAAAACATTTAGAATGATTCTTCTAAATTTACAAGAATATGGGCAATTTTCAAAACCAAAAGTAAGGGCACGGCAAGTTACGGTTGAACATAACGAAGTAGCTGTAATTGAAATGGTTACGGATAATCCCCATACAAGTCAAAGAGCGATTGCAAATGCCTTAAACATTAGCAAAGGTTATGTTTTCAATATTCTTAAGGCGAACAAATTTCACCCCTACCATGTTTATACCATACACCATCTTGAAGATAGGAATTATGAGCATCGTGTTCAGTGTTGTCAATTTCTTAGACGGCAATTAAACGGCAGTGCGGAATTTTTACCATATGGTATTATTCTGTGATGAAGCGAGGTTTTCAAACAACGGCATGGTTAATCGACATAACTGCCACTATTACGCCCAAGACAATCCCCGCTGGATCAGGATAACTCATTTTCAGAAAATTTTTTCTCTTAATGTGTGGTGCGGCATTATTGGCGATTTTGTAATAGGTCCACATTTCTTTAATGGAAATTTAGATGGTGAAATGTATTTAAATTTCTTAATTAATGAACTACCGGCTCTCCTCCAAACAGTTCCTCAAAACGTACGGAATAGCATGTGGTTTTTAAATGATGGTTCACCTCCGCATTTTCATAGCGATGCGATGTGAGAAATTATCTTAACCAACGTTTTGAGGGACGCGTAATTGGACGAGGTGCATTGCATCCTTGGCCTGCCCGTAGTCCCGATTTGACTCCGCTAGACTTTTTTTTGTGGGGCAAAGTAAAAAATGATGTCTATGAAGTGCCCATTCGAAATGAAAAACATCTACGCGAAAGGATAATTCAATGTTGTCGCTCTATCACACCGGAAATGTTAGCTCGTGTTAGAGGTTCGATGCGTAGAAGAATTATACTCTGCGAAAACGAAGGGGGAAGGCAATTTGAACACCTGCTTGGTTAGTTTTTGTACTATGTTCCTATTAAATTATTGTAGTTATTGTTGTCAAATATTAAATTTGAGTTATTAAAGTAACCTTAAATTTGTACTTAATCATTAGTAGATACATGTACTGTAAAACAACTCTGATGTCATTTTAAAACAAAATTGTAGAAATGCATAGTGATCTGGGGATTGCATTGTGTGTTGCCTATTTAAAAAAAATTATGCTTGGAATTTTAAAATGGGCACTCTGTATAGATATGTGTTTGTTGATAAATATTTTAAGTTAATGTAGTTTCTACGTTATATGGACCTTTATTGGGTATCTAGTTATTTTGTTTGCGTTTTTTTAATATATATATTTAAGTGTTTCTGTGACGAAAGTTTTTATTTTTATCTCCTACTGGGAAGATGGAGTATTACATGGGCCCGAGCTGAACTTTCTCAACTTTTCGTTACGCCACTGGTTAAATTTGACATACTTTTATGGACTGTATAGTAACATTTACGCGAGTTTGAATTAAAAACAAATTGTTTTAGTGTTTTAAATGCACTATAAGCACGATACTGCTAAAATGTTCAAAATAATATTACCAGTGTTTTGAAAAATCAGAATTGCGAAGTTTTAGTTTTGTATTATTAAAGGTCATTTTACGCTATCATAGATTGGTACCTAATTCTCTTCGTGCATTTTCGAAAATTGCGGCTACCTTAATATTCACCTAGAATCGATTTTCAATTTCATGTGTGTGGGAAGCATTGCATTTACTTGTCTATTTTTAAATATGCAAACGAACGTTTTGATAATGTGTTACTGTGATTAAATTTATAACAACTTTTCATTAAAAAGCATTAACATAAAACTTTTCAGTTCGAATGTACACTATATGGTTCAACGTATGAGTAAAAGTATTCTCATGCCTTATTTCACTTTTTTTATTTCTCTTTTCCTTTAAATAGCTCAGTTAAGGATATTTAAATTAAAAGCATTGTAATGTGTCGAATAAACGCCTTGCCTTTAGCTACAGCGTGGCGTTTACGCCTAACAAAGCAAGGGACAATTACCAGAGTAGTCTGTTTTACTTGCTGCTATACAAATGTCGCAGGTTGATGATCAAATCGCGTGTCCGACACAACTGTCGAGCGTTGTAAAAGTGTATCGTCGCATCCGCCGACGGCTTTCATCATTAAACCTCCTTGCTATTTCCAGCTTATTTATTATTATAACCTACGAGAGTTTTTGTTGACACTTTGTCAGAGATGTGGATAATAACTGTGTGTAGCCCCGAGTTCGCCACTTTGACCAGGAAACTTGATAATGCGGAGTGCAACAATTCTGAGTTACGACACGAAGGTGAATTGGTGGCTTGTGTGAGACATTGTTAGCTACCTCGTTACCAGCATTGTCTGCTGGGCACATCTGTCCTCCCAAACGACGTGTTTGTTACATTTTATACAATTTTGAATTACATTCACCGACCTACGCTACAGCCACATCGTATACAGTTTTCCCGTGGCAGTATGCAGCGTGTTGAACTACACCTGATCTAAAGTATCAAAACAACAAAAAACTTCAATATGTTAAAGCTCTGCTGAGCTTCTGAGGTATTGTGTAAATTGACAACTTTTTCATTAATTAAACATAACATATTCCTTAATAGAAAACAATCTACAGAAGGTATGATCATTTCTTTTTAACGCAACTGTATACCAAACAGCAAAAAATTAGGTAATTTTATTCTAAAGGTTTTCTAAATAAACGAGGTTTTAAATGTAGCATTTGGTTCTTATATAACTTAAGCCAGTTGAAGCAATCCAAGGTTGTTATTATTATCATAAATAAAAATTGTTTGTTAGACATTCTGTATAATTTTAAGTTTAGACAAAAAAACTTGCCTGAACCTAATTGTTTTCTACGGTAAATTTCTAAATTAGCCCATGGTACAAAAAGTCGTCTGATGTCTATACTTAAGTAAATACAATTACTTATTATAACATCTAGTTGATGTAAATTCTTTAGTACAGAAATGGTACTAACTATGAGTATACGTGCTTGGCACTAACAATTAGTTCTTTTATGAATATTTATGAATACCCATGTACATGCAACGTAATGTAAATAACACATACAAGACAGATTCTTTACTGAAGTATAATTTGAAATCTTCTGACTGTAACATGATATTATGGAATTGAGATATTTTTTTATGCTACTGTAAATCTTCTGTGTTTATTACTTTAACCGCCTTTATTTAAAAAAATATTATTTTTGATGTTTATGTAGTTGATTCGTTATGTGCCTTGAATTTATTCATGTATGCATTACATCGAACAAGTTTAGCTTTTAAAAAAATTGGTTATTGGTACAATAGACCTCACTCATGTTGGGTTTTATTGATTTTAAATTAACAGATAAATATATTAATTATTGCAAGAAAATTACCAATAGTTTCTAAAACCTAAAACTGTATGAATGTAGTTTGATCTACATCTGAACGTGCAATTAATTATATTTGATAAAAGCTTTTTGTATGCAAATAATAAATTTTACCGTTTAAAAGAAATAAAATTATTACACATTTTTTTCAACAAATATAAATCAACTAAGAATAATAACGGTGATAGATGTCCCTAGAGACATCTTTATAATGTACCGCGAGATATGAAGTAGAAAAACTACAATTTACGCAAAAATGGCGGGACCCTGCTAAGCCGGTATCAAACCGCCAGGTGGCCTCTGAGTACAAAAAAAAGAACAGTATCGTAATAAATTGAAATAATAGGCAAAGAGTTGCTAACATTTACAAATATAAACAACCTAAGACGCTTTTCGTCCTTTTTAGGACTCTTCGGTTAGGTATATAGTATCTATTTGTAAATGCAAGCATCAAAAGCACTTAAGTCGTGCCAGCAATACCAGCAACGGTAATAGATGTCCCTAGAAAAATCTGTGTAATTTACAGCGAGGTATGATGCAGCAAAACTACAATCAACGCAAAAATGACCGTACATTAAAAGATGTCTCTAGGGACATCTATTACCGTTATTGTTATTGTTGTCACGACTTAAGTGGTGTAGTTGGTTGCATTTACATATAGGAACTATACTAACTGAAGAGTCCTAACAAGGACAAAACGCGGTTAGTCTTAGGTTGTTTATATTTGTAAATAATATAGCATTTCTTGGCTTATTAATTTAATTTATTACGATACTGTTCGTACTCATACGCATTTAGCCATCTTTTAATATTTTTTTGTCAGTTTTTCAGAAGATGTAGAAAAAGGATGCGGCTATGGAACTGATTTTTGTACTCAGAGGCCACCTGGCGGTTTGGTACCGGCTTAGCTCCTATAATATTTCCCTGAAACGCCCCCGCCAATTTTATACGTCATAACGATGAAGAACGGATTATTTTGTATTGTTCTGTAGAAATTTTGGTAAGCTTTGGATTTAATTACGGCTTTGATTAATTAACAATTTAATTTTTAAACTATCGTTCTAAAGTTGTCAGATAGCTGAATTATTATCTGAGGTATGTAATTGTCCAATACGACAAAGATAATATTTAGTTTCTACAAAATGAAACCGATAATTGGGAGTAAAAAAAATAATGAAAAAAATACTAGTGGTGAGCGCGATATGAACCGCTGCACTTTCAGTACTGTTTCAGTACTGTTGTTATGTCGCGAGCGTTCTCCATGTTATGTGCCTATGTGCCTATACAGGGGGTTTCATGTAAGAGTGGCGTACCAAACGTAAGTTTTTTTAATAGAACATTAGAATATTTTTATATTCCGATTTTCCTTTTAATTATCTTTCTGAATATCTTCTGTTTTTGAAATTCCGGGGTAGAGGGTGTTTGCTGCCGCAGTGCAAAAGTTTCTAACTCTAATGGGTCATAACTTAAATTTTTTAAATAGAAAATTTTGTATATTTGGAGGTATACTGTTCAGATTTCAGCAGGTCTTTTTCATGAAATGTACTGCATTATGTCTAACACTTAGACGAGAGTACATTTTATTGGAATTTTTTTTTTTCTAAAGCTAGTAACGGATTTATTGAGGTGTTTCCTTATTTTATAGCACATCTGTATTACGAGTGGAATGATTGTTTTACCCTTTAATAATTTATTGATAGAGGAAGTTTTAATATTTTTTTAAACAAGCACTTAAACATGCAGTTAAAGCTGAAGACAATGAAGCATGTTTTAACCTTAAATCCACACAAATTTTATATTCTTTAAAAGCTGCTCAAGTTTTAATTATATTTATAAAACATCGGTTGAAAAAATTAAATATTTATTGATTCTAATTTTGGCAATATTGTGTGAAATTTTTTGTATAAAATTTATAACAGCTATAGATATGCCTAAAAATAATAAATACTTCCCACGAATGCAAAATCACACATACAGACACAACACAATATTTCGTTTGTAATAAAAATAAAGTTTGGAAGCTTTAATAAAATAAACAACTAAAGTAAATCGTTTATAGTGTAACTTTTTCTGTAAATAAAATTTATTTCATTAAATAAGCAACTGCCACCATGTGAGATTGACATTTATATCGCTGTACAAGAGGATTTTGATTTATTATAAGAATTTCCTGTAGTTATACCTCAAAGAATTTCCTGTATTTATAGCTCATGATTTCTTTTACCTTGTAATGTCTGAAAACTTCAAGAAACAAAAATTATGAACGCAGTAAATCTTTAATGGTTAGCTAATTTTTTATGTTTGCCTAAGACAACATAGAAACCGTGTTTTGTCTCTTTTAACCAGTTTTGTATTTTTATAGCTGCTAAAAGTTCTAAAAAGGCAAATTAAATACAAGTTTATATGAAAATGAATTAAAATGTTCTTCGATTGTCTCTAAAGCACAATTTTAATTTAATAATATTAGTAAGTAAAAAAAAAAACGCTTGGTTGGTTTACATAATCAAATCAGATACTCTGCATTCCTTAGAAACTAAACCTAAAAGATATTAAAAATCAATTTGGCTATCTGCTTGAGTAATCAAAGAAGCGCCTAATTTAGTATGCAGTTTGAGGCAAGTATCGATGAATCGCGTAGCAGGTGCCAAGATGATCCAAGATAGGCAGCGTGTCTTAATTGCGTTACAACTCTTTTACCCTTGTTTATGAGCCGTATAACTTTCCCGAACCAGAAGTGTGTTACAACAAATTTATTGTGACCAGGTTTTTTACATTCCCTCAAACATTTATAGGAAAAAGTAAAATGTCGCATTCGGGTCGTAAATTTTCTTTACCTTGGAGTTTTAAATTTGGTGTTTACCATTACAACCTTGAAGCAACACCTTTTTAGCAGCGGGAGCTCATCCGTATGCAGGACTCGACAGGAAGAAAATCAAATATTCGTCGATTAATTGATGCCGTCTGGCTAGGAGCTGACAGGAGAGCTCCCACTGTTCGCCTCCGCCCTATGGCTTGTATAAAATATCGAGAAGTAATTGAAACGGACAGCCAGCCCTGTAATGGCATCCCCGAGCCTCACCTTGACCATAAATTAACTGGAGAATCCGGTATTTACAAGAAAGCGTATTTGTGAGGGTTGTGTGTAACAGCCTGTTCCGGGGGAAGAGGAAAAAGCAATTTAGTGGGCTTACTCCGGGAAATCAATGAAGACAACTCGAGGGGCGCAGAGCCGATCCGAATTAGATACACTTCCAGCGGAAATATCTCTGGAAATGTGCCGGGAAATGGCTCCATAATGCTCTTGTCGGAGTGAGTTAATTAGGGCTCAGTTTCTCTCTAAATCAAATCACACTTCCGCTTATTACACTTGTTTAGATGAGTTTGCGCAACCAGAACATAAAACCCTTGCTTCTACCAAATTGAAAATTAACAACGTCAGAACATTTCATTCTTACTAAATCTTGCTGCTTCTGATTTATGCAAAGACTTTTACGACCAAATTTTAATTCGCTACAGTTGAAACCGATTTTAAAACCTAGTAGCTAACATTAATGGAATTTATTAACGAGGGATTTTATAATTTTCATCTAAAGATTGCAAATAGATTGTCCTTCAAGTTAATTAGGTAAAGCGCAACCTTTATAAACAGTAGTAACTGAGATTGAAAAATTAACTCGTGTGGGTGTTAGGAGATTACATATGTTCGTAATTCGATATAAAACATTATAGCTACTGAATGAGTCATTGATACTAAATAAAAATAATTAGAAAATCATGAATTAGTAAGAAATTGAAGGTTGAAATTTTTATAAATAAGTTTGAAAGAAGAAGAACTACATTTTTAGATCGACGATGTCGATAGAGCTAAAAATTGTAAAAATGCTTACTAAAACGACATTTCTCAGCCAAACCTAAAGTAGAAAACCGGATCAAAGTAAAGAAACGAATTTCCTTATAGTAAATAAACTGTAATTTGTTTTCAAGGAAAACGTTCACTATACCAAAGCTACACGCTTTACGTCGTTAAGAACTCACACGACTAAATTTCTGCAAGTTTACTTGTATTGACATGTTTCAATTTCCTTATAATGGCAACAAAATACGTGTGTTAATTTACTCCAGGAAGTGGAATTTCGTAATCTGTAACGTATTTTGGGTGTCCTTATTTTAACGATATTCAAATAATTTTATTATTACATTTAGTAAAACTAAGCTCGTTGTAACAGTCTTACCTTGTAATCAATATTAACTAAAATTTTTAGATATAGAAAATACTTTTTGGTATAATAACATACTTTATGTCTAACGACAATACGTTGTTCCTTGGTTATGTCTGACTATTCTAAATTCCCAGTGCACATTTTTATCTTCTTTGCGATTGCAAAAACTACAGTCATACAAACTGTTTACCAATTCTTTCAAAATCCGAAGAATTTAAACTGCGTTAGAATATAATTCTAGAGAAAGTTTTGAGTAAAACTGTACATTTGCCAACAATGAATTACAAAAAGTTCAACAATACTGCCAAAAAAACTAAATTGGGAGGAAATCCACTGCTTTCATTTTTAAGCAAATTACTTCCTAAAATTCTTTCGCCACGATGTTGACAATATACTCTATGTAATGAACTTTCATTATAATTACCTAAGGGAATACAAACCACGCACAATGCATATTAAATTTCAGATTCCACTGTTTATCGTAATGAATTTTAAAATACATAATTTGATGTCCAGAATGAGTTAGTTAGGTTGATGAAAAAGGTGAGGACTTTCTCATTTTATGGTTTAGTTTGAGTGACCACGGTCATGACAATATTTATGTCGTCTGCAATAAAATTTTGTATGTCCGGCTTCAGACATCTGAGGGACGTTGGGTCGTAAATGGACACACTTGTTAAATCTAAGTCTGAGCCACCCACCTCGCTAAACAAGACTCACCCGGCGATGACGCTCTGGGATTTATTGCTCTCCCACCCGCTGCTCGTCTTACAATCACTAACTTTTTGTTTGTTTTCTGTTCTTATCTTTTGGGCCATTGTTGTGTTGGTTTCTGCAGAAAGCACTGTATTGATTTCAATGGACCAATTTTAGGCGTTGTCGAGTTGCATGAAATACTCTTGCAAAGGAAACTTTTGAAAGTTCCAGCCGTTAAAACATCCTTGGGTTATCTTGTCTTAACTTAAATTTGTGCCCTTGACTGACCATGGGATAAATTCCGTTATAATTGTACTTAACTTCTGAAGCATTCCATTAATTACGCCGGTTGCGAAAGGTTCACAGTTGCTCTAATTAATTAAATTAGTGAAAAAGGTAACTAAAAGAGAAACGGGTCCAGAAATTACAACACACCCGCACAATTTGCCAGTTTTCGAACAGTGAGTGCATGACCTCGGACAGAAGGTCAGTCCCAAGCTTCGGCCTTTATTATTTCATTCTGACAAGCCAATTTTGCACCTGGTTAGTTTCGGTTATTGCCTGTGAGGAATGGTCGCAAAAATGAAATGAACACTTTCCGTCTGAAGTAATACGATGTCGTTTCAGAACATATAAAAATGTTGTGTAAAGGAACCCGGTTATCGAAATACCGTCAAAATGTAAGGTTTTTCAGTGAGGGATGTTAATGTGTTTTACTGATACACCTACGAGAACGTTGATAAAATGATAATGTAAGCAGTTTTGGTTTATGTTGGAAGGACAAGTGATCTCATAAGTAATAAAAATGGTAATAAATATTTAAATCATGACAAACTGAGAAGCGGACTTAAAAATTTAAAACGTCATTTCAACATGTTTGTGAGTTAGTTTCCCTTTTATTAGTTTTTCTAGCTTTAAAAAAGTTAAACCTCAAAATGTGAACGTGAACGTTGAGTTGAATTAAATTTTATTTCTCCAACTTAAATATCCAAATATACTGATTTTTTTTTGCAATATGGACAGGATTTAAAACTTTCTGATTATACTTAAATAGTAAAGTAGTGCCATCGAAAACATAAAAATAAGCATTAGCTACGGTGCGATCGAAAATGATTGAACGTGCCGCTTCATACTGATTTGATCTTGTCCGCTTACTACTTAATGTGATCTTGACTAATTCCACTGGCGTGCAATAGTAATTTAAATAGCGCGGGAAATTTAAAAATGGGTGGCGTGTTCTTTATATGAATGTTGGTGCACCATTTTTTTTAGCGAAATAATTACTGTTAGGGACTTTTAAAGACTTTTCTTGTTGTAAATTACGATTTATGTTAGTAAATTTTTATATTCCAAAAGTTAACCTATAGGTTAAAAAACAAGACAATTTAATAACGTAATTTAATAACACAGTTTAATTAATAAAAAAAACACATTTTTCTTGATTGTTGCTTACAATAATTACTCAATTTAACAATTTAATAACAGTTTAAATTAATAAAAAACACATTTTTCAATGACACAATTTAAATGAATACAAAAATCAAATTCTGTGTAAGACAGTTGTTACAATAACTGCTCGAAATGCCCTCCATCATTGTCTAAACAAACATTGACCCTGCGCTTCATATTTTCAAAAACGGCTACTAACTGTCTTGGTGTGATTTCATTCACGGCATTTACTATGGCCTCTTGTAACTCCTCAATTGTGTGTAAACGATTTGCATATACAACATTCTTAAGATGGCCAAACATAAAGTAGTCGAGAGGTGTTAAGTCGGGCGATCGCGGTGCCCAACGACCTCTACTTATTATTCGTTCATCAAAGAATTCCCTTAAAAAGTTCAACGTTGCACCTGCTGTGTGAGCTGTTGCACCATCTTGCTGGAAGAACCCATGCTGCAGTTCGTCATCGTGGAGTTGATCAATAAACGGTCTTAAAAGTAGTCGTTGATAATTGTTAGCATTGATGTTTTCATTAAAAAAATAGGGCCAATTATTCTTCTTCTCGACATTGCAATCCAAACCCCAATTTTAAGGGGATGCAATGAGGTCTCCCGATATACATGGGGATTTTCAGTTGACCACGTACGATAATTTTGCGAGTTTACGTAGCCACTTAAATGAAACCAGGCTTCATCACTGAAAAATGTCAGATCCAAAATGTCATCATTGTTGAAGTTTTCATTAAACCATGTACAGTATTGTCGACGCTTTCCAAAATCTGCTGGTAGCAACTCTTGCACCACCGACACTTTGTACGGGTGCATATGAAGTATTTTTTTGCAAGCCTTCTGACACGATCCGTATGAAAGACCTGAAACTAACATAGATAAATCAATTACAAAAACAACATTATGCTCATTACCTGTTTGAGCAGATAAACATCTTAACGATTTGTTGGGACTTGCATCCATTCGTTCCTGAATATCATGTACAGTGTCTTCGGTAAGTACAGATGACCTGCCCGTAGACTTTCCTTTGCAGACGCTGCCTGTTTCGTGGTACCGTTAAATAATACGACGAACGTGTTGACTAAAAATTTCATAGTGAACTGCTTCGTTGGGAAAATGCTCTTGGAACTGATTGAAACAGGAGGGATAAGAGTACTGCCAAACACCAGTTTGGTCACGTTCTCCGGATCTAAAGTACGCTTCCAAAATAAATTTATCATGCTCTATTGTAAACACCATATTAACCTAAAATTACACACCTGTTATCACCCTCATTTAAAATAAACTTTGTAATTTTATTGTCTTACCTAATAAAGGGAACGAATACAAACTTTGAGTTTTGAAAAAAACTGTTATAACGTGGGGATTACAAAAACGAGAACAATAACACAAAAGAAAACAATAACTGTTATTATTACGACATTTGACAGGTAAACTGCGCGTACGCTAATGGATTCCAGGGATGTAAGTATTGATAAACAACAGGTTCGCGGACATATCGAAACGCATTTTTGATAATAATGCGACCAGATCGTGGTCACGTGACCTTCAATCATTTTCGATCACTCCGTATATAGTCCGACGACATTGCGATAAATATTACATTAATTTAGCTCCGACAAACTACGTTTGAAACGAAAACATAAAAATATTGCGGAAGGCAATGAAACAAATTTTTAAATTATACTCTCTGGAACCAGTAATAATAAGCCAATAATACAAATAGGTTTCATAGAAAATAAATGGGCCTAAAACAAACACTCGAGTGGTGATGAAAAAAATGCATTATTTTGTGTTATAAATGTTATGGGCCGGCGGGTGGTCTAGTGGTTAAAGTCCCAGGCTTTGAAACTAGACTCCCAATGGCAGTTGGTTCGAGTCCACTGCTCGTCGGTAATTTTTCTGAACAAGTTAAATCCGACGGGTCCATGGATGGTGTATGTAGGTGTGTATGTTGGGTCTTCAGGGGTGGGGTGCATGTTAGACCGGTGTATAGCACTGAGTGTGCTGAGCCCGGGTAAGGGGGTGGGATGGGAATCATGGGGTCGTGCTCACGCACGGCTTCATAATTCTTAAAAAAAAAAAAAAAAATAAATGTTATAATGTAAAACATAAAAAAATGAATTGTTTTTTTGTTATAATGTGTTGATACGTACTACGACATGAACGCGCTCATTTTATGTATTAGTATTGTTTTATTTGTGAAGTATTTCCTTTATTGAAACACACGCTATCATGTTATATACAGTTTTCTGTTACGATTCGCGTAGCAAGTGTTATAATTGTTTTCTAAAGACAGGTACATATTTTGTCATTTACTTTGACGGTGAAAATTTTTAAAGTAGTATATGGTGGAACTTGTATATTTAATAAAACAAATAACTATATACGCCTCATTAGTTATATAAAAGACATAAACGTTATCATTCAGGCATTCAAAGAAATGTTCTATAATATTTTAACGTATAAATAAAATAATAATAAATAACTTCCAACATAATTTATTTATTTTAAACTTATACGCATTTCTGCATGTTTACATGCTATTATTAACGGTAACATTAAAAGCAAACAGTTTATGTTGTTATAAGAACAATAGAACGTGATGACTTGATCTTGCTTATCTATGTGTATATGAGTTGATTTCTAATTCTAAACCTTCTAATACTGTTGAATTTAGGAGTTTAATATAAGCTCATTCATTAAAGGTACAGTTTTTACGTTTGTGAATTTCAAATGCTACCAATATATTCAACAGCAAATTTCTTTCTTTCTCTAAAGATTACCAGAAGAGTTGCCTTTGGAAACGTTTCGTTGACATATTGCGAAGCTGGGGAATAAACACCTGTACATCTGCTATTTATGAAAATATTATAGTTAGATAATAATTTTAAATACTGACTTTCATTACAAAATTTAATTAAATGAAATAAACTTGCTAAAGAAACTTTGAGAACTACAAAAATAGAAGTTACATTATTTGCACTAGTGGTAACAGCTTACAGTGAATTTTCAGAAATATTAATAGTAATTTTCAAACTAAAATTTTTCTATCTAAGAAATTTCTGAAATAACCATAATTTGATGATTGTTCGTATTTAAATGGATTAGTCAGACAGTGTTCTTAATGCGGTGTTTTGATGACTCGACGTTTCGTAGGTTTATTCTACCTGCGTCTTCAGGCATTTTGTCCTCAAGATAGTTTTTTTATTTTTGAAATCTCGGTAACACCCATTCCAAAAATTAAAAACTGTTTTTCAGGACAAAATGCCTGAAGACGAGGGTAGAATAAACCTCTCAAACGTCGCGTAATCACAACGCCAGGCTATCAACACTGTCCAACTAATTCATCTATATCATACAGTCACAAAATTTTAGGGAACATAGTAATTCTTCGTAATTTCCTATCTTACCTTCTTTAGAACAAATCTGTGAATAAACCAAAGAAGATCAACTCGCTGTTCATATTTTTTGAAAAATATTCCCTCGGCATTCAATGAAAACAAGTGCGCTCGCTCTCCCGCCCAAAGTTTATATATTATGTATCTCTCTTGATTCTCTCCGCCATATTCCACGACGAGGCGCCTCTGTGCACTCTCACCGCGCATGTTCTTGTTATTACAACAGACTGATCTGCACACTCTGCTAAATTGTGTGTTGTATTTAAATTTAGTATTTTTTAATATGTTTCTATTATTTGGTTGCTTTTTGTGAATTGCTACCGATGGACAATTAATAGTTTAGCCGGATTGTGATAAACCTTGGATATTTTTTTAGTTACTAATTTATCGCAAATGAAATTTGGGGACGTTTAATTAACCGCAGGAATGCGTTATGCAGTGTATATTTACTTAAAATAGTATTTCGAGTTTAACCGGAAGTGATATCAACTGTTTTATTTAAAACAAAACACTCTGTACATGTTTAGAAAATAAATTTCTATTTAAATTCCGAATTAAATAATGCATCACACATGAATGTTTAATTCGTAAGTAGTCCTTTGCTTAAGCCAGAATTAAGACAACGATAGTTGTTTTTAAAAATAATTTACTTAACTCCAAAAATGAAAATTAACAACTAATTTTAAGTAAAGAAAAAACGTGTAAATTGCTCAAATAGTCTGCAAATTACGTCTATGCACAAAGATTTTTCCGTATTTATTTTTCGCAAAACATCATCGAGATGTTGTGGAGTTATATTTTCTATTGCTGTTCGAACTCTATTACGCAAATCTTCCAATGTTGTTGGCAGCCTTAATTTGAACATTTTGTTAGGTCTGGTGGCCTCCTATGTGGTCCTTTACATCTTATTTAGTGATTGCTAAATCTGTTGTTTAGATAATAATCCTCAACAATTGTCGAATTGCGTAGTGGCGCTGCTGATATTACAATTACCGGCAATTCATCCAGGGCATCTTCTATTTCATTTTGAAGAAATCCTAGATGCCGCTCTCTAAGTTAGCTATCGTACAAAAAAATATTGCCCTAATAATGTTGTCAACCAACTGGTTCATTTGTTTAAATAAAAAACAACGATCTATATTAACTGTTTCTTTATTATTATTGAAATTAAACAAAGGATATGTCGACTAAAAATACATATGTGATATATCGTTGAATTTAGAATTTAGGGATAACCCAGTTTTTCACAAAAATACAGGGTGTTCTATGTAAGATAAAATAGGTAGTTGATATTAGTTTTGGGTAAACCGGATGAACGATGTTTGCTACTTAAACATTGCATAACACATTGTTGCGATTTATTGATTTTTCCTAAATTTCTCTAAAATAAGATAATTAATAAAATATAACTTATGGTCTATACCACAATTTTATTACACCTGGTATATATGACCAAAAGTTTCCTTAAAAATGCATATATTTACATAACTCAAAAGTACACCTCCTTGTTGTAATCTTGGTTATCGGAGGTACAATGTTGGTGTGGTTAACTAAAGAAAGGTGGGAACCGCTGGGTTAAAGCTTTGAATAGCATAAAAGATGTCTTTCAGAATTACATAGAAACGATCTAATAATATGAACAGGTATAGGTACTATTATTGCTGCAAAGTTATAAATTGTTTTTGAGATTATTCAATTTGATACATGATTTTAATATTTTCTGACATTTTAAATTTCTATTCAGTGTTACAGGAAAACATAGTTTCAGTAAACATGTTAAATATCAGTACATTTCTTTTAACTTAACTTTACTAGTGGAAAAAATGCACTTTAAAGGAATTGTACTAATTTGGTCTTTTATTTACCTAATCGTTAAAGGAAAATTATTATGGATTATGATATATTTTAAAAAATTCACGTTTCTATTTCTTAGATTTAAAAATTTTGAATAATAATCAGTAATTAACTTATTTGTTATATGATATTGTTGCATAGTTTTCGTATACAAATCACCTCTCTCTCTGATTCTGTTTACAGATTCCCGACAGAATAGATTTCCATATTGATTACTGTTTGATGTATACACACCCAGTTACAAATAGATACACTTTGATTATCTAAAGGACATGTTTGACAAGGTGTAAAAGATTCATTAGAGAGCTGATTAGATATTCTCCTAGATTGTTAACCTCTCGTAATGTTCGGCTGCAGCTGTATTAGCGGTGTTATTTCCTGCGTGTTTGCATATATTTCATGTAAAGGTCCCGAAGGCGCGGTGACACATAATATCGAGTGATTTAGTGCGCGGAGCGCAGGTGTCGCGGGGGCGGTCGATACGCGTATCGATGTGCTCTGACGCGGCGACAGGTGCGCACGACCGGTCTCTATCAGTAATTGTCGATATTAATTTAGGCGGCTGCGGATTGCAGAGGATAATAACAGACCGGTACGAGCTTCCACAATTTAGTATGGTAATCGAAACACGTCGGCTTTAAAATTGCAAGGCAGTAAGTGCCAATAAGAGAGCTTTTAAAACCAAAGGCAGTTAAGTTGTTTTAAAGAATTACTTCCAACTTCTTTGAAGAGTTTAAGTGCTGGTTGTTCGAAAATTAAACTACTTTTGGTACAAAGCCGACTTTTACCCGTTTAATGGTCCACTATCTGGAGGAGTAAACCGAAACTAAACTACCGTACCGGTGAAAGATAACACAAGTGTGGTGGGAAGTCAAGTAGGTATTTGTATAGCAACACATTGATAGGTGAGGGTGCATATAAGTGGTGCTGGCGACGCACTCGAGTGGCGGCGAGACGGTGGTGGCAGACGTGCAGACGCGAAGCGCCATTGCAGCCGCCGATCGATAAGGCGGCAGATGCTCACCACGCCCCCGGGAAGCTGCCTCACCTATCCTGTCACCAATCCGTGCCATAATTAATGAGTTCGCGGTCCACACTGAAACGATAATTCCATGATAATGGCAACGCGCGACCCCGCGTCAACTGCTGCAAGTATAAATTTCCACCATTTGTATCATTCTAAACCACCACTGACAGAACATTTTAAAAATTTAAATGCATCGTTAGGTTTGATGGCAGATATACGTTATTTGTCATAGGCAGACTGCTTAAAAAATACATTATCTCTAAATTAAGGATAGATAATCCAGGTGATAGCTTATCGCGAACTTGATCGTTAAGACGGAAACAGCGTTACGCTGGTACTTATGTGGGACCGGAAGTGTCCTGCCTGAGCTTTTATTACTAAACGATGGACTATCATTATTAAACTTTTTTTTAATAATAAGGCAACTTAATGACTCTCTTATTAGTTTACATCCCTAAGTAAATATAGGAAAAAAATCAGATTTACTACGAACTACCTATCGCTGCACATCTGCCACAGGTCAAATAAAATGGGCATACAAAGAAACGCTTTACCCTGAACGAATTATAAGAATGAAATTTCTACTAATAAAGCCGAAAACTAATTACAGCAAGCATTAGGTGAGATGGAGTTATGCAAAATTCGGGGAACGCAACTTCCCTTGCAAAGTAATTTTGTGACGGAACTACGCAATAGCAACATGTAGCAGTTCAGTTCATTTTAGCATTCGCTATAATAGGGTAGGAAATTGCAAGTTAACACTACTTTAATTCGTCAAATTGGAAAACAGTATAAAGAAAACTAACCAGAACTTTAGTAAGCTAATGTAAAAAGTTGACTTTTCTCAAAACAAAACTTCTTCGAAAGACTCGGAGGAAAGGTTCTTCAGATGTTATGTTGATACACCGATTAGTATCAACTGCCCATATAAGTAGGTTCGATATCGCAGACCGTTCCCCCAGTAGTGGGCTCTTTTGTAGCCCACAATTAACTGTTATAGTTATAAAGTGGGCTCTTTTATTAAAGCACAGACCAAATGTTTTACTTAGCCAGCCTGAAACTGCCACTGCTTTTTGTCGTTCTCTTTTTGGTAATGAATATTTTATGTAATGCGTACAATCTTTACGTACTAAGGAAACCGAATTGGCTATCCAAAATTCTACCTTGCGGTAATTTCAACGCTTGCTAAAAGATGAATGAAAAAGGTTTACCTATAATTAACTTTCATTCAGCAAATGTCAGTACGTTTCCTTAACACTCTGAATATCGTTTTGAGATGTGCATTACAATAATTGCCTTTCACTAAAAAGAAAACGTGATCTAAGTAACAGTCTCGTAATTGCCATAAAGATTGAAAATTTATTATTTGTCAGAGTACATGTTATTAACATTGTCATTCTTCTTGAATCTTAAAAATGGCAAATGGCAATTTTTAAACCAAAATCCACAAGATTAAATTTCAGCATAACACTAGACTAAATACATCAAATGTATAAACATAAATATTAATTATCTGACCTTGATTATTTTTTACAGGTAGTAAGAACCTGTACCACTTACCCAAACGGTACTAAATTATAATTGATGTAATATGGCAATAATATTTATTGCTAAACACCTATAAAATTTCAGATTACTGCTCTTTTCGAAACGTTTATATTCTACATTAATGCTCTAGATTTTTTAATAGGAAGGTTGACATTTTCCTGCACCATGGCAATGATTTGGTGCGTATTAGATAGTTCAGTTATCCCAAACCAGTTTTAGTAATAAATCTATTTTTAGTTCCTTTTTATTAAATAATTTGAAATGTAGCAATAAATTTAGAGCTAACCAAATTTTATTTTAAATAATTGTAAATATTTCTTTATGCTGTTTAATGAGATATTTTTAATTCACCTGTCCAATTACTCCACTGTTTGGTTGAAAGAGAGTTGATACGGCTCTCACAAGTATTTTCCAGTACTACATTTAAACATTAACATAATCTGAATATATGTTAAATGATCAAATAAATTTTGGAATACAAAGTTAAATTTCAATAATTTAACATTCGCTAAGTAGTGAGCACGCCATATATGAAATTATACCTACCGTTGCGCGTGGAACAAATTGCTATGTGACACTTCATTTATATGTTATACAGACTAACAGTTAAATCTGAAAAAAAATATATAGCTATGTTGTTAATCTTCTGATATATATTTCACATTTTTTTACTTAATATATCCTATTTATCTGGAAGGAAGATAATAACTGGATTGTATAATTGGGAAAAGACGAGCATGTACGTCATTGTTGTGATAGTTTAAATAAATAATAAATATTAACTTTTATGAATAAACTTTATGTTGCATGCCAGCAAACAGAAGCAAATAATTTTCAGTTTTGGGAGAGGGAATTAAACATATTGTGCATATCTATAAAGCCAATGTAAAGTGTTAAGGGGACCAAATTTTTACGTTTAGCAGCCCTGTAGTTTTAACTTTGGGACGCGGCTTCATTCCTGTAAGCATCTTACCCTTTTATTAACCATTCTGTAAATTAAATCCATACGTCGTTTTTTTTTAAGGAAAATGGTCAACCACTAAGCCATTAAAATTGCCGATGTTTTATTGACGGGTTTTAACTTTCGCACTTAAATATTTTAAATCTTTACTACAGGTAGCTTTGCAGGAGAAACGCCACTATTTATTAGGAAAATAAATTAAAGTAAACCTCTTATAATTTTTTTTAATTTTTTTTATTGTCGAATTGATTAATTTGTAGGTTACGGCGGGAGTGAATCCACAGTTTTTATGTGAAGCGTCACCTCGTGAGTAAACTGCTATGAATTCTCAAAATATTATTTCCGAATTTATCATAACCCAACAGCGCAAAGGGTACTCCTTATTATAGCTGGAGTATAACTTTGCCATCTCGCTGGAATGTTTATTTATACGATAACATAAACATATAATAAGAACACTAGCTAAAGGTGCAGCATTAATAAGCACATTTGCTTTATTTAGACCTACACTGGCACAAATTTCCTTGCTCAGGGGTTTTGCATGTATTATATTGTTTGTTTACATAGCCGCGGTTGCGTTTTAATAACAATGGTGACCGTCTTGGGCACGCATATCTGAAGTTTTGCCACCTCGCAATGTTTTATAAAAACTTTGCTCTCTTGAAGTAAAACTGAAACGTTTTAGAAAAGTGGAGGATGTACACGTAAAATTGTTTGCTAGGGAGGGCGTCGCCCACGTTGCCTTTCTTACGAAACGCCACTGCCTCTAAGTTGTCCAGAATACGAAATGTACTTACTCGGCTTGGTGGGTATAAAATGATACATATTACTATGTAGTAAAGAACAGAAACGGTTATCAGCAACCACAACATGTGTCATGGTCAGCGTTGATGAACTCGCACAATCGACTGACACTATTGGCGTTATCAGGAATTTTTATTCATGAACATAATAAGATGTTCCATTCAATAAAACTTAAAAATGCACGTACCAACTTTCATTCCTTGTGGATACTTATAGATTTTATAAAATGTATTGGTACATTGGCACGTATACACGTGGAACTCAACAGCGACACAAATTAACATATGCCTGTCCAGAACGGCTTAGAGGATTAGAAAACCAAGAGTTTTCAGGTTCTGTTAGTTGTCGCTGTTGTGCGCCACCGGCAGAGCTGACAGGAGATATGATTTACGGATGATGGTCAGCTGTGTCTTAAGAGCCGGACGAATAACTTACATGTCCCTTGACCCCTTACATGATGAGGCAGAATAAAATAGATTAATTTTCACATGTAAGTAATGAAATTCAAGAATGTAAATATAAATAAAAATTATAAGTAGATATTTATCATAATTTCCTCTCTTTGTTTTATGAAGGGCACTCATAAGTTGACAGGCAGCTGCATGTCAGCTGGGACCACATATTAATGATTGCTTTGTAATTAGCCACTTCAGCCACTATAACGCTAAACACACCACCACTGTATTAGTATTTCTCCTAACTACTTAGTACATATTAATGTTTTTATTGTAAATATATTACATTATGTATGATTAACGCGTTGAGATTTTTAGTGTCAAAGAAATGCGCTTCAGGGTTTAGATTCGGATTTTTACATTTACATTTGTGAATCAAAACAATAATTACCTTTAAGAAATCCATGATCACAAGGCGATACAAACTCAGAAAATGAATGAATGAATGTATATTTACAATTACATGTTTCGATCGAAAAAATTGTCATCATCATGTTGAAATCAGCTAAACTTTTCTCGTAAGGTAAAGGGTAAATTGGCAACGCATTGAAACAGCAGTTTTTTCGATACCCGGATAACATCAACGATGAATCAATGGGCATTAATTATAGACTTTCCATACGACCATATACTTCCTCTGCTCGTTGAAGTTGACTGAGTACATATTAATAAAGCCACTATATCTAACATCCTACCATTTATAACAAACGAGCAGTTACAGTAGACACACCAGTAGCTGTAACTGTACAAACAGAATAACATTAAAATGAAGTGTGGTTAGAAGAAGATTTATACCTTATAATATGTTAGTATGAATATAAATCATCTAGATTCAACTACCACCTACACGTTCACAATTTATTCAAAAACCAGATGCATAATGAAGTCAAACTTGAGAAGTTCCGTTAAAATTAAATTGTCTGAATACAAGCTAATGTAGTGGAATTTATCAAGAAATACTTACCTGATTTGTACATATGTAGGAATATGAATCAATAAAGAAATTAAATTCGTTGATGAAGTATGAGTTAGAGTATTTGTGATTATTTCCTTGTTTTGTAATTAATTTTTACACCAAAGATTTATGTCCAAAAACAAAATTATCTTAATTAATCTTAGATTAAAAAAATTACAGGTTGATTTGAAGAAATATTTACAATTAAAATTTTAACCGATTCAAGCATACCGATCTCGAATCAGATAAAATGCATGTCATTTTTCTAAATCATAAATAATTGTTTCTGACTGCATAAATGTTTTTCTTTGGTATAAAATAAATGTCTTTTTTCTGTTAGTTAATTCTTTTGTCACAATTACTAATCTGAACATGCATTTTACAACGACCTTGAAGCGAACTGCTGCAGAAATTAAAATATAACAACGTTATGGGTATGGCAAACTGATTATCATTTACACACGAAAAGGAATTTTTAATCTAAAAACATTTTATACCGGACACATTCCAAAATATGGCAGTGTGGTACTAATTAAATAATTCTGCTAATTGTAACATTATAAAATCTAATTCAGATCTCACGTAAATAAAGATAAAAAAGGACAATACTATGTTTTGGCCAAAATAAAATATTTATGATATACTCAGGTAAGAGTGGTATTATTTCTGCAATCAATTAAGTTCGTAGAAGATAACGTTGCCTTAGCATATTAATCAAATTTGTAAAAATTCCACAAGTCCTAAAAGAACTATTTTATTATCTGATGGCATGTGATTAATTAGTCAACTAATCTAAAAAATTATGTACACATAATTAAAAGCATGTTTTTATATGTACAGAAGACCCCTTTTCAAACTTTTTAAACCTATCTGATCTACCATATTATAATCATGCCTAAAATAATAATTATCGCCAAATATGATAAAATTACTTTAAAAATTATTGACAATTTCTAAAAGTACATGGAAAAATCAGCCAAGATTTTTTTTAATCTGCATGTATAGAAAAATATGTTCATATTTTAAAATGCAATTCGATTAAATTAAAGCAAATAATATAAATATATCAAAAATAAATTGTTATTTCGATATGCGTTCAATAGGTATTTTCTAGATCCTGTAAATAATCAAATGTCGAATTGTTGTATTGATCTATCATTTCTATCACAAATCAATAAAGTTTCAAATAGTGTCCTCCTTAGTCCTGTATATCAATAGACGAAGCATAGACAATTATCAGCTCCGTTTACATGAAAAATCTTCAGAGAAAGACGAAGTGCCATATTATTTACTGAAAGATGTATCAGAATATATTATCGTTCCTCTAACATACCTATTAAATACGTCATTTGAGATTGGCTATTTTCCCGAACAACTGAAAGCGGCTTTAGTAGTTCCTGTCTACAAAAAAGCAGATCAGGCAAATATTGAAAATTATAGACCGGTGGCGCTGCTGTTCGTGTTCTCAGAAATATTTGAGAAAGCTTTCTATGTTAGAATAACAACCTTTTAAAGCAAAACAATAACATTCGCAACTTCGCACCAGGTTTTACTAAAGGTAGATCGACGCAAGATGCGGTACTTTCGTCGTATAAAGACATTTTAGAAAATTTGTATAATAAACAAAATGCTGCAGGAATATTTTTTGTTTTCTCTCAAGCTTTCGATTCTATAAATCATAATCTTTTATTGGAAAAATTTCATTCGTGGTTCTGCCTTTCTGTGGATACAATCGCACACTGTAGGTAGAGCACAGTCACTCAAAATTGTACGTGAAGGATCAGATTTTATTTCAAACCATAAGAGTATCGTGACAGGAGTCCCGTCCCGCAAGAGAGTATAATGGGCCCTGTGCTATTTTGATTGTATATTAACGATAATTGTTAAACATATAAAAAAATTTTCCGTAACCGTCTACGCTGATGATATATCCCCAGTTGTAAATGCACTAGCCATAGATCTTTTGTTATTTTCTCATATCGGAGCCGTTCAAGATAATAGTTTACTCGCGCGTGCAGATTCTCAATCAATTATACAGAACAATAACATAAACTTTTAGGTATCACTATCGACAACAAATTATATTGGGAGGCGACCCTATCCTTTACCAACATTTATTCTGATTTTTTGGTCATCCAGAAGTATACATTTTAATTCTCCCAGGATTTGGGATGATCTCTCTTGCTAGTAAAAGATTTGCGATATTACAGTTGCTGGAAGTAATAAGTATTGATGCAATAAAAAAAACTACTATTTCGCTTGTGTACAATCCATACTAAATTACGGAATTTTATGTTGAGGTAACTGCACAATAATTCAAAGAGTTTTAAACTTACAAAAAAGAATTATTAGAACTATGTTTAAATTGCATCCCACAACTTCTTGTCGACCATACTTTAAAAATCATGACATTCTCACTGCACACTGCTCGTATATACTACAGGCAGTATGTCATGTTAGAAAAAAGCTGAAGTGTTAACTTCGAGTGCACTTTTCCATACTAGATATTAATACTTGCCGTATTTGCAAAAAATATATTTTTTTTATAATTATGAAGCTGTACTAATCACCGACTATATTATATTTCTAAGAAAACAAGCTATATATGTAATAATTCATTTCAATCTACTTCAATCTTTATTACAGCTCAGTAGGTCATTTATCGTGACGTCATCAAAGATGATGCTCAATTTGTATAAGCAACCCTACGATGTCGCATGTCGTATAAGAATAGTAAGAACGGAACCGCCCGCCCTACAGCTGATGAGATACGCTTCGGATTTCGGACTAAAAATCGATGTAAACAGTTTATTTAAAGAGTTATAAAAAATATGCAAAGAATGAATACTTAATACATTCTTTTACTAGAACGTTGTTGATATTAAAAACCATTGTTATTTTCTCTTGCTCTATCAGCTCAGAAAGTGTAAAAAAATAGTGTGGGCAGTTATTGAAAATTTTTATTTTAATATTTAAAACTTTAAAGCAGCGCCATTGCGATCATTTTCAGATTTTCTAAATTAATATTAGTTCATCGTATACTAGCCACAAAAAACATGTCGAAGTTCCGTTTCGGGTTTCGGATTGTTTGAAAAGCGCAACTAGAACTAAAATTTGTGATATACCTCCTAATTTAAAATTTCATAAAAATCGGTCTAGTACTTTCGCCTTTAAAGGCGTCACACACTCACACACCTACCCACATCTATTAAACAATATAATCATTTGCCAGAAACAATCGAAAGTCTTGCGAATTTAAAGCTTTTTGGGGCTTCAGTAACGCAGTTGTTAAAGCAAGAATGATTTTATTATCTTAAAGAATATTTAATTTTTTTTTTAATACATTTTTAGATCAATTTTAATAAAGCTGTTTGGATCTGCATATAGACTGTGTGCATGTATGTATGGGTGTTTTCTTTTTATTTTCTTTCCATTTATGACAGTGCTAATACCTATGTATAATGGGTCGAATAAAATAAATTATTATTATTATTATTATATGTAAATCTTATTTGGTTTGTTAAAATCTTAGTTCAAATAATAAAATTTTGCATAAAAAATTGAAAAATTAAAGCTGTTATCTTAAATACAGAATTTTCCACTATATGCGTTTTTTACTGCTTATCTATTCAATCATATTTTCAGCTTTCACAGCCATTTGAAAAGGTAATTTATATTTACATA
Source organism: Ctenicera cuprea (assembly GCA_958336395.1). NCBI lineage: Eukaryota > Metazoa > Arthropoda > Insecta > Coleoptera > Elateridae > Ctenicera > Ctenicera cuprea. Next base: position 31,505,125 of record OY284487.1, on the reverse strand, counting down.
TTCATTTAATTCAGCATTAGACGAGGACGTGAAGGTCTATAATTTCAAATTCATTAATATATGTAGTGTTGATTGTGATCAGTAATTTAATCCTCTCTACATGAAAATATGATTCAAATTGAAAAAGTAAAAGGTGTTGATATTTAACATGCAATATTTTATACAATTTTTTGTAACTAACATATCAATCATCATGGACGTTAACGAGAATGTGCGTTTTTGTAATTAAAGTAACAATGCTTCAAGCGACTTACTCTTACGTGATTTTTCAGTTGCTCCAATGAGCAAATATAACAGGATGTATGAATTTTCTGCTTCTCTTCCTAATGATTGCTAATTATAATCTACAAAAAAATTAAAACATCGCACGCCGTATTCTATGTACTTAAATGGAGGTAGGTTCCTGAAGTAGACTAATCATTTCAGTCACCATAGAACACGAGCATAATACAGTAGGCAATTTAAGTGTAATTACCCTATTTGTATTTCCATGTTTAACTATGAGATATATTACCCGTTTCGTCAAACAAAGGAAACCTTCCCAAACTCTCGAAATATAATTAGAAAAGTCGTTTACACGTTCACCGTTACAAGTCATTATGAAGTTGATACCTAACTACTCAACGTCTGATCTTTTCTCTTCCTCGTGTTAGCGCAAAATGTTAATGGTGTCAGTAATTCCTTATACGTAAACGTGATGTAAATTTTCGCAACTTTTAAACGTTGAACATTTACACATTCTCATAGGCTCATTACCCATACATTATCTTGCAAGTATTAAATTGAGGAAGGTATTACAATAAACAGAAGAGTAAATAATAACTATATGAATTTATGCTAATATACAGTTATCACAAGCATCGTTTTAACTCTAATGGCGGTCTTTAAAGTTTAAATTGTGAAATTTTTCGCATGCTTACATTGTGTTTAAATGTCAGGAGTTAATATTTCATTTGTTTCAAGTTTTACATGACTTCCTTTTTGTTCTGTAACGCTGAGAAGATTCTGGGTGTTTTACATTTGTATGTTGTATAAAATTTTCAATTAGGCAACGAGCTCATCAACACCAACTGAGTTGTATTGTGAATTCCTCTTTGATACTTTTGAACAATACCCGTTTCAGTTCCGGTTGAAGATAATGTAACATGAACTTTAATGTTAGATATGCCGCCAAAAAAATCTGTGTAACTGTAGTAAAAAAAACACACAATAATTCAGTAGGTGCTTTATTCAGTAACCTTTAATTTTGAGATACTAGTGATAAATCGCTAACAGATTTCTATTTCAGTTTACAAAGTTAACGCTTTACAAAATGCCACTGTTTTAACTGATTGTTGTTCGAACTTTGAATTTGATATCTAGATATGTTGTTTGGTATAGACTATTTTCTAAACATTATTTTGAAATTTTGAATGCATATCACTGTAGTGCATCTAAAAGCAAATCAAATGTTTTTTATTCGAAGGCTGTATCTTTAAAATGAAAACCGTTACAAATTTTTGAAAATTTTTAAGTGAGTGCTCGATTTACTCAAAGACAAAATATCGAATTTATTCAAGTTGTCACGTTATTTTACAGCGCTTTAATAAGTATAATCATGTGAGGTAACAATATTTTTGGATATATGAAAATTGTAAATAAACTAGCTTCACAAAACTTTGGACATTTTTAAAACAATATTCCTTAAAAACTGCCCATGTTTTTTAAACTTGCTGAGCTAATAGAGCTTGCAATGAACTACAAATTTACGTTTTAATTTCCGAAATTTTACTCCCTCCGGGAATTTATGAAGAATTTGAAATTAATAAATTATTTATTCAAAAGCGCGAACTCCAAACGGTATAAACTTTAAACAGTTTGATAGCCTATTTGAAATACGTATTAATTAGCATAAAATTTTGCAACTTTGCCCCAATTCAAGCGTCTTCATACTTCTTCAAATAAGCGAAATCACGCGACACCGTATAATTTTGACCACCTTTTAACACACGACTTACTTGTTCGTTCGTTCGTTCCTACGAACGATTAAACATATCTCAACTGAACTGCTGACAACGCAACATGAATTGTGCAGGTTTATACGATTTTAGGTTGGCTATTTGGTTGACATATTGAAGTTTGAAGCCTGTTAAAAATAAACGTGATAAAAAACAAGAAACGTGGTATTAGGGAAGAAAGCAACACAAGCCAATGCGCGAATTAAGCTCTGTGCATATCGGCAGTAGCGTCAAGATATATACTAAGATACTAGAGAACATATTACGATTAGGACTAGAAACAAATGGAAAGGCGCAGGAAGAACAAGGGGGCTTTTGGGAAGGATCTTCAGACACCCGATCACATTTTTGCCCAGTTACCCTAAGGTCGATAATTAAAAAGAACTTCGCAGTGGGAAGGCATAGTAAGACTAGCATTTATGCACATAAAAATAGCGTTCGATAATGTACCAAGACAACAAATTAGAGTGCACAAGACAAGCTACAATTGACACAAAACCTGAACAGTAAATCGCCAAGGCATTTTAAAATAAAATATCAGACAGCCCTAGTTCGTTATTAATCGTACTAGTAACGAACGAAATTATGAAAAAGTAAAGTCGAACAAGGAAATTAAATAAATAGAAAATCTAAGACTGGGACTGGTATACAACTACAGCATTTAGTATATGCTGATGATATTGTACTAATAGCTAAGAATGACAGAGAATTACAGCAAGCGCTAGAAAATTAGGGGACGCACATAAATATTAGGATAAGCAAAGTAATGAAAATAAGTGGAAAAGACACGAATGGATGAAATGTAACATAGTATGAGATAATAAAAGAGGTGTATAGATAGTAATACCTGGGGTTAATAATGTCAAGATCAATAAAAAAATTATAAACAAAGTAAGCAAAACAAGTCAACTGTATTATTTAACAAATAACACCAAGTTACGGTTCTATAAAACAATATGCGAGTACATATTATGTACCCTCACGTACAGAGCTGAAAGCTGGACAATGGATATGAAATACTTAAGAAAATTGAGAGGAAATACAAGACATGACATAATAAACAAAAAATAAGGTAAAGCCTAGAACTGGAAGCAATTCTATCAAAGATAGAGGAATAGCAGCTAAAATGGTATGGGCACATGTAGAAGATGAGAGAAAACCGGATACCAAAGTTAGTGACAAAAATGAGACTAGATGGCAGAAGTACCCCAGGAACACCGAGAAGAACATAGGAAAATAAATGCAAAAAATCAGAACTGTCACCAAAGATACAACATTACTGAAAGTCAATGGAATGGTAAGAGATAGAAATGTATCCAAGTCCAAGAAGTGGATTGAAAACCCAATGTTTTAGGTATTATTCGAATAGATAAAAGAGAAGAAAACATAGCATTTTTATACTTTTAAAACTGGTTGCACCGCATTTTATATCAATTATTGTTTGTCATTTTGGCGCCTTATTATCACCAACTGATTCTTGTTCAATACTTATAAAAATGTATATTTCCAGGAAATTTTAAAGCGATTTTATTGAGTCAGAATTTTCCATTAAAAACAATTTAATGTATTAGAGAGTGGGATATACCTATAATAATTAAAAATCCAATTCAGTTTTATTATTAACTAAGTAATTAACAAACTACATAACTTTTTATTAAAAGCTGTGCCATTCAACCAAATTAATAGTCGCTTGTGGTAATTTTAATCCAACCCACTCAATATATCGGCCTGACTCAGCTTCAAGCAAGGAGCCGCAATTAAAAAAGCTATTATTTTTAATTTTTGTTTATTAGGTATGCATTAAGCATATAGGCAATAATAATGAATTGTAGTATTGGTGCCTAACAATCAAAATGTCTGAAATTCTTCAAAAATGTGTAATAGAATTCTGCAACATTTACTACATTTTTAAAACAAGTAAAGTTGTTAAAGCAAGGAGTTTTCTTTTGTATCCTTCTCGATTTGCGTGATTTCGTCATCACCTTAGTATTTATTACAACTTTTCTTTCAAAATTTGAATACAAAACGACGATAATCGCCGGACTATATAATCGTGCGCGCAGGGTTTGCACGGCAGTTGCTGATTAACGACTTACGTGCCAGCTCAACAATCTGCGCTCGCAATGCAGGGGCAAACTATTAATTAAACACAGCTTTTATATCTATAAAAGAATAATTAAATACCTGTTTATCGCTGTATTTAAGCCAAAATTACACGTCTATGTTAGTTGCTGACATAATCCGTGATTGTATCAAAAACATTTCTTATTCATTGTAGCGGACAACATATAAGTAAAAACAAAAAAAACAACTGCAAAATTGCAAATTTGTCTGAAACTTAAATTTCAGATTTTCTTTATGAAATACGTTTTTAATGAAAATTAAATTAATATTCTGGGTAGGGCAATTATTGCACCGAATTAAAATATTCCCATGTTTTTAGGTTTTCCTAAACCTAACCACATACATCTGGCAATTTTTAAAATTATCATTTTAATTAATTTAGACTGTATAAAATTTTTATGTTGTAGAATTGGGATTGTTATCGTGTGTTGTTGTTTCACACGTACTTAGTTTCACCATTCTTAGTAAATTTCGACATTTGACCTCCTCTTCCGTTATGATAAGAGGGGGCGATGTTGGACGAAAGGAATGGAAGGTTAAAATGTAGAACTAAAGTGATGAATGAGAAGTACTCATATAAATCCATTCATAAAAAGCGCGAAAAGAAGAAAAACTATTTTTAATAACCCATCCGTAATACTGGCAGCCTAGTAAACGTAAACATAATTGAAAGGTATAGTTTTACCGCAACTGCGCAGATTATATGTATTTACTATCATTAAAATATATCCAATTTAAATCAATCTGCAACGCAATTTATAGAGCACGAAACCAACACAGTAATTTATGGTCGAAATATTGCCTCGTGTTTAAACGTTTCACATATAGTAGTAGTGGATTATGATTATGACCGCCACTATTTATGTGCATTCTTCTTATCACCTAATTTACATGGCCGTTAATTGTTTTAGTTTATTGTTTATTAAATCAATATTAAAATGGTTATTGCGTTTTGTTTGAAAAGTCGATATATTTGCGTTGTAAGTTCAATAAAATTGCAATATGCACTTATTACTGTTTGAAGTCTTCGGGCAGACATAATAGTAATCAAGCAGAAAATTCCGTGGGTTTGGCCGTTTTCAAGCTAACATTTACTGTCATTGATTGAATATCTCAGTAGGTACAAGGTCTTTAAGCAATTGAAGCTTGATTTACCACTTTTAAACGACATAAATAACAACATTAAATACTAAAAATTTTATTAATAGATTTTCTTTGCATAGTCTATATATTTCATAAAAATGCACGCGAAATATATTTAATAACAAATACGTACAGCTATAGCGACCACACGCCTCGTTAATATTAGATGCCAAAGTTTTAGATACTATACATGACCAGGATATCGTTAACACGTCGAAGTGTTGCCTAATTGGACTAATATACTAAAATATTATGTTTCATTATTCAAAATTAGCAATGTGGATAAATGTTTCCACTTAATGATTTATGTAAAAATTATAAACATGCATCTTTAGCCAAGAGAAATTTGACTGAACCTTGTGGGCTTACGGCTTACTTTCTGCTGAATTCGAGTTTTATCATCCTGTGTGAACATTTTTCTAAATCTAAAAATAATTTTTTAGACATATTTTGTGTTGTGTGTAAGAGTGAAAAAGCAGTGGCGCAATTACGATTAAGCAAGCAAGGCAACGGCCCTAGTTGCATGTGTTTCGGCCTCATAAATATATAATTATTAAAAATTAAATAATTATAATAAATAGGTAACATAACTATTTCAATTTACACTTAATGCCTCATCCCAACATCCCAATAAGGCAAATGGGTGCTGGAAAAAAGCAGTACCTATTTGTTTGACTAAGATGTTGGATTTAGACATTTAGTGTAAACTAAAACAGTTACTTCACACATTTATTATAATGATTCAATTAGCGTAGTTACAATTTTGGGGTTATGTGACATTTTATTAGTCTGAGGATGGATTGCCGGTTAATTTTTTAACTATTATATATTTATGAAGCCAAAACACGTGCAGCTAAATAATTATATTCTATTGGTGGAGAACACTTATTGTATGTTGATATGGTTGTCAGGAATTTTATCACTTCACAATCTTGTTTTAATATCTAATAAATTAGAGCACGTGGTCGATAAGGATGGTCTTAACTCTTAAAATAGGACACTTCCTTATAGCAATATGAAAATTTTGAATTTATCTATGTTTTTTTTAAAACACTCGAAGATGTTCGTACAGTATATTATTCTTAATTCAGTACTTATTATAAATAATACCGGAAACACGTGATCATTACGGTAATAAAAATACCATAAGAACAACTAAAAGCTAAAAAAAAGAAGTAATTTAATAGGAATTGAACCGGGATTCTTGCATTAGTAAGTTAGTGACTACCTTTATTAAGGCCGCTTCTATCAACTACGTAATCTGTTATTATTTCATAAATATTAAGACAAAAATGGAATGTAGTAAAATTATGCAAACAAACGACAGCGTACTTTAATTTTAAGCTAATTACAACATAGTAAAATGTTATGGCCCGTACTCTTTCTATCTCTCTCAAATGATCTTATCTAATTTCATTTTCAAAAGTTTACATTACGATCATAACATTAATTGTATAATTTTGCTTCTGTAAAAACATAAAAAAATTTAGATAAAATAATTTTTGTTATAATTTCATACTTTTAAATTATAATAGTTATATATGTCGAAAATATACTCAATACATATTTTGTCTTCTGTGGTTCATTTTACACCAATTATCTTTTTTTTTTAATTATTTTATTAGTACTTACAATTATTTAAGTAAAGTAGATTTTATATATTAATTATTTTAAGTTCACTTACGCCAAGTCAGTGTAAAGTTCTCAAATAACCTTTGGCTCCATTAGAACTTTGAAATAACGGTATTGATAATTATGGTTAAAATTAGTCCTCAAAAATTGAAGTGGGACACACATTTTTTAATATTGTTAATCAATCAATATTACAAGTTACTTACGGCTTAGATCGCGTCGTCATTTGGGGTTACACCCAGAAAAATGAGGTGAGGGCCGACCTGTAGCTTGTCTGCTTTTACAAGCATTTGCTCTAAAAGTTTGAGCAATAGATGTTCGTGGGCCCTGTCTGCCTAAACAGGGCCGTGTGCCTAGAGTATTTGTAACCTTGGGGCGAACAAGGATTTGATCTTAATGTATTTTGTTTGCAAGGACAATAATACTGAATCGGCTTACGCCTGTTAGCTGTTTGTAAGCCCATACAAACTTACGTTTTGCAAGACATTGCAGTTTGCATCTTCAGAGTGATTACAACACCGAGCACTGGCTCAAACTTTTAGAGCAACTGCTTGTCAAAGCTGACAAGCTACAGGTCGGGCCTTACCTTATTGTGCTGGGTCTAACCCGCAAATGACGACGCGTTCTAAGCCGAAAGTAAATTGTAGTGTTGACAGTTCAAGAAACCGCGAAATCCTCAAAGAATATATAGTTAATTAAATTATCGAACTAATGCAATTAAGGTTTTCCTTAGAACTTATGTTTTTTATTTTATTTATTAAATAATTTCACAGTTGGACAATTCTTACCTGTACAAAAGAAACCGAAAATATTAACACAAAATCAAACAAGAAACCAAAGGGCAATAATGAAAATGCTTAACAACAACAGCGAGCAGGATGATGGTAATTAATATATTACATCGGCAGGCATACGTTCTTAACTTGACATAATCCTTAGCCTTTTCTACCTTTTGGTGTAAAGCTAGATATACTTTCGATTAAGTCAAATTGTTAAGGTAATAGATATTGCTGCTCACTCTTCTTGAAAAGCAATTCCTAATCGATTCAAGTTGCCTGAAATATTTCATCGCTTTGCAATATTGCTTCTGAAGGTACTTCTATGTATTCTTTATTTGATATGAACAATCCCTTTAAGAAAAACAATTATTATTATTATTATGATTTATATTTGGTTAGTTTGTTGATCAAGGCAGTGTGTTGATAGCTTTTGTTTTTTTCAAGAGTTTCGTTTCCTATTCTACCTCGGTGTGGTGTTGCATTATCGCCTATGAAAAGATAACCGGGACCAGCTTTGTCCGCAAACGGAACCACAATTAGTAAAATGATGCCATTCCGATGCCTAGTAGGGTTAATAAATACATTTTCGTTTAAGTACACCAAAAGATGTTTACATGTGCCTAACACTGTACAGTCGCGTCACAACACAACACAACCGCCCTGCCAAAAGTTGCACGGCGCATCGTACATATTTTACTATACCTCTCCTGTGGTCTTCATTATGCGCCTATCATTATAATGAAGAACAAAGTTTTACTGATTGGAGAAAAATCACTTATTCCCCATTTGTTACTTTGACAAAATGCATGATCTTTTGCTCCGTTTAATAGCCTTCTACAGTGGTATGTCGTTAATGGAGGATGTCTAGCAGGTTGTTCTGGCTTGAAGATAAAGTTTTCGTAATCTATACCTAATCGTTTGATACTTCTACCTCAACGGCATTAAAAAACGTTTTTTTTTAGTGTGGTAGCATTGCTAGAGTGGTGGTAGCTCAGAGGTTAGGCGCTTAGCCTCTAACGCTAAAAGTCTAGGGTTTGATTCCCCGCCGAAGCCATGCAACAACAAAAATCTATGCCGCAACCCGCCACTCACATTCCCCAATTCGGTGTAGGCAGCCGTGGGGTCTTAAAGCCTGAAACCATCTCTGATATTTAGTCGTTCGGATTCGACGTTAACTGTAGGTCCCCCATACTCTAACTTAGCGCTAAGAAGAGTACGTGGCAGAGAAGAGTGACGGTGCCCAGAAGTGGGACGTAAAGGCTGATTGCGATTGTGATTGCGGTAGCATTGCTAAAACTCTCTCTTAAGTCAGTTTTTATCAACAATTGATCTTCAGCTGCTGTTGTCTTTCTTTCACGATTTTCTCTATATATAGGTATAGAGAGGAGTCCTTAGGACACCCGATCAACAACACTTTTGCAGATTGGTAGACCTATAGCTATGAACCACTAACCAAGAATCAACCCTAACATAGCACTGTTTCAATGCAAATCTGCGTCACAGAGACGTCGACCAGGAACACTAGGATAAGGATGGCACAAATGCTGAAGAAAATTTCTTATTGTCACCAGTAACCGATAAACCACCCATAAAGAAACTTAAAATCCGCTTTAACAAAACAAATTTGCCTAGATAGGTTTATGAAAAAATCGCTATCGTTTATAAGTTGTTTAATTATAGCCTAAGGCCTCGTACACGTTTGAACATTCTACCGTAACGTAACAGTGTATTGTAACAGGAATGCTCGAGTGGACGATACTGTATTATTGCTGCTCGTTCGCAACGCTCTAGTGTGGACGGTTTCCTAGTTTATAGTCACGTAATGAGTTAACGAATAAGGGCTAGATTACAAGCGAGGTTGTGTTTGTTCCAATACTCGCGCTGTTGATATACAATGCATATGTATCGTAAGCGTATGATTATATGTAATGCGATATATAATGTAACTGTAAGTTTATATTACACCAGAATGCTCAAACGTGTACAGCTGTACGAGGCTTTAAGAGGTGGCTAAATTGCCAATTCAATTTTTAAAGGTCGATCATTTTTATAATCATAAATAAAAAACATTAAAACAAAATGAAAACTATACTAGTATTAACAAGGAAATTATAATATTGTATCTTAACAACGGAAGTGGCAAATGGCACTCATTTACATATTTTCCATGCTTTTCGGAAAAATGGGCGAAACATGTTTGCCATACTTTTTACGGTTTAAATATTCTCTCACTGATAAATGACTAAATAACTGTGTATAATAAAAATTTAAAAAAGAGAAAAAAGACTAAAAAACCCCTGCGAGGATTTGAACATCTGATAACCTGTGCAAATAGAATGAATATAGTAAGCCGCGTTAACTTTGACCAGCGGAGGCAAAGTGACGCTTTACGGATAAAGCTATGATTAGTTATTGCGTTACGGCCCAAAAATCGCTATTGATAGTTTGTTTTAAGAGTTATCAAACAATCCAAAGAATGTTAGGTAGTTAAAATTATGCAACTTTCGGAAAACCTGTTGCTGATATTAAAAAGTGTGGAATTTTCTCTTAATTATAGAAAAATTTAAAATTTAATGATATTCTAATAAACTACTTTAAATAGCCTATTAAATTGTTTAAGCTTTACAACGGTTGGGGTTTGCGCTTTTGAATAAAATATTAATCAATTTTGACAGTTGTTTGGGTATAATTTTATGAAATTAAAGTATTTTGGGCACCTGCCATATTTATAGTTTTTATATACCTAAAATATTTGTAGATTACATGACTATACTTATTAAGATCTATTAAATGGTTTTATAATTTTTATCGATTGGACATTTTCAATCATAAATTCAATCGTAACGGCCTTCTTTTTGAAGATACATCATTCGAGAATACACCATTTTATTTGCCTTTAGATGCACAACTCGTTTTAATTAAGATTTAAAAAATATTGGTACAAAAAAAATCAATACCAAATAAAAAAACATGGGTTAAGGCTGCCCAACCACTCGCGCAGACACCCACCGTTCAAACCCATGTACAGTGTACACCCACCCACTCAGCCGCCCTATTAGCACCCACGCATCCACAGACAAACATTCATTATAAAACATTTTTTTGGGTTTCTGGGACCCTAAAACGTGTATTTTCATTGAAATCCGAAACTTTTGGCATTTAATTTTAGCTTTACATACTTCAGTAGAAGTATGGGAAAATAGAAGCTAGTAATCGTTATTAAAGTTAGTTTTCATTAAGTGCAAGCATTTTCTAGTTTATTTTTCTATGTACAAAAGGTATAGCGAGAAGAAGAGTAATGCGTAAGTAGCACGCACGATGTAAATTTAATATAGTAATTAACGTATTTGCGTATGCAGCTGAATGCTTTGTGTTGCAAGTTTTATAAATTATTTTACACTTCAGGTGTTCGACTTGATCTTACTGATATTAAAGTCATTTAATTGTCACGAACATCTCAAATATTGCATTGCTGAATGATGATAATAGGAAGTAGTTGCTTGTTTACGAACTGATAGATCAGCTCGTATGGATTTCATCGAAATCAGGAGTCAAGAAAAATGAGGCAACTAGAACAGGTTATGGGGAAGTCTCTAGAACAGTTTTTTTACATTGCTTGTTTTTTTCTGAAAAGCATTATGTTTGTCTATAGCACGCAGGCCTTTGAAGTTTTTCAAAGAGTTGACGAATTATAGTGATAGCAGCATTACTGTACTTTTAGATATTTTAGACTTGTAGGTAATGAATAATTTTTTTATATATGTGACTTACTATTATGCTGACAAATATATAAAGAAAGTGACACCTTGTTAATATAGTGGCTAACGACCCTTTAAGGATATCGATTAACGATAAAAACGTTGTGTAAGCATGTGTAGGTAACACAGTCGCCACGATATCCGTTATATGTTCACCTGCTATTCAGGTTTCTGCCAGGCATTATCGCTCGCAATTTGTCTGTAAAATAATAAGCAGACGCTAAAATGTAGTGATATTTTCTTTAATTGCCTCGCTTCTGTGCTCACTTTATGAAATAAAAATTCTTAACACCTCTTGAAACATTTTTGTATGATATAGGAGATAATTTGATTTTTATTTATCGTCAAGCTTGTGGCTCACCACTGGGATATGCCATAAGATTTTGATATGTATATGATTATTGCCCATCTGAATTTTTACGGTCTTTAATGTTGAATTTTATTTTTAGAAGCTTAGCGAATTGCTACTTCTGTTTATTTTAAAATTTAATAAATTGCTGGTAATTTTTACCCCGTGATTTACAACAAGATATAAACTCAGAACAATGGTAGCATTTGTACAAAGAACAGTCCATTAAAAAAGAAAGATGTTAAAAGTCTTGTAGTTTTCTGCACAAATGCATTATTAAGCGGAAACTCTTGTTCGTTACAAAGCAGAAGGCGCCTGTTTACCATACAGCATGTTCGTGTGATTAAAAATCAGAACACGGTGTTATTAAGAATCTTGCCTACTCATCCTGAGACTATGCATTTTTTTTCACCTTATTAATACCTCTATAACTAGCTACTTACGCTTACTAATGTATAATTTAAACGCTGTATGTGCGAAACTGATTATTACTCAGCGGTGTGAGTTGTAAAAATATTAATTGCAGTCTACAGATTACTTTTTATACGATCAGATTTAATTATTGCAGTTATAAGTTTTAATGGGATCAATTATGACTGACAGTAAAGCCGCACTTCTTTGCATGCGAACATTAACTGAATTTATTGTATTAATTTGTTACTTACTCAACAATATTAATAAACATAACTCCAAGGTGATATTAAAATATTATACTTAAAATATGAATTTGTGCAGTAGTCAAGGATATTCGAACTTAAAACGTGTTAGCAGATTTAAAATTTCTTGTAATTTTTATGTTTTTTTTCCCTGAAAGTTAAACATTATTATGATACTTGTAGTTAACTTTTTATTTGTTCATGCATTATCGCAGTACACCAAAGGTATGAATATAACGAAAATGTAAAACGTACAAAACTGAGTAGTTAATTTAAAATTTTTACTTTTGCATATAATAGGTATACAGAGAGAGAGAGAGAGACAGAAATCAAATTTATATTAATTTTAACTTAAGAAGTTGCTAATGATGCTAATTGTAAATCGCCGTGGGGTAAATACATTGGAAGAGTATAGTACTTTCCTGTAGTAATTAAGACATTGCAGCACTAGACTGAATATTATTGAAGTGTTCTTCGCGCTACATTAATGTTTATCGTAGCTGTTAGGTAATTGAGTAACATTAAAGTATGAAAAAGGTATAATGTGCAAGGATTTGTTACGGGACTAAAACTAATTTGGACAAAAATAATCTACGATAAATATATCGTCTACCATTAATGTAATGTTCCTGTCAATACTAATCTAATAAACAACACAAACCTAAACGTAAAATTGTTGAATTTTTTTCGATAGCTTAGCAGATACTAAAAAAGTTTATTTTGTTGAATAAAGTTTATTGTATATTACGTTAACAAAAATAATGAAAAACATTAATTTGAAACTCTCTAGTTTTACTTTATTCACGGACAGTTCTCTGTACACATATTTATTAACTTATCAGTGATGTAAAATGCACAGAATATAATTTAGTTACCTGTTAGTAACCGTTGTTTATGTTTAATACCCTGATGTGCTTGTGTCATCGTGTTTGAGTGTCATTAGTTTAATAACTATGGAATAACTCGTGTCTTGTATCATGATGGTAATAATATTAAATAAATAAGCGAAGTAATTCGTTTAAGCTATCCCTTACTTTAGAAATTGGTGTTATTTTAAAAGTATTTTTGTATTAGCAATTTACTCGCCAACAGTTGACTATGATAATGGGCTTCTCGCCCGCGTACGTGAAGCGAGCCTGATAGCCTGCTTTTCGTGGGGTATAGCTACAACACTACAGCTGATGTATTTAGAGTTAATATTTTTGCGAGAACGATTTCTTGCATTAAAGAACACCAGAGACCATACAGGATATTCATTAGCATAAAATTGGGGGAGGGGGGAACTAACTAATCGTCGTAAGTATTGATGCACCTAAAAATAAAGCATCAGCAATTTATCTTGAACAGAAATGTTTTATCGCTTCCGTTTATTAAATAATAGGGTATAAATTTTCAAAAATTTATAGTAGGCGGCATAGAGAATCTAGCGGACTGGGACTTAACCAAATTGTAGCTTGTTTCTCTCGCTATAAAGCCTTAAAAATTAAAAAAAAGTGTTTTAAACGTTTTTTTGGAAATTACTAACATTTTGAAAAAAATCACTTTAGCTTTAATGTTTTTGAAAATTCTCGTTCACGATAACATTGTGTCTCTGCAGGACTATTACCATACCAATTTTGGCCCCAACCTGGCAACTCGTTTTTGAATAATAGGGCATTAAAATAAAAATATTCAAACATTCGTAGCAAGCGCCAATTGGAATTAGAAAGTTGAAAAAGAAACGTTGAGTTTTATATTGTTTTCCGTTTTCAGTTTACAGCTTTCATGTTTTTGAAAATTCTTATTCTTCATAACATTGTGTCTCTGCAGGGCTATTACGATACCAATTTTGGCCCCAATTTGTCAACTCGTTTTTGAATAATAAGGCACTAAAAGGAAATTTACAAAATCGTAGCGAGCGCCAATTTGAATTAGAGACTTCGGAAAAGAACGTTGAATTTTTTTTAAAGTCTTATATTAGATTCCGAAAAATATGCAGCCAAAGGAACACGTTTAATTCCCTTCCCATTGTTTTTGTATTTAAAAAATTTTTAAATTTTGAAAAATTTTTAATTACTTCTTCATTTATTCCTGGAAGTACAGAGTTCCCACTTTACGGGAAAACTTCGAAACCCTGGAAAAGTCAGGAAATTTGAAAATTGTTCTAAAAGTCAGGGAAATGTTAGGGAATTTTGTTAAATTTAGCAAAAGTCGGGGAAAACTATTAAACGGCCAGGGAAAAAGACATCTTGCTCTATTTTGCACATAATATTTATTTAGTTATAAGCGTACAGTATTTATTTCGTTACTTTTTAAATTTTATTTAGAATAAACGTTTACTTGCTTTGGCGGTTGTTTTTTGTATGAGTTGGAGAATTTTGAGATATTTGGTCAGGGAAAACCTGGAAAAGACGGGGAATTTTTCTTTCAGGTTTTCTTGGGATCCCTAAAATATCAAATTTTGTTAGAAACAACTTAATTTTAAAATTTGTTAAAACGTAAATAATAGCACATACAAGTTAATTTGATAACCTAGTTTGCCTCAAAGCACTCGGGGATTATAGCAAGGTGCTTTGAAAACGAACGGAGGCAACACCATCAACTGTCAGGTTTAATAAAACAGCCTTTTCAGAACAACCCGTAAGTTGTTATTCACATATGCGGTGAAAACTAAGTATTTATTTCGTTAATTACCAGAATTTGTAGAATAGCTCGAGTTATAAAACTTCTTCCTGTCAGTTTGCATATTTGCTTAGGTGAGCGGCTCCCAGGTGGTTCTCAATTTGCATATTAATACTCATATAAAATAGAAACACAATTTTACTAACTGACACCTTTCCCAGGAGTTTGAATGTGTGTTTTTTAACATAAAATGTTTTAACACATTTTAACTTTCTGGGATATATATTTTACCTGCAGCCTAATTAGACAATTTAAAAAAATGAAAGTTTGAATAAAATTATACAAATTAAGAGTCAAAAGTAATAATAAACAGCGTGTGCTCCTCACAAACTTCGTTTTCAAAAAGTTATCCCAGCACAATCAATAATATCAATAGTCTTTTGCTCCATCAATCCATCGAAAAGTTTTAGGCATAAAAACAAGTCAGGTGGCTTGTAAAATCCACCTGGCAATTCTGCTTTAGAAGAGTGTGCTGTAGATGATGATTTTTTAATGTAAATATTTTATTACGCATAAAATGATGAATATATTTGCCATATATTATATGAGTATTATATGGCAGGATCTACCATGTAGGTATAACACAATTAATTAGGTACATAAGTAGAATTACAAAATGACATTATTTAAAATTCCTTAATCGGTCTTTAAACTTGAGCTGCTTCTACTAAGTACTGAATTAAACAATTTCATTCAGTTTGCTAGTTACGCGCCAAGGAGATGCTGAAATTGTAAGTAAATCAGTAGGTTGAAAGCATTCGTGTTTAATTACAGAATTAAATAACACTAGAAGAACTAACTACCTGTAATGAAAGTTGTCTACTTGTCCGTCACTCGCGAGGTACCATTTTAAAATAATTTACGTGCGGGAATGTTTAATTATAGAGATGAAGTAAATACATGCGATGCTACACTTGCGGCTATTCTTAATAAAATATGTTATTAACTAGTTTCTCTATTTCTTTTCACCATTTGTAGGTGTACAAATTAGCCGTCTAATTTATTTCCATATCTTTTTTGTTTCGTGATAATTGGTTAGTGACTATGATTCCAATAGACTAATGCCAGCCTTGTCCGAGTAAATTTAATTTGGAAATCTGTATGCTAATTAATGCTTTCATTTAAATCTTAACATTCTCAACGGCGGTTCTTCAAATTTCATAACAATGCTAAAATGTCATAATTACACAATTTCCCATCAAAATGTTTGATTTCTTAATTATTGTAGTTATAGCTATTGCTATTGGTGCGATGGTTTTGATTTCCAGTATAAAAACGCAATAATAAAGACTATAGGAGAGTGACTTGATGACACAGTATATAAATGTATTACGATCAAGAAAAAAAATATATTCAAAGATTTTGATCACTAGGAAATTTATGGATGCAAGTATACAGGGTGCTCCGAACTTTGCGGACACGAACTGTGGGGCGGTAATCAACGAAAACAAAACTGAACAAAAAGTTTCTGAACTATTATACTGATGGAACGAGGAGCTTCTAATAAACGAGCAGGACGAGCGGTACGTTTATACGCGACCATTGTTTTGTACTTTGGACGGTTTACAACATAATAGGAGGCATTACGTAACTTAGGAACTAAGTTTAAACAAATAACCAGCTATGAAACATATAAATAATGACGTGTTGTTTTCGAAAGCCAATAGAGCGCCACTTCTTAATTTAACTCGTGAATTAGCGTTTTTGAGACGCTATAAACGACATTTGTAATTTTTCTTCTCAATTATCATTTTCAACTATTTCTTGTTTTTTTAATGTACTATGGATTTACTTGCCTTACTTAATCAAACACTTAAATTTGCGTTTTAAGGTTCTTTAATTATTTTCAGATTTTTCAACGGTTTAATATCTCGTAGAGGAATTTTTTGTTAGGTTTCTATGGTAAAATACTGTCCCACAGCTCGTGTCTGCGAGTTTCGGAACACACTGTATACAGGGTCCACTAAGTTAATATCTCGTTACTATTGCTAACGTTCTTGTTATTAGAGCTACAGATTTGGTTAAATTTTCTTCCAGAATATTAAAAAATATACAGGGTATTCCGTTTTAAAAAAAATATTTTGTAGACTAACTCAAAAAGGTAACGTTTAATTGTTTTCTATGTCGCGTGTTTATCAGCATAAAAGTGCTTGTTTTTAATTTAACGAAACTGTATCTTTAATAGTAAGAAAATTGGGGTCAAGGAAATTTGATACACTCTGTATATTATTAAATTATAGAAAATCAATAAACTGATTTAAAAAAATGTATTTGTATGTAGGTGACCTCCAAAACTCAGAAACTTCTGACCCTAATTTTACTGAAATTTGGAATATCCAAACATAACAAAAATTCATCGCAAGTAAAAGATTTTTGAAACAATTTGAAAGCGGAGACTGAAATTAGATTTTTTTTTAGAATATTGTTTTTGAATAGAAAAATTTAGAAGTTCCAATACCGACGGAGCACACTCACACAAACATTAATGCGTTTTATGCGAACAATCGTTTTTGAAAATGTTGGCTTTATGATCTGTTTACTTAAAAATCAGTTTTTAATTTGCATAATATTTTCCTGGAACATGGGCCACTGTTGAGTGTGGCAAGAAAGCAAGAGAATGAGTGGGCCAAGTAGGGATTCACGTTTCCGTGAATACTTTAAAATTTCATTTTAAAAATCGCCTATCCGTTTTGAATTACAAATATCCATTGATACGAAATTCCCAATTTGGGTCGCATATTATCTACCTTCTTTGTCGCACTCATTATTTGCCAGTTCTTTCCTTATCGCAAGTATTAGTATCTATGCTTCCAGTAAAATAGTGATAATTTGTATATTGGAAACCGCAAAAACTGTCAACAGTAAAAATTAAAAGTACTTTTTTCAAAAAGTGATTTTCTTGCTGTTGTGTTTTAATCAAGAGAAAGATTTTTTCACCGGTCCCTCCATTCTCTGTGATGATCGCTACGAAATTTTGAAGTTTAGAATATATTAATATTTATAAGGTGTTATTTAATCCCAAGAAAGATTTTCCCCAACAACCAAAAAATCGATTAATTTCTTTTACTGTATTTATGCAGATTGTCGACAGCTTTTGCGAGAATACATAAGTACTGGTGTTCGATAAATTGTTCGACAGCAATGGTTCCAAAAGCAAATGTTTGAAAGACAGTTTTTTGACGCAGCAATTGTTCAAACAATATTTGTTTGACAGCAATTTGTCAACACTAATTGTTCGAAAAAGAATTTTTTGATGCAGCAGTTCTAAACGTCAATTTTCCGAAAAACAATTTTTTGACTGCATTGGTTCGAAAAATAGCTTTTCGACGCAGCAATTGTTAGAAACAACAATTTGGTGAATGGTTAATTCAAGCAAAAAAAAGAAGTTGCTTGAGAGAAAGAGTACAGATTGCAAACTTGTCAAATAATACGTTTCTGAAAGACTCAAACAAATGTCGGATTTTAAAAATATCCAAACTTTATACTTTGCTCATAATTAGTTTAATTCAGAAGTTTATATAATCGACTTATAAAATTGCATTTTTTTCATTATCAAAGCTGGACGCTTTTTGTTTTTTTCTAATGTTTCATATAATTGCATATTCTTTGGTTTAAACGTTAATAAAAACGGAATCCATAAATGGAAATGTAACGCAGCCGAAAAATATTCCAGGCATTTTGGTCTTACGTAGTAACTCTAAGAGCTAGAACTTAAACTTAAAAAATATTTTAGAAACCGTAAAACGTAATTTTTGGAAAGTTTAAGCAAAGTGCTTTTCTCATATTTATATTTATGTTGTATCTAAGCGTTTTCGTATATAAATATATAAAATTAAATGGGTTGATACCGATTAACAACATTTTGTAAATTTGTGAACAAAACCTAAAAACAGTGTTGCCAACAGATTTCAATAATTGGTAATAAACAAATACTTCATAATTCTTAAATTATACTCTCTAGTAAATTTGCTGATGCTCGAACATTTTTAAGTTTTGATTTATAATGCGTCGTAAAATACAATGGTTGTCAAAATTACTATTCAAGTAGAATTACTGCAACAAATGCAGGCGCTCCACACCAAAAGTATGAGCATATTATTTAATGTCAGATTAATACATTTATGCATCCGGCGTATATTTATATCCTAATATAAACGTAAATGTTGGATATGATGCAGTGCTGACATCGTGTAGCCAGCCTGATGGCAAAGGTAAAATTATAGTTCCCAAAACAACAAATAATAGATCAAGGTGGCTAATATAATATACGCCTTGCACATGTTTTTAAACCTTAATGTGCTTTTCAAAAGGACGCGGTGTTAAAATGCCTAAATTACCTACATTCGAAACGGACAGCCTATTATTATGGTTTCCTTACAAAGCGAAAACCTGTCGAACTGATGTCTACAGCAACGCGAGTAAAAATTCGCGTGTACGCCGAGGTGTAAAAATTACTAGGTTTTATTGTATTTTTACACTTTCCAAGTTGAAGGATATATTTGTGGTTTAAATCAGAAAGGTCAGGAAACTTTTAGAATAACGCAGCTATTTCGATTTGGACATCCTTTTTAATATTTTATTTAATAAGTGTGGTTTATCTGACAGGGTTGGACACGTAGAATATTAACCCCCTTTTTCTGCATTTTCTACACGTAGAATAATACCCATACAAAATGAGGCGGTTTAAGCGTAAAGCAACACGTATACAACTAATCATGTTTATTTTCCTACACCTAAATAAAATTAATAATACTAGCAAAACTCCTGGGCTACGTCCCACGCTTGTTATTGATGATTTGTTTTAAATACGCAGACTTTTGAAAGTATATGCCGCGCCGCCATACGTGTTATATAAACAGCAGTACCGGCAAACAATAAAAAACAAGCTGTGTCGAAATGTAAAGAATAGTCCGTCGTCAACAAAAATTGAGACTGGGTGAAAGGATTCCGAAAAAACAAAACAATTACATAAATGTCTCAGAAAATTTTCTTTAAAAAAAACAAGATAAAAATTAATTAAACTTATCACTTTGCCCTATTTCCAGAGCAGTGCCTTGACAGAGATTTTTAAATGCTTTTGGAACTAATAAATACGTAGGTACTAGAAAATCAGGCTCCTAATAAGCCGAACATCTTCTGTAAACCTGAATTTGCTTATCTGCATTAAAAAGTGTAACGGTTCAATGTACAAACGAATCTACGCCTTATATAACAAACACGTAAATATGTGGCTTTTAGTAGCGGAGGCCCCTCATCACTAAATGTTGAGACAGGTGGAAGGGATCTGGATTTATTATAGATTATTATATTAAAATTTAAAACTTCGGAATAGTAAAAAACTAAAAAATAATTGCAACCTGTACCGGAATTAGCATGGGGCGAGAGGGGCTTCCGCCTTAGATGTAACGTTTTAGACGACGCAATTTCATTGTGTAATTTTTTATGGAGTCACTTCTTTGTCGTTTGATAATTGCCGACAATTAAAATATTTTTTCAGTGCGGTACTTTTGAATAGAAAATAGGAATGGCACCGCGTACATACCGTTGGATAGTAGCACGTCTGCCCCCTCCCCTCCCCATTCGTGTTTCTATCGTACATATTTACATGTACAATATGTAGAGAAAGGTGAATATACCAGTTTTATTTAACATACATATTCTACATATTATTCTACATATTCTACGTATTCTACACGCTTTTCTACGTGTATAATGTAAAAAATAATATTCTACTTGTAAAGCTACAACTCCGATTTATCACTTTAAAAATGAATTTTGTATTTAACAAACAAACTGACAAGATCTGCTACTATTTAGATTTATTTAAGATTGAATAAAAGCAAAAAATCTAAAGTATAATAATCAACATTTTCTTTGTTGAAGGAGGATGTTTCCAACATTACGAGTATCTTTTACGGGTATCCGACCAGAGCAAAGGTATGCTGTGGTTTTGGACATTGTTCCTGTGGATAACAAAAGATATCGATATGCATACCATCGATCATCGTGGTTGGTAGCAGGGAAAGCAGATCCGCCAGCACCTTGTCGCCTATACACGCATCCAGATTCACCGTTTACAGGAGAGCAGCTTCGAAAACAAGTTGTTTCGTTCGAGAAAGTCAAGCTCACCAACAATGAAATGGATAAACATGGACACGTAAGTAGGAGATATTTATCAGTTTTGAAATTGTCAGTACACTTTTATGACATCGCTATACTTTGATAATGATGTAGTTATACTCAGAAGTCATTAAATTTAAAATGAAAGGTGTTGACATTATGCACGTATAGAAGTAATAAAGATTTCTAAAAAAGTATTAAAGTAATACCGCATTTATTCTTGAATTGCCGTATAAATCGTTTAATTAAGTGCTGATTGCTTTAATTAAGCACTGATTTGAACTGAAACGTAAAACTGCGTGTGTATTTTTTATTTTCTGTTTTTTTTTAACACAGTTGCAGTGTAAGACATCATATTCTCTCCTATTCACAGTTCGTTACACTCTTCATTAAAGCACGAGGAGATAACGATGCCGCACTAACTATCGCGTAATTGCAGCCGAGTCAATTATTAAATTGCAGAATATTTCTGATTGTTATTTGTTGGTATCAATTACTAATTAATCAATTACCATAAAATAACCATTACATTCTAGACTTGTCATGAATACTCTTATTACACTCATTTTACAGACAATCCCACACCTATTTTAAACAGAAGTACGTAGTAACTCATAGTTATTGTGTCAATTGTTGCATTATTACATGACACAATTTAAAATTAATACTATAAAAAATAGTTCAATTGTGTTGTAAAAAATATGTGCTAAGATGGTTAACTCAATCTATAGTAGATGCAATGTACGAATAATAATGGCCTGACAAGGAAATAATAGCAACATAAATGATTCTTGTGCCATAATGTTAGAAAAAGTGTAATTTTATATGTTCTAAAAGTCCAATTCTTGGGAAAGTTCACCATTTTGGTAAATGGCGGCCAAAAAACGTGTTTTTCCAAATATCGCATGAACCATCAATCGTATCAAAAAGTATTTCCAATAAAAATAAAAGATTTACACCAATATTTTCCAAGAACCAACGCCTTAGCCACAATCGAAAGTTGAAATATATCCACTAGATTAATTCCTTGTTATATACATCTATAGTAGCAACACGCTTCCTTGAAGTTGCTGTATAAGTAAATAAGTTTGTGAATGAAGAATGGATCTTTCAGCATAAAGCACAATCAGCTTTTCCAGAGACTAACTGTTGTTGCTATGAAAGTAGACATGAACTTGCATAAATCATGTCACAAAAACTGTGCTCAATTCCTCTAGCTTTATTTGAAGATTTGGATACTGTCATGGTTTGGAAAATGTCTGAACCATCTGCAGACGTACCAAGTATTCAGGGTTGTAAATTTGTGATTGATGGTGGTTGGCTGCTTCATCAAGTTAATTGGACAGCCAGCAACACATTTAAATTTATGTTTTATTCCTACGTTTTTTAAACGCGAAAACACACGTTGTTAATGCTACTATTGTATTAGATGGATACAATGCTACACCATCTATTAAGGATTGCACACACCTATGACGAACAAAAGATTTAAGCTCTCCGGAGGTACATCTTTCACCAGAAACGAAACTGTCTATGAAAACAAACGTGCTTTAACAAAACAACAAGAACAAGGATAGGTTCATTCATAATCTAGTATATGAACTCAGTGCTACTGAATTTAAAGTTTGTATGCAGATAGTGACACAGACACCCGAACATCAATAGAAAATTCACAGACTGAAGATGCCTCTGTTGTTGGAAATGATACCGATCTGCTTGTTCTCCTTTTGAACTTGTTCTCATCAGATTCAAGAGTTTTCTATTTTAAAACAGAAAAAAAAGTTTGGAATATCAAATCTACAAAAGCAAAACTTGGTGACCTTTCTGATACCATTCTGTTCATCCATTAATTTTTTGATTCTGATACTACTTCTAGATTCTTTGGTATTGGAAAACAGGTGGCACTACATCTTGCAAAGAGTGATACAATCTTTACAGAAAACCCTTACAATTTTTAAACCAGAACAAAAGCCCAAAAAATACATCAATGCTGCTGGGGAACAAGTGACTACAAAAGAGTACAAAAGCCAGCAAAATGAGTGTCTTCTTGCTTTCCGAGTGAGAATGTTCACACACAAAGTTTGTACGTCAACTGATTTTGTCCGCCCTGAACTCTCCCTCCTATTCCTTTTGCAGGGAAATACCACTTCCTGGGGGTTTATCTCCAAATTATGGAATGGAAAGGTCTTTCTTTCCTAATGAGGTCAGAAGATTGGGGACCTCGACTCAGAAGGGGTATGTACTTCCCTGTGATGACGAACAAGAAACCTGCTCCAGATAATATCTTGGAAATGATTACCTGTAACTGCAATGGGAACGGTATAACACCGAGGTGCTCGTGCAGATAATACGGTCTGTTCTGTACATCAGTGTGTAGACAGTGTTGGGGAGTAGAACGGAAAACAGAGAAAACGATATTGAACTTTACGAGGATGACAACGACAGAAGTTATTGATAATTTTTTGGTGATTGTGGTTAAGAGGTTGCTTCTAGGAAAATATTGGTAAGGACTTTTCTGCCAGATAATTTTATAAGGAATAATTTTTATTCAAAATATTTTTGATGCGACTGATCGATCATGCGATATTTGGGAAAACCCGTTATTTCCAAGATGGCGGACTTCCCCAAGGAATTGGAGGGTAAACTTTTATAAAACAATTGCTTTTTTTCCATCATTATGGCACACGAATAAACTGTGTTGCAATTATTTCTTTGTCAGACACTACACATATTTCTTGCAAAATGTAATTCGATTATGTTTAAGTGTGAAATGTGAATTTTAAAAACGCTAACTGAACCCGGAACTACGTCCCACGCAAGCGTTTAATCAATAATTCGCTCCAAATACTGCAAACGAAATAATAAATAAACTGTGTCGAAATGGAGGAGCATAGATTGTCGTCCTGTACAGTTGAGGCAGTTCCGGATTTAATATAGAGGCTTTCGCAGAATTTCATCTTAATCTGATATGCATTTTTATCGCCATACTGAATTTGAATTACAGTTTTCAGATAAAACCCAACTAAAAACTGTAATTTCACAGAAGTAAATGCAGTTTTACTCATAGCAAGTCAACTAAACAGCATCCTCTTCTAATTTACTTAGTTTAATCTAAACTATTCTAACTTAAATGGTATGCATTTAACGCTAGATTTGCCGTAATTTCAGTTCTATGACCCTTTTAGCAAAAGCTTTAAAGCGTTAATAACCGATTAACTCTGTAGATTGCAGGTTTCGCGTTATGTTTTAAACTAAAGAAAGTTCAAGTAATCGCACAACTACTCAAGCTACTTCAGTTTTTAACGTTCCGTATATTTTACTAAATCAACCCCTATGTCATAAGTACTACATATTAAAATCCTACGGCCTAATAAATTAACAATTTAGTAAACAGCAGTGTAAATTAACCAATTGCTGTATATGAAAACGATAATCTGCCGAACGATAATTTAGCTATTATATATGTATAATAGACGATTTAATGTATTAAATCGTGATCACCTAAAAACAACCTGATTCTGTATACGGCACTTCACAATAGGATAATTGTGTCAAGTGTTTAATTGCACAATCAAAATTTAATGTATTTAATTCTTACTCTGGAAATCTCGGATTGAATTGATTTAGATACAAAACCGATTGATTTAAAGCCAATTTTTAAAAACTATTGATCAACTCTAACTGAAACTGCAGCGACAGCCTGTATCTGTGATATGGGAAAAACGTGCTATAGATTAAATTAAAAAAAAATTGATTGATTCAACCACAGTTGGGTACTTGCCAAGAAATAAATATATATTCCCAAACGTGTTCTCCTTCTCAACTTGTTATAGCCGAAAATGCGCCAATGGCGAGCCAGTGGTTAAATTGAAGCACATGCGCTTATGTTGACTTTTGAAAACGTTACTAAAAGTTAAATTAAATTTAAAGCTTACTATATGTACTCACTAAACAGACCCAAAAATGTTGCTAGGTATATCCCAAACCAGGAGTTCAAGCTAAACCAAATAACGCAAATTATGGATGTGTCAATAATGCCACAAGCGGAAGACGTACCATGGATAACTTAAATCTAACAAACCGTTATTACTTCAACACAAATCTATTTTGTGCAAAAAGATCTATTTAACTGGCTATACAAAACGTGTCAAATGGCGTGTTAATAATTGGGATCTCGCTTCTTTGAAGAGATACAACGGCGGTTAAATTAGAGAAAAGTTGTAAAATTTTAAGCCCACTAATAATAAAAGAAAATTGAGCTATCCCGTTTAATTTCCAAAAGAACTGAAGAAAGCTGAAATTTTAGATTTTTTGTTTTTGTCTGTAACTGATTTTAACATTTTTTTATGCTGACTTTAATTATTTTTATTGGATTGGATAGAATTGCTACCACAGTTCATTTTCGACCAATCATAAGAAACAAAAGTCGAAAATGAACAATGGTAGCAGTTATACATAATCTGTTAAAAAAATTAGATTCAACATCAAAAAGTGTCCCAATAATGCGTTAATTAGAAATATGTAATATAAATGACAAGTGAGTTATAGCCGAAAACAAAAAACCCAAAATTTTAGGTTTTATCAGTTCTTTCAGAAACTTAGCGAGATAGCTCCAATTTCTTTTAGAGAATTAATGCGTATAAAATTTCATAACTTTTTTCTAATTTAACGGTCGTTGTATCTCTCCAAATAAGCGAGATGCTAATAGTTAGAACGCAGTTTGATACAACTTGTATATACAGGGTGTTCTATTTAAATGAATCTGTTTGCGACACATTAGTTAGAAATGTTTGTACCGTTGCAACAAACACCCTGTATAATTAAATTTCATTTTAAAATATCTGCATGGTCTTGATCAACATTTAAGAGAACAGTTTGTTTTTGTCCGAGGAAATACGAGCCGTACAGACTTTGTTAGTGAGGTCGCAAAAAGTTGAATAATTTGGCAACGCCTCAATGGAATTTCAGAAACAAAACACATTCAGAAAAGCAACCGAACAAGAATGTGCAAAAATATACAGGGTGTTCTATTATAAACAACATACGTTTCGGACACCACTTTTATATGGAACCCCCAGTATAATTGAAAATAATTTCGAAACGCGATGTTCTTGTTCTCCCACAACTTTTATTTGAAACATTTTTTTCTATACTGAATATTACTGGAAAAAATCGGTGTGTTTATATTTTTCACTCGTTTTGTTTATTAGTTTCTGCATCTTCTAAATCCCCTTCCCACGTCAGTATACACCTGGCCACATTTAGCCTACTTCGTCTCTATAGGTTTTTTTTAACCCGCGCTTTATGTTCCAAATTTTAAACTAGTTAAAAGACTTGAAGAAGGGCCACATGTTGCTTTTGCATCAAAGTGAACGTTTATTTTATCGGTTAAATTGAATTGGAATATGTGTTGTAGATTCAACTCGAAGAAGCTGTGCCCATATATTAAAAGTCATGTCTAATACGTGCCTGAATTTAATTTCATGTTGAAGACATACAATCGATTTTTACCAAGTTTGTCAATAATGACGATAATACATAAAATGCTTCTTACCAACAGCATGGCAATTTGCAATTCTCAAAAAAATTATAGACATGTACACCCTATAACACAATAAATTACTTTTATTCGCCACAATAAAAAAGCCACTGTGATGAAATATGAAGAGAATTTCATTATTGACCGAAAATTGAATTATGGATGTACGAAAACACGTTTTAAAGTTTCGGGTATTTATTTGACAGACAAAATTATAATTTAAATTATAACATTATCAACTTAAGAAACAATAAATTAATTCAAAAATATTTTCAAAGAATAAAAACTAAACCAACAATATATTAATTTGAACGGACAAGTTTTACACAAACAAATTATTTTAAAGAACAAGAGCCTGAAGCTTCGGAAGGTTGTAGTCCGCGTAGAGACCGGACCGGGGGCTTGCTAGTTCTGATAATGGCTTTGCAGGCTGCGGTTATGCTTAAGATGAAGCTCGTGCTGCTGGGTTGAGAGAGGGGGCTTTTCGAGACCTGGTGAGTTGGGACCGTAAACTTGTGTCTGAGCCGGAACCCGCGCTCTTGAAATAGCCTTCTTGTTTTGGACTATTCCGATGATCCTTAAGAATAAACTAAATTCTCTGTCCAAATACGCGGTTTATATACCCCTTTTCAAACGCCGTTACGTAGCAATTTAATTAAAAAAATTGAAAAGAAACACGCCATTGTTTTTTAGCAGAAGATGGTAAATTTTACATAAAACAGCAGACACTACTTAGCAATATAAACAAACATGTACAAACAGTGGCAATTTAATATAAAACAAAAATCATGATTACATAGCAACGAACAACACAAACAAACCTGCACAACTGTTTATTTATCAGATGAGAAGTATTACATAAAATTATATTATATAATTGTTTTGCACATTGTAAAAGGCGAATCAAAGCTGGTAGAGGGCATAAAATTAGTGAATCCTGCCAATCGGTTCTCCAGCACCTTTAGATGCCATAAAATAGAGATTTAGGCTCTCCCTATTTTTAATTTACTTACGGTAATCTATGTGTTATAATAGAACTTCTTACAAACATCAAAATGTAGTTCAGACTTATCAAGAACGTATTTGTTAAGGAACAAAGAAATGCCTAAGAAGAAAGGACTAAAGCAAACGGACCTTATTTAGAAACAAATTTTGTTGCACCCTCCCTTCCAGTATAACCAACCCACTTGAAGTATGAGGTAGATCATATTATTATATTTACAACGCACCTACGTCCAGAGCAAAGAATGGGTGGAAGCTAAAATGTTTATAACGTAACGTAATATATGAAATGAAAAACGGCATGTAAAGTTATAGCTAGTTCTGCAGCCTGTCAAAACAGAGCGGCGATCACGTTAATATTCATATTCACGGTAATCTTGTAACTTCTCAAGGAGCAACCGGCTTGATTGCGTTTGTGATACGAGGGAGCAGTCAAGTGGTACATATGAAAAGTAACAGTCCGTGTGCAGACATGAAGTAGTTGAGTGGGTGTATGGAATCAAGGGTGCAGGGGGCAAAATGCTGGTGGTCCCAGTAGGCTCAGGCGACAGCTAGCACTCGGCGACAATTTGTGGCAGGCGAGGTGCTCATAACGACATTCCTTCTTCACCTTACGCTAACCTGCCGCAGTAAACACTGGAATGCGCTTTTACACTGGGTGGTTAATCAGCTTATCATATGTGTTTATGGCTATTATGTTGCCTATTTATGGATTTGCAATTGCAATCGATACTATATTATAGCAACTATACCACGACGTAGAGCTTCTGGTAAACAAAAATCGCGAAATAGTAGATATGACGATTTGAGGTCGAATATGTGCTAAAGCAGTACCATAAATAACAAAGCACGCCGAGAAATTTAATTTAGCTTGACTGAATGTTAAATGTTGTTAAGCTATCGAGAAAGTTGCATAAAGGAAATTCCACAAACATCGAACAGATCAAAAAGCAACACATTGCACAATCTTCCTTTAAGTAGGCATCTCAAGGTGAATAATGTGTGTAGGTGTAGGTATCAATAGAAGCCAAAAATAGATATTTTTCGCCTTCTGGGAAACATTTTTACAGTCAATGAAACTATCTGGCCAATTACAAAAATGTGTAAATTAAGTTTCAAGGTCCGTATAATGGACACTCATTTCGTTATTAATGATATCTAAACGAACTGCTTTTTATAGAAAATAGTTATTAACTTTATGGAATATGACTAATAGTTAAATTTTAGTGACCATATAAATTAGCAATGCATGTCGTATATAAATGCATATGTAAACAATAAAAGTTACATTTTTCCCACTACCGGCTACATAAGTACGCCTTACTTCTATAGCTATAACATACGTAAGTGTCTCATAATGTTTGTTTATTCGGTTACCCTTGACGACGGAACTTAAAAGTGCCAATAACAATTCTAGAAAAATAATAGTAAGAAAATAATAGTAATTTAGAGTTACATCAACAAGCGAAATAGAAAAATTAAAACAAAATTACAGATATCAAGTTTTTACAAATGTTTTTTTTATATTCTAAGCTAATTGCTGCCGGTAGTGGGATAAATATATTAAGCAGCGCGTAATGTAAGGATATGACATTCTCGGAAGGTGATATAAACCTCGGCTACGCCTCGGTTTATATTACCCTTCCTCGAATGTTATTATGTCAGCATAATTATGTTAGGATACTATGAATCAAATACAAAGTGTAAAAAAATAGTATTAAACCGAAGCGCACAGAAGGTAAATAATATTTCCAGCTCTCTGATGTCGATACGTAGCGTTAACAGCAAACATAGGTCGACGTAAATAAAAATAATTAAAACATATTTCAAAAAATATATTAAAGCTCGATATTCGTGATAATTTGACATTTGTAGGAGAAAATGTGGGTGCAGTTCAAGTTAAGACCAACAAATATTTTAATAGGATTATGTTTTTTGGATCATACTGCCCTATAAAATCATGCTGAAACGGCAAATCAGTGAACCGAAGCTAAAATATTGCTTGGTGAGGGATATATTTTTTATACTACAATTATATACATATACCTATATTGAAATTATTTTTTTAGGTATAATACAACTTATCGGAGAGTGCTTATGTGTTTTGCAATGTATTTAACACAAACTAGATATCAGGTATATAAGGTATATTAAGTTGTTATTGAAAGTTAATAAAACTAGTCGATAGAAGAACGGAAACAGTATTAAAAGGAAACATCTGCGTACCTGCATGTCATGTATTAAGACGGTAGTGGGTATATGTTAAAAAAAATATAATATGTAGATTTGTATAGGTATTTTCGTTTAAAACTGGAAAAAAGTATCTTGCAACAAAAGTTAACTTCACCTTTTGTAAAATTAATATATTTAGCACAAAATTAAAGGTCGCTAAAGGATTGGGCATTTTGCAAAATTAATTCTTAATTAAAAGGTGGCTAAAGTTTTATGTAATGGGAATAACGATTAGATGATGTGTTATAAACATATATATTCTTATAATTTATTGCCATATAGTACCATGATTATTGGAAATATTTCAAAATATAATATTTAAAGTTTTTTCTATTTTTTTAATTTAATATACAAATTTCGTTACCACCTACTGCGAATTCCACAATTTTGCGTTATTTAATAAATATACATTCATTAAAAAATGTTTTTGTTAGGTTACAGGTTTTGCGAAAAAGTTGCAAAAATTTGAATTTCATTTCGAATAGGTTGCTAATTGTTATTATTTAGGTATTTCACTAACAGACAGAAGTCGTTATTCACAAACGACAAAACACCCACGTCTATTGATTCACGCATACAATAAAGTTTTAAAACATGCGGGTGATCATTATATTAAGCTATTTCTAAAGATTTATTAATTATGCGCCATAAATTAATTATTCTAGTAATTAATTCGGCAAAGGAAAATTTGTTATTTAATCCTGGTGTTACTGCCTACGTTAGAATACGATTTCGTTATATTAAATAATTGCTTGTGTGAATTCTTATGTGATCACGTTTACGCCATTAACTTAAAGGTGATTTGATTTACAACCGCGTTAATTTCTTGAAAACGAATATTATTTGCTTGTCACATGTGATTACTATTCACATAATAGAAGAAAGATTTAGTTATTTATACACTTTAAAATGAAAAATGCACCAAAAAAATGTTTTAACATAAAATCAATCAAAAGGAAACTTACATGCTTATGTGTGGATTCTTCTAATACTGAAAAATAAATTACTTTTTTTTTGAAATGTTGAACGAACAAAGAAATTCGGAAAACATGAGAAAATGGATGAATATGGGATACGCACACAAGTCTAAATCCAAACAGGATTTATCTATGCAGCCTCCGTAAGAAGCAGCATTGTAATGTATTAATTATATTACGCTCGTGGAATTGCTGTAGATTCAAATGTAAATATCAGATCTTTGACAATTTTATTATTGATTCGTATTTCTGAACGATAATCGCATCAAAACTACGAGCTAGGAAAATTAAATCTATAGACTGTATTAAATTCCAAAGAACATAAGAGCAGGACAAATTTAAAATTGTTATTTATGATTTAAAAAGAGATTTCAAATTTGAATACATGTTGAAATAAGGAATAGAGCATATTTGGGTCAAAATAAGGACATATGCTTGCGGACGTACATATCAGTATGCATAAGGTGTTATAAAAATTTTAATTTATTACCTTTATAAAATTTATCTTTAATCTTTTCCATACCACATAAAAATAAAATATAAATTCGAAAGTTAGTGAAATACAATAGTGTCACATGTTTAGTCCTAATTTGTGAGTGTGTTTAATGCGTCAGATCGAGAATGCGATTATGGACTCACAGCGTGCGAGTCTTCCCGAGTTCATAATTCAACGTTGACGTTGGGAATTAGTCAACGTTGGTATTATCAACAAGCCTGCAGCTTTACAAACTTTATAACCGCGATCTTTTTTTATAGAGTTATGTAAGTTTAAAACGCAAACGTGTATTTATCCTGTCAATGCCGCTTATGATCCGGAATCCCTCAAAGGGATTTTAATATTAATGTAATTATTTTCTTGAGAATTTCTTACTAATCGCATAACGTTTATGCAAAATAGGTGTATTTCTGCTAAAACGTGAAAATTGCCGTGTTGTCGTGGCTTATTGTTTCATGTTTTCACGTCAGCTGCTGCAGGTTTATATGATTAATTACATTTTCAGTCACTTGTATGTAATTTGACTGAAAGCCTTGGCTACAATAATTTTTTTGGGTCAGTTGTACATTCAACCGTGAACTTTAATACCAGGCACCGAAACATTAAAATAACATGACAAAAAATAATTAAATTCAGATCATGATTATAATTAAGTATTTTAAAATTTTTGTTTGTTGTAATGCATACTTTCAAAACTGTTGATTTGTTGATTATCATTTGAATGCCAAGACTTTAAGGTTGGATATTTTGCAGTAACAGCAAACGTTAAAGATTGGAGAAATTGGAATATTATTCAACATTATTGAATTTTTTATGATACTACCATTTGGGTTATATGCTGTTTGATCATCACAGGTATGCTCAAAGAAGAAATTTCTGGTTTAATTATCTACCTCTAACATACTTCCACCTCCCAACGGTTTCTTGAGATTATCATAAACTTCTTTTAACGTACAATTTTCAAAAGCCTTCGAATTTTCTCTTAAAACCTGTTGTAGAGGTGTCATTCTTAACACGCAATATTTATATCAGTATCCTGATGAGGTTGCACACTTTATATTCCTTCATGGTATAGAAATTGTTAAAGAAGATGAACATATATATTTTTACATTCCTATGCTTTTAGTTAGAGTGGCGGTAGCTTAGAGGTTGGGCGCCTGGTCTCTAAGGCTAAAAGTCTGGGGTTCGATCCCCTGTCGCAACCATGCAGCTATAAAAATCTATGCGCAAACCGCCACTTACACTCCCCAACCCGGTGTAGGAATGATGGGGTCTTAATGCCTGAACCTTCTCTGGTAAGTTAATCGTTCGGATTCGACGTTAAACTGTCGGTTTCCCATACTCCACCTTAGCGCTAAGCAGAATACGTGGCAAAGCAGAGTTTCAAAGCTCAGCACTGGAACGTAAAGGTGGAATACGATGCTTTTAGTACATGCATGTTTTTGGCCTTCAGAAACTCGCAGCTCAAAAAGTAGGATTCAAAAATGTCTGACTATGGGTGAATGAGAGGATATGTGTGTGGGTGTGTGTGTGCGCCCCATATCTCCCGAACAGAGATCTTTATATTGTTGGGTTATAGCAAAAATACATCGACATATAAGGTATAAGAATATATTCAAAATCGAAAAGAGAAGTTTTTGGTAGAATTGTTATCAGAATTGTGTAAATTTATACACGAAATTTGATAGAAAGCTTTAAACTCCGTAGACTACGTTTAGAGTAAATCCAACGCTTTGCAGTAAAATGCGACTGATGATTTTTTTAAAATATTGGTATAGGTATTGTTGTAGGTATTGGTATAGCGTAAACTTTAACTTACTATAATATAGCCCTAGGTAGAGTCTGTGGCACAATGGCCACCTGGACACAACGGCCATTTGGTATTTAACGTGTTCCTATCAGCGACATTGGTCTAGTGAACACGGTCACCTTGTCACAGCGGCCACATTGGTCCAGTGCGCACAATAGCAACCTTGTATGTAACAGTCAACGATGCTAGATGTCAGCGGTTGTTGTGTCCAGCTCAAAGTGTGGCTTCTGTTCGATGTTGCCGTTGTGTCCAAGTGAAGGTGTGGCCGCTGGGTAAGGCTAAGAGGTGGCCGTTGTGTCCACTAGACCAATGTGGTCGATATGGACACGCGAAATACGAAGTAGACGCTGATAGGAGGAAAGAGAAACGTATTATCATAGTCACGGCGCATACACAACGTTGATACCTAAATGCTTTTAAAAATAAAACAACTAAAAAAGTAACAACACCAATATAATAAAGAAACGAGTTTGTGCAGAAAACACGCATCTTTCCTATGAGTAAAATTAGTGTTGAAGTAATAATTTTTGTTGCTATTCTCTCTACCCATTCGAGATAAGAAGCACGGGTTTTTAGATGGATTCTGTGTTTCCGTATTGGACGTGACGACAAGCTTCTCTTGGGATTTTTATACTGATACACTTATTAACAAGTTCATCTAGAATTGTCTACTATACCGCACCACGTTAACATTGGACCCTATTTCTATACTTTCTATTTTTTATTTCAACAACTACCTACAGGATATGTTTTTATTAATCGCTGACTTGGTAAAAATGATAACTATTTGATAACAGACGGTATCGCATAAAAACTTGTATTATGTAAAATAAGGTTCCATAAAATGTAAGCTAGTGCAACATTTACGGCTGGATTTAGTTGTTACATTTGACACTCCTACAAATTAACTTTCATCTATCTATTTTATTATAATTAGCTAAGGAAAAGGTCTTGCTTTCTGTAAATTCATTGACAAAATTTAGCATCTTCATACAAATGTATATTTTGATAAATATCAAAGGAAATAATTCTTTTTAGTCAAATTACCCAACAAATAATGGAAATAATTTTTTTTTAGATTGGACGATTTGGTAGCCTACAATCTACCAATCTGTTAAATTCAATCCGTTTGAAGTAATTGCAAAACATCATATATTTTGATCATTTAGTACCTACATACGGCATTTGCTCACAATAGAACATGCATTTTTGTAACTTTTTTAGTGCAATACTACTACCATTAATAAATTATTAATCAAGAAAGAAGCACATCTTTTAGAGATACCTGCTATGTCAAAATTTGTACACTAACGAGCCGGATGCACAATATTAATTATAATTAACTGCTTCGCTACGGTCGAGTTAAAAAATATTATTTTTGACCACATTTGCTTTATTTTGTAGTAATTTAGTAAAACGTATACCCACCCATAGTTTGCTAATTTATGGATGATGTTTTTGTTTAAATAAAACTGTACCGTAATCCTACCGTTAAGGAAAACAGCAAGAAGCAGCTCTGCCTTCGCGTTAAACAGATTTTATGACACGTATTAAAAACATTCCTTGCCTCGATCGCTGCGTCATTTATGAATGGACCCCCTTGAGGCCAGGCCTGTACACAAACGCTCATATTTCAATCTCCATGAAATGGATTTTAAACGAGTTGCCTTGTTAGACTCTAGGTGAGAAATTTGTTGTCCTCAGGACTCCCTGAAGCGCGTGGACGCACCGGGTAGCGTGTTTAGAATCACACGACCCCACTTCTTCGGTGACATGTGCATCCCATTGGTGGAACTCGCGGACGTGGACAGTTTTCTAAACAAGCGTACGGACCTCGCAGCAAGGGATTAATGCAGCTGCGACAAGACACTCTTCTTCGGGCTTACATTGTCACATAATCATAACTCGTGATTTTAATAGGCATGACATTTTTTTAGTAATGCTGTTGATTAATGCTAAATGACAGGTTTTAGTTTTTTTATACGTGTAACTTGGGCGATTGGAGCCTCCTGGAATTTAGGCATATTTTGACTTGACCCATTCATGATTGTAAGTGAAAAATGATGTTATATTTATAATGATATTTCAGAAATCCGAAATAAATTCTGGTTTTATCTCGCTTCTGTTAACAGCTAAACTCTTCTCTAAACCATCTGTAAAAATTGTTATTCATATATACAAAAAATTTCTTAAAATATATGTGGCGTTTATATTTGCTAAATTGCCACCTGTGGTGGAAACTGAATTAGCTCATGTGATTGTTGGTGAGTATTTGTTTAGAGCCCGTTTTTAATTCTATATTCAGTGAACTCAAAACCGACAGTGGACGCTGTAAAATAGATAACAGCATACATAGTCTTTACATTTTCTCAAATTTTAACGAAAGAATAGTTAAGGTAGTTGCTTGAAATACCTCTAATCAGACACTATAAGAAAGCATTCTGAAATTTTTTTATTTTACCAGCTTGCTTCTTTGATACAGTTACTAAAGGGATATTAATAAAGTCTTGGTCTTGATGATGTCTAAAATCTAGGTGCCGGCACAATAAGATTCAGAAATGTCAAGCGTTTTTTTTCTTTTTTTCTTGAACCAGCTAAATAGTTTTCGGTTATAGTTTTACATCTAACAATAAAGAAGAACTAATCTTGAAATGGACTACTACTATTAAAATAGAATATTTTCTACTATAGTCATCGCAGTGTTGTTATGTCACAAAGAGCTTTATGTTACTAAAACGTTTTGATAGTTTTAAAAGTCTTAAAAGAACTATTGTAAACGAGAAAGAGCGAGAAAGAAAAAAATAAAGTCTAATTAAGTATAGTAGCTATCACTGTGTGTCATATAAGTATAGTTTACAACCAAACCTTTAAATTTGCGAATCATCATTTCCATAAACTATCAAATAATTATTGTTATAAATTATTGATAAGCCGAAACAGTTTAGCACACCTTTTAATTTTAATAGCTTATTTTATGCCAATATTGCAAAAACACAAAGTTTGCTATCTGCATATTTATAATTTGTTGTCCTTAAATTCTTACTTTTTAGTTGACAGTTTCGTTTTTATAAAATTA
The DNA here is from genome assembly GCA_958336395.1 of Ctenicera cuprea. Taxonomy (NCBI): domain Eukaryota; kingdom Metazoa; phylum Arthropoda; class Insecta; order Coleoptera; family Elateridae; genus Ctenicera; species Ctenicera cuprea. The sequence goes on along the minus strand of OY284487.1, from coordinate 31,468,774 downwards.
TTAACACCCTGCGGAGTGATTATTATTTTTTGTTCTTTGATTAACTTGCGTTAATTAAGTTTTAATTATTTATATTTACAACGAATTAATCGACTACTGTGAAATGCCTGCGACATTTGTTCGTAGGAACCATATTATGAAATGTTAGAAATATTTTTTTACGACATTCTTAAATCCAATCCACATTGGTTATGTCTGACCTAGATGTTATTTTATTATAGAAAGCTTCTTCTAGGAACAATTACCGCCTACAACCTGTAAGTACCTTAACTTGAGTTGTGGTCGTCGTGAACAAATTTATAGATAGTCGTTTTTCCATTATATGGGACAGGTTTGATCATAACCAACACTATACCTACATATCGCACGTTTGCGTCATAAAACCCCTTTTGGACTCCTTATAAGGAGACATCCTAGAACATATTTTATCTATGGTTTCCTTTTATATCACATTTTTGGGCAAATTTTTTGGAAACGGGACCTTGTAGAAAGAAAACTGAAATTTTCTATAATGAAAGCTTTAAAAAAGTCATCTGAATACATGACGTGGAAACGAAAAACGGAAAATTAGAAAAAAAATCATAAGAAGCAATAAGTATCCTAGGAAAAAGCTTAAATTTATTATTTGGTTCCTTAAAAAATTTCGTTTTAATTGCTCGAAATTATTTTATGCTGTTTTTATTTTTCATGACAATTTTGTCATTTAGTTTCAATAATTTTTTCGAGAGTATCTATAACGCGCTTTTTATGTTATATGTGCTGGGAGTAGTGTGCAAATCGCAAAAGAATAAAAGGAATAAATGAAATTGTTATATTTATGTCTACAAAACAGTTTGCGGTGCTGAAGAAAAATTAAAAAATATTTCTGTCGGAAACCTGTAAAAAGGGTATGATTATCAGCTTTTAAGCCCCCTGTAAATTGATATGTTAGCGCTCGCGTGTGGTTCTTTCCGATTGAACTGCATGCACGTTATCAGCACAATCATAACCTAGAATCGATTCCGCCCGCTCAGCTTACACGTACCCACCTGATCAAAAAGCTGTAGTAAGTGATTTATTGCATTCCCCAGCTAATATTATGCTTAGGTGCTTTTTCGTTCTGCCCAACTGCGTCCGACTTTCGAAGTTTAGTTGGTTACACACCACGGCGGTCGAAAAATCTTACAACCTTTGCAAGAAATACTATACTTATACATAACTTTATATATACTTTATATAATTTTTCTTGTATAAAAACGGAATTTATAGCCGTAACAAATTACACAGGAATTTGTCGTTTCCCACACTCGCATAAACATATTCCGTTGGCATTTTTGATGTTAATTAAATTCGAATCAATACGATCAATATAATTGCAAATTGCTTTTTATACAATTAAAATTGTTTGATGCGGTATTAGAAAATTATAAAATATGAAGGCAGCTGTGAATTACGAAAATTAACAGGGCTTCATATTGGTGTTATAATTAAAAAAATAATTTTAAACTTGGAATATTATTTGGGTGTCACTTACAAGTTTATACTAAGGTTTAGTCACGTCCTGTGGTCAACGCGTAAGCGATCCTTCCAACGAAAATGAAATTTGATACGACATACCAACTGCTTTTGGCGATTTTTGTTCAAAGAATGCTACTGCATGAAAGAGAATTACGTATTACTTCCTGTTATCTTTGTTTAAAATTTGACTTTGATGCATATTATATAAAAGTTATTAGGTATATTTGTGAGTAAAATTTGTAAATTCTTGAGAAGTGCTTTTCTGCGTGTATTATGAAAATAGACCTATAATTTTTCAGCCATGTTTTTAAATCCAAGCTTAATAATTAATGACAATAAGCTCCTAATTTATAATAAAAAAACATTTTAAAAATATACAGGGTAAGGCATTACTTACGATACCCCCTTCATTTTTAAGAAGTAAAGAGATATTAAACATCTATTAATAAAAGTTTTTTCGCATTCTATTACTCACAATCATCGGAAGTAAAATATGTTTTGCGTTTTATTTTTAATATAAAATGAAGCTACATTAATTTGTTGTACAGTGCGAAAAACATCGGTTAATTGAGGAACATTGTGAGAAATATAGCGTTGCGGATAATTTTTTTAACTCATAATAATTATATCTACTATTTCAAAACTAAATAAAGTTGTAATTAATGATGTGTCACTCTGTATTATAATTAATAAAATAAAACACAGATAACTTATTCTACCAACTAATGTAAGAGAAAATGGGCTGTAGGCCGTTTGCCGTTATCTATAATTTTCTTATTTTATTGAGTAGGTATCGCACAACTTTATTTATTCATTACAATATAAATTATAAATAAAATAGTAACCAAAATGTTATGTTTTTAGAACCAAAATACAGAGAAATGAGTTCGTCTGAAATAATCAAACGATGTCTAGAAAGTCCTACGAAATAGACATAAAATACACTCGTAAAATATTTCTTATAATAAACGACGTATAGTAATTAAGTGATAGAATGAATAGCTTATCAATATCAAACCATATTTTAATAGCTGCTATTAACTGATTATTTATTAATCTGGCTCGATGTTAACAATGGGCACTTAATTACTGCTAATATATTTTCAACACGAATAAGCATTAGGTACGTAATAGATTTTCAGTACTGCATGCTGCTAGTTGACGTATAAATAGGCTACTATAGTTTCTTTTAAAATTATTCCTTTAGTATTTTTTGTTTGTGGATTTTTGTAAATTAGATTTCGTTAGGCAAATATTTCTGATGGGCCAATCAAAATTTTGATTAAACGATCTGTGCTTTGTTGCACTTATTGTTTTTTTAAATTAAAATTAAATAAATGAAACACCATCAAACAAAAAAAAATTAAGGTCGTTTGTTAGCTCCTCGAAAATCAACAATTTAACGCTTTTATTAAATCTTCGGCACAGGATGTAACGTAAATTCTGAATTAATCTGCCATTTCATTAAAAACTTTTCAGAGAGCATAACCAGTAGCATTCCACTAAGTACACAATAGAAAATAGTTAATTAACATTCATGTACATCGTTTTAAAAATCCGACCAAAATAAAAAAACCATTAACCCTATCGGGCTTTGAACCCACGACTACATGACTTTCCTAACCAAGCTATTTCACCTGCGTACTGCAAATAATACAACATAAATAAAATCAGACTGTCGTAGATTAGGCGTTATATCCCAAAAATATTAGCTTTGGACGCCTGCGGTGCATATGCTATACTGGGTACGTTCGACAAAATAGTGGCATCCAAAGCCCACTGATTTTTTTTCGAACGAATGTTAATTTCAAACATTAAACTACTTAAGTGGATTTATATCAGTGTTGCCATATGTACGGTAATTACCGTCAAAATACGGTATACGGTCAAAACTCCACTACCGTAAGCAAATGTATGGTAATTAATATTTTTCTTAAATATGATGAAAACGTATCAATCCAAATATTTTTTTAAAATTTAAAGTTCATGGTTTTCCTCCATTATATTCATTGAAAAATAAAAATTAAAAAACCACTAATTTCTTTATTATCTATTATTATATATAATATTAACGAATTAATTAGTTAATATAGTGAATTTAGATTATTAAATGTTTTAGTGTAGCATAAGAATAAAGCGTTTTAAGATTTAGTACTGTAATTTGGTGGTAAACACGATATTTCCGCGCCTTCGATACGGTAATGTGTCCCGGCGACCTGGCAACACTGCTTGATGTGTTTATAGGAATTGAATAAAAATGCGCCACGGTAAATATTACAGTTTGCCGACTATTGTTTTCTTTGTTAGAGGTTAAAATATGGTTTAAAAAGACTAATTTACAATTTAACTGATAGTAGAATTTCAACTCCTCGAATCTGAGTACAATGTCTAAACTTTTTTAAAGTATTCAACACAAAATAATCTTTCTTAAATTACCTTTGGTAATTGACGTATAAGAAATAAATGTCTGATATTAAAGTATTATGAAAAATACTTATTCGAAGAAAGTATTAAACAATAATTTTCCAAGTATTACAAAAACAGTCTACTTTCTTTAGTAAATTTTAGAGAACTTATTTTGTTATAATTAAATTCAGGCTCTTAATGTTAAAAATAATTATTAGGGTTTTTATCAATTATTAGTGCCTAATAAACGATTACAACCATTATTGTAAATTTAGTTCTCGTGTCCATAATGCTGTACTATTTTCTTAATACATATTTTAGTTAAGTACTTCGAAGCTTCCTTACACCTACCTGTAGGTCATTTGATAAACCTTTATAAATAAAGAGAAACATTTTAAATTTACGTTATTTCGAAAATGACGAAATAAATGCTTTTTGTAAATGAAATTAAATTTAAAATGAGTATGTTAATAAAGGCTATTATATTATTTCAAATTAGCGATTGCCTTACGTATATAGTAGATACGTATATTTTTTTATTGTTTGTTCCTCTTGCGTTCTTTCAAAAAGTAACATATTGCTTAAGTATTCAGTTATTCTTGATTTTTCACGATAAAATGTCAATTATATTCTAAAATGGTCATTCTATAAGAAGTGCAAGAAGTTTTTTTAAGCACTCACTTCTATAAGGATATTAATGAAAATGCACGTCTTTTAGACAATTGTGTGCATGCAATCCAATTTGTGCCTTAGGCAGTTGCTGCAAACTTAAATAAGGGAGGAAATATTGTTTTACAGCTAAAATTTAATAAATAATGGTATTTAAAGTATTTTCATTTTGGCAAAAGTAGCAGTGCATTAGTTTACCTTAATAATATGAAATAAGTCAGAGACGTATTCAAGATTTTTTTTAAAGGTGTTGGGTTTAAATGTAGTAGGATTTAGAGGTCCTTTTTCGAAAATAAACAATGAACCACTAAATATTAATACTAAATTAACACCCTCCCTGAATCACCTTTCCCCTAAACAAATTACCTATGCATATATTATCTTAAATTGCAAAACATAGACCATTTTTATGAAGCACCAACATTTACTTAAATACGGATCCAAAGTATTTAATATTTTAATAACTGTTAGAAATGTAAAATACTTTTTACATTTCAGTAGCATAATGACACTTAAATTAAGAACCTCGCTCTGGTACGGTAAATCGTAACTGACAAGGGTTAAAGAGCTTTTAAGAGCAGTTTGGAATAGACAGATTACCTACAATGCGCTTGCGTTTACCCGCGCGGAACGCGCGCTCCCCCGCACTACTAGCGTTGCCAAGCAACGCACTCGTAATTCCTGGTGGCGATAATGATTGGCGGCGTTGCGACTTACAATGGCCGCCATGTCCGCACGCGATAACGACGCTATTAACTCTGATACGATTTTGCATACATCAACACTACCTGTAGCCTTCTGATCTGGCGCAAGAAATCTCCAACAACTAAAGAGAGAAAGATATACTAGTGGAAATCGATTAGAAAAAAATCGTGCTTAATCCAAGAGAAATAATTATTTCAGCAATATTATTGTTAAAACTATATTTGTTTAAATTAATTGGTGCCTTTTACGCTCTACTTACAACTTCAGACTTTATTACGCATAAGAACAGTCATAGTTGGGCGAATATGTTTTACCGATAAATGTTGCTGGTGGTAGGTAACAGATTTGTATATTTATAGTAGTTTCCAAATCAGTGCACAACAATATTAATCACAGCACTATTCAAGTAGATATACGCGGTGTTTGCTTATGAAATAATTTATATATGTACTACCTAGAGAAAGTCTGACATCCAATAGAATGCACATACCTACATTTATAATAATAAATACGATTGGAGCCGAATCCCCGAACAAACGAACATATACAGTTGCCTAGGGGCGCCAAGCAAAATAGGGCGTTAAAAATTCTCTAACTCGTAAAACTCATATTTTGAAAATGTATTCTTATTATTCATTGAAATGCTGAAAATTTATACGAAATGTGTACGATGTACATTAATGTTTTATGAAAGAATACGTTAACTCAGCACATATTTAAAATATAATAATATCTACGACTATTTTATGTTACCAGCTTAGTAAAGTGAACTTTAACAAAAAGTTAGTAGCTGTATATCAAAATATTAATATTATTTTAAGAATATTTTTACGCACACAATATTATTCCACGTAATTAAGTTTTTCAATGTTAAAAAAATTGAAAACGTATATAAGATCTACAATGAAACAAGATCGATTAAATGATGACATTTTTGTATACAAAGTCATTTCTAGTTAAAAATAAATATAGTTTATTTGATTATTTCAAATTGGTACCAATCTATACATAACTTTTATCACACCATATAAAATGATAAATGTAGAATATTTCTCCATATACGATAGTTACCCTTCTACAAAGAAACTAGCGATGCAGTAGAGTCCAAAAGTTTCTTGATCTTTGGTTTATTTTCCCCTTCTGGACTTTGTCTTGAAAATTCGAGAGGCAAGACGAAAGGTTTTACTTATTTACTATTACTTTAACGGATAGGAAAACCTTCTTTGGTCTTATTTCAGAAATTGGAGATAATTGCAACAGCTGATAACCTTTCAAATTTTCTTGGTTAGACAAGAGTCGCGTAAATAACATTAAAAATATAGGTACTGAAGTTGAAGGTTAGGTATATCGAGTGATAAATCTTTGATGTTTCTATTTGCTAATAGCAGGTGGTTGATATTTTGGTCGTAGTTTTGCTTACTTATATTGTCGACGCTAAAACTCCTTGTGGGTTTTGGCATTGAAGAAAAGGAAAAATATGGAATGAAGTTGTTGAAAATTCCCAAACCCACAAGGAGTTTTAGAGTCGACGAAATAAGTAAGCATAACCACAACCAAAATATCAACAATCAGCTGAAGATGACTTCATCAATATGGTAACTATTGGAAAATGTTGACGAAGAAAAAAAAAATAGAAAAAGTTGTTAAAGTCAAAGTTTTCCAGTTTCTAATTACCATATTGATGAAGTCATTTTCCACAAAGTTTTTTCGTGCCTTAGCCGGTCTTCTTCTTCTTCTCGTTCTTCTCCGCTGGGTTTCGATCAGCTGTTTCTCTATTTCTAGTTCACAGGTTCTTGACAGGTTGCGTTTGTCTATAGATTTTTTTTAAATCTTGTTTTAAAATTTTTAATACTATAAAATTAAATAAAGCTTATTAATAACATTGGCAATTAAATTCACTTACACTTGCACATTTCAATAAAACAATGATAAACATTCTCGTCTTCTATGCACTTCTCTTTTAATTTTATCGGTTCACTCATTAGCATAATTAACACTGGCGTTTTTTTAAATTTTCAGATCGTGCTAAACTCCATGCATAGATACCAACCAAGAATACATATAGTGAAGTGGAGAGATCACGCCGGTCCCATCACAGAACTAGAACAAGAGCAGTACAAATCGTTCATATTCACTGAAACCGTATTCACTGCCGTAACAGCTTACCAGAATCAGCTGATTACGAAACTGAAAATCGATTCAAACCCTTTTGCAAAAGGTTTCCGAGATTCTTCCAGACTCACAGACTTTGATAGGTAAGTTATAGTTTATTTTTTAATATTGCACCTGTGGCTGTGTCTGTAGCGTTGAAATAATGTAGTCAACAATTTTCCGTCTGTGCTTGACGCATGGGAAATGAAACATTCTTAAGTAATGTTTCGTATTAAAAAGATATGAAATAGCAAGTTATTATTTAAACTGAAAAAACTGACCATACCTAATAAATTGCAGCACCTTAGCCCAAAGAATAATTTTTAGATAACAATCAAAAAAATTTCAACGTTTAAAACTCTGGAATTGTATTTTTTTCTAAATTGGTTTTTAAGAATTTCCAGGTTAAAATCAAGTAATGCCGTTGTGCTAAAATTAAACTAAAAATATCAAACATCTACCACAATAGTATCAAAAACTGTAGGTATAAGGATTGGGAAATTATGTTATAAATCTTGAAAACTTTAGAAAATTTTAAGTAAAACAACTTTAATATTAGACTATAAGTATGTACAGCAAGGTGCAGAAATAATATCGCAAATAGTAGTAGTGCAACACACTTTTCAGACAGTCGTGAGCAACGACAAACGTTACTCTTTCTCTTACTTGGTCTGCCTGAACTGCCTGAAAATTGTGTTGCCTATTACGATACTGGCACGTTTAAAATGTTTTCTCGAAAGAGGAAGATTTTACGAAAATAAAAGTTAGAAGTTGGCGGATAGTGATATAATAGTAGAGAGAAATAAATGGACGTGAAGAGGAAGTTTTGATACAGCCAACAACTAATTAGAGACATACTATAAATGAAGAGGAGGAAGAAGATGAAAATTTTCTCTTTGTTACCACAGAAACAGTACGATTAATCATACATCTAAACTTCTTGATACGTACCTACCATCGCACTCATGTTATGCACTTTTTGTCCTGACAAATGTAGTGTGCTGCTACCAAATTATTGTTGTTTTTTTGTTATTTGATACTAGTGCGATGTCTTACTATTAAAAAGGAAACGTATTTCAAAGTTCTAAAATTTTGTGGAACAGCCTCGGGAATAGTAGCTTTTTGTCCTTATTGCAATTACCTATTACTAATAAATACAGTGCAACAGTTAAACCTGCAGGGGATGCTTCTGTAATTGCAACAATAGGTGGCTGTAGCAAAAGGCGGCATAAAACAGGTTTTTCAAAATGAGTTTCTAAGTAATTACCGTCGTTACTGTTATTAGTGAGTAGTTTTTATAGCTCGTAAACCTTAACAGTAGCTGTGATGACTTTCAGTCATCTGTCGCCTTGGCGTAACATATGATGGAGTTTGTGGTTGCGACGCTAAGAAGTTTCAAATGGGAGGGTAGACTCCTCATCTTGGTAGCGGGTCGTCCCTTCAATTTACTATCGCCCCTAACCATTTAGGCACATGTTAGTTATTATGCCGAAAATAAAATTATCTATAAATTATACATCACACATCTTCACCACACAATATAAATTCCTGTGTAATGGTATCGCGTTTGTATGTCACTGTAAAGTGTTGCCATCGTCGTAATTTCCATGACAAAGGCCCGCTCCCCGGAGGCTACTGGAGGTAATTACCGGTGGTAGCACCGCGGATACTTAAAAGAGGAGCATTTAACTACGACCTGGGGCACGATTTGGGTTTGTCGCCTCCGTTTTAAACAAATCATAGAGAATGGGCTCGGGCGGAGAGGCCGTGAAAACAATCAATAATATTGAGATGGAACGATCGCGCGGTGAGCCGATAATGAGAGGCTCGGGAGCTCCGCCTCTTGCCGCAGGCTGCCACCAGGGGTCGCTCGATGCCCGCCGCCCTAATTACAGACGGGCAAAAACTTGAAATAAGAAAATAACTGGGAAAACACGGCTCACGATAGCCTACCTGAGGTGTGAGAAAATATGTCGGGTTCATTATATCATCAACCCATCGTCATGAAGACAACGATTGTCTAAAATTACAGAGCGGCTTCTACTTCTCCGCCTCTAGAGCGCCGCGCTGAGATTGAAACACGTAAATTAAATTCTATCACAACAGCAATAAGGTTTGCGCACTCCGTGCCACATGTATTATATTTATCACTTTCACCATTTACGTAGGCATTTAGTTATAATCGATACTGCTCTTGTAATTAATTGGTGCGTGTTAATAGCTGAATCATCTAAAATCTCATGAGGTCTGTAATGAAATTGTTGTGATTTATACGAGAACAAGCTAGTTTATATTTATCTTGTGAACACGCATCACTTTTTTATTAAATTCCAACGGTCAAAGTAAGTAGTCCAGAACTAAATACCGCTTAGAGTTATAAAAAATAACATAAAGAAAAAGCTAATAACACAATAATAAATTATAAAATGCTTTAAGTATCATAAAGTTTGTATCAGATTTTGGTTTTCAAATAATATGAAGAGCGAACAAGCACAGTTTTAAGTTAAGAATAATTGATTGATTGGGGATCGATAAGGATCGATCAGATCTGCCCAAAAACAAATCCAGTAGACGAACATAAAGATTGTTAGCTAGTTAAGTTCTAAGTGGAGATTTAAAATACCAAAATTATATCTTTAAAGACATATTTGGTGAGATAAACAATTATATTGGAGGCAATTATTACCAGTTTGGATGATTTACTAAATTTTTGCTACTTTAACTGATACAAAATTACGAAAAGTTTCATATATTACATTAATAAAAAGTTAAAAGAAAAGTGCAAAATTTGTACTAAAAGAATTGAAGCACTTGGTCACCTAACTGGTTAAACGAATTCATTAAATAGCAACAATGCAGGAGTCTTCAACCATTCGAGTACAACACAAACACACGTTTATTGTAAAGTTTGCTTCGTGAAACCACTGCCATCTGACGGCGAAAAAACGTATGCAGTGTTACCATTTAAGGTATGAGCTTTGCCAATCTAGCTAATGTAAAATCAAAGTGCATGTACATTTTTACGAGATCTTAATCCCAAATTCATTCTTCGATCAAGTATATGTAACAGAAAAAGAAAGTAACCTTACAAGTTTATTTGTTTTTCAGCGTTTGTTACGTACTTTCAATTTTATATTGTTCAATACTCTTGCAGTGTAGCAAAGCGTAACATTTATTATAAAATGCAATAATGTTACGTTTCTGTTCCCTTAATTAATATATCAAATCAAACTGTGTAACACTATAGTAACATCATCAAAGCTTAGCAAAGATGAAGAATCTTGCGGTTTTTATATTCAGCATGGAAGAAATATTCCATTTCAACTGGCTACGACAGGGCACAGTGTGTTAAAGATTAACCATCTTTCTGAATTTATGTGAGTTTTTATTGAACCATTTTGTTTCAGAGAACCTATGGACAGTCTGTTCATGGAGCAACACTTCTTACGAAATTCCTTACGTTTGTATGGTGATCCCTTGGATGCCGAGAACAACAACTCTGGATCTCTTTTCTCCGCAGCAATGATGGAGAAAGCAAGAGCTCATATTCAAATGTGGGGTAGGGCGGGAGGTAATCCATATAATCCCAGTGAGTTGCATGCGATGTTACTTAGTGGTACTTCTGGACAATACTTAGCACGTGCTGCGGTTCCTCTGGGCTTGCCCACTCAATTATGGAGTCAAGGTGGTGTTTCGTGGCAATCTCCGATGCACAGTGGCTTACCGCCAGGTTTATTGGGTCCTCCACCTCCACACAGACCTCAAATGACTCCTCCGCCACCTCCTCCATCTTCTACACCTAGTTCCTCATCGGGATCTCCAAGTCCCACGACAGTAAATAGTTCTTCCGATTTGCGTCTCCCGAAAGCGCTCTTCCCCTCCGCCTTACACCGTTACAGTCCATACACTTCTTCACTTTCGAGGCAAGCTCCTAGCTCATCCCTAAGTCCACCGTCGCGGTTATCTCATTGATAAATTTAATTTCTGGCTTTTGCCAAAAATTCTACCAAAGAAGTCTTTTGTAAAGACAAAAATAATTGTGAAATAGTAAATTTGTATATAATGCATTTAAGTATTGTAATTTATTGTTTATATAAGCGAATTTAGTTATTGTTAATGTACAAAGTGCTGTACGTGGTATATTTTGTATAAATGTGACGAAATTTATGACAGTATTACATACGTTTTCCTGTGTGTCAAGTCGTACTGGTTGATTGTGAGACGCAGCTCGATCCGCGGGCGTATAATTGTGTTCCTTATCCTTGATTTGTATTTAATAGTCTCGAGTGAATATTCAGTGAAGTGTATATTTTATTATATGTCAATAATCTCTCTAGCTCTGGGTAATACTAATAATGTATTATTTTTATTTGAATATATTAGTACCAGAATTGTTGTTATGTAAATATAAATATGATAAGTGGACTGTAACAAATAAAATAATTATCAACTATAATGTGCTCGTTTTTCTTGCCTACATATTTATGTGGCATTGAAATAGAAACTCGATTACTTCTTATGATTAAAGTACTAGATATCTTTGGCCATTAATTTTACGTGCCTATTGAATAAACGGTAAAATACCAATGTCAAGCACGTCATCAGAAATATTCTTTAGCTATCCGGTTTCCTAAAGTTTATTTATGACTATAAATGCTGTTTGATTTTCGATAATCAACGTTGATAGCTTCTACCTCCGTCTTAAATTGAATACATCAATCCTAATCAACAGCAATATTAATTGTGTTTATTTTGGTATGTACGATCCCCACAGCACTAAATCGTATCGTATTTTTTTTAGCTTACATGCAAGTAAACATAACCAGTGAAACATTTAAAAATATAAACTAGAGATAATAGTTATGCAATTTTTAAAATTAAGGCGATAATCTAAAATATATTCATTTCATGAAAATTTTCAATTTCTTAATTTTGATGAAAATACATGTTCAGAGCCTCCAGGAACTTAAAAAAGTGGTTTTTAAAAAGGTTTGTGCAGCTGATATTTCCCGAGAGGATGCAGGATGGTCCGATTTCTGTGATCTGTGAGTTTACATCAATAATTCTCCGAGAAAATAAGTTTTTATAGAACCCGAAACCGGAGGTAAGACATTTTTTGTACTTTCTTTAGAAATTAAACTTGTTAATCTGAAAACTAATCTGAAACAAGAGTAAATTTAATGCTCTTTTCCCAAACTTTATCGCTGTAAAACGGCGTTTTCCGATTTTTTCAAAATTTTGACATTAACGCCTTACCCATAACTGAGCAGAAAGATCGGGATGAAACTTGATTTGCAATAGCCCTAGAGGAGCTCTAAGTTAATATGTAAGAGCATTTTTGCACAAATGAAAACTGTGATGTGAAGCAAATTTGCGAAATTGTGGAAATTATCAACAATGCATTGCTCAAAAACTGATTTCGCGAGTTTATTTTAATTTTATAGGCTCATGGAGCTAAAAATAAGCTACAATTTGGTTGCTGTTCTAATAGCCCAATTTATCTGTGACGCGTTTTATGACTTTTTGAAGGTCTTACATTCATACCCCTTTATTTTATACCTGGGGGACGATAAAACGTTTCTGCTTAAGCTATATGCTCATGAGTGATAGAATAGGATTCGCAACTTAATTGTTAGCTGCAGCAATATTTAGGAGAGGTGGTAATTTCTTTCTACTAAATTTTTGGCTCTTTTGTTGTACGTAATCTGGTTTTCTGTAATCCCAAGGAATCTTTTCCAAAAAATTAAAAATCGGGTTTCCCACAAATAACTTGGAAAATAGGTTCCCCATTACGGTAAAACATGCCCGCAGGTTATTGCTATACGTTTCAGTTAGCCGCTCGCTATTGTGGTAAGACTGCTTTTGGTTTCTAAATACAGTATGACAACCAGGTGCGCTTTAGGTGTAGTTCCTCACTGCGCTGTTTGACGCTAGCGGGAAATACATTATCATAGTCACTGTCCGCGAGTAAAACGTTGATACTTACTTTACAAAATATGATAAACAATAGTTTTTAAAGTATAGGCTCCAAGCGAAGTAATCTCATTCGATTTTTGGTTGAGCAACTGTCTGTTTCATGTATAAATAGTCAAACAAGAAGATAACCAAGATCAAGTCATCAACTTTTATTGTTCCTATAGCAACATCAAAAGATCACTTTTTAAGCTTACCTTTGATAATGACATGTAAACAAGTCTAGGGGGAGTTTTAGGTTAAAATAAATAAATATTGTTGAAGTTATAAAGTATTTTATTTTTACATCAATATTAACTTTAACAAAGTACTTAAAGCTGGAACTTTTTAATTTAGTCTTCGGTCTATGGTTTTCTCTAACGCCAAAAGATTTTCCTAAAAATCCAAAATGTAAATTTTTAGCTACAGAAAGGCATACAACTCTCCGTGCCGGATGTGCTGTACGCTCCTTGTGTGGTAGAAGTACTATGACCTAAACCGTTGATATAAAACTACTTCTAAAATATAATGCAAAACAATTTTTACAGCGTAGAAAAAAACAGCAGAATAGTAATAAACTAGCATATATTTAACTAGCATACCTGTAAGTAAAACCATTAATAATTAATTACTTGTTTAATCGATGTATATCCAATCAAAAAGAAATTAATAATCGATTAATTACGCTATTGATTCAGTACTCGAAGCAAACCAGAGCCGCCGACTATGGGGGATGCACGGAGAAGTCTCATTAGAAATATTTTTAGGGCCCCCCCCCCGAGATAATCACAAGATGGTTTATTCCTTAACTGGTATTTTCTTCTAATGCAATATGTATTAACAAGATTATAGAAACACAATTCAACGATGTGCACAAACAAATGTTTTCTGATTTTGTGGATGGGCCAGATAGCTTCAGATAGATGACCGATTGATTCAGTAGTGAAACTAGTTTTTTTGCAATCAATTAGATTATCTAGAGTTAATAGGAAAATAGATTTTTTAAGTAAATTTTACATGAGTATTTCACTCACAAAAAAATTAATTTATTATCTATTATAATTATTTGCTATGTACTAACGTACTAACGCGTTAATTAATTTATAATAAAAAAGTCAAATAATTTTGAAGTCTTGCTATGGTAATACACCGCCGATAACACTGAAACTTCCTATAAAAGTATTATCGCGATCAGTCTAGGTATGATTGGCTAAGAGCCTAAAAATAACCGGTTGTCATTGGTTGTTACACTGTTAGTGGAATACTGGCAATATTATTATTTAGGAAGCTCCGGTGTTACCGGCATTGTATAACCATAGCAACAAGTAAACAATTTTTTTTGATTTGAATATATTTTGAAGAAAAGAAATACAATCCAAAAATAATTCAATCTTACACAAATTTATTAAAAATCATATTTCTCGCCAATATTATACTCTTATTTGCTTCTTAGATACGCAAAACCACAAAATGCACTTGTTTGGAGGTGTGTGTCTGTAATGGCACCACTGAATATTGATCGCTTCAATTTGCGTCTAGGGCACCTCACTTTCTTTCCATCATTTTCGTTCTAGCAATTGCGTGGTTACTCCTGCCGGCAAAGAAGTTTCACTTCAAAAACGTTAGGGTTTAATATTGGCTGGATTATGAAGATCAAGGACAATAAGGTAGGTCCATGTTTATTATATCGTAGCTTTATTAATTATTGATATATACAAAGTTTCATTGTTATTTGGAATAATTTATGGTTCTTCTCCGAATATACAATTATTCCAATAACTCAGTTTCCTAGCTTACTCTTAAAATTGAATGGTTGTGTAAATAGATGGAATAACTACAGATTTTAGACGCCTATACGATGTTTTTGGTTACTGTTAAACATTAAATTTGTCGATTTGTGGTTGCTATAACTTTATTTAGAATCCAACTTAATATCTTCTCTTAAAGATGGTGAACAAGTGTTGCTTTCTTTTACAAAAGATTTTATGCAACAAAAATCCTTAAAATTTCAAACAAATTGACTGATGGCGTTGAAGTTTCATTGTTATTTGGAATAATTTATGGTTCTTCTCCGAATATACAATTATTCCAATAACTCAGTTTCCTAGCTTACTCTTAAAATTGAATGGTTGTGTAAATAGATGGAAAAACTACAGATTTTAGACGCCTGTACGATGTTTTTGGTCACTGTTAAACATTAAATTTGTCGATTTGTGGTTGCTATAACTTTATTTAGAATCCAACTTAATATCTCCTCTTAAAGATGGTGAACAAGTGTTGCTTTCTTTTACAAAAGATTTTATGCAAGAAAAATCCTTAAAATTTCAAACAAATTGAGTGATGGCGTTGAGGTTGAAATTTTAAGGTTTTATTAATATTCGGTAACGAATATATACGCAAATACAAAAAAGTTTGAAATCTTTCAGAAAATTTATGGCTCATTCTCACATAACGGGAGAATTACACTTGTAAAAATTAAAAAAAAAAAAGTGCTTTCCCACTGTATTTTTTGGCCTGATTGGCTGGCCAGAACCTCAAAGTATATTATTTTTATATTGGCCACGAAAGATACTGCTTCTAAAAGTCATGGACATATGTTTTTCAAAAAGATATTTGGAAAATCGTCAATTCCGTAACGTATCTTTCAAGCCACCTCAAAATCAGAAGAATTGCGGAAATCATTATAAAATGCATTAAAACTCTAACCAAAGACTATTAGTTCTGTTATAACTTTATAGGTTGCTTCAATTTACAGTTATTTGCTTTCCTTTCTTCCATAAAGTCGCATAATACATATTTTTGAGGAAAACCAATGTGTTTATTTTGGTATCAGCAAACATTTTAAAGTTTTCAATAGAATTTCAAATGTTTTTAACAGTTTTCATATGCAAGAATTTAATTACTGCCTTAATTCTGCTATACTTCATAATTACTTTAATACTTTTGCATGAATGAGGTGCGTTACCGAAATGACATTCTGTATCGAAATGATGAGGATGTTACCGCAATGATCTTGTTAGGTTTTCATGCAGTGTTAATAAATATGCAACTAGTTTAATTGAAAAGTATTTATTGAAATAAATGTAGCAAGACAAAAGTTTATAAAATTAAGCAATATTCAAACAAAATTTGCAGTAGCAAACAAAAATTTATAAAATCAAGCAATTTTCATACAAGATTTGCATTTAACTATATTTTTACCACTTATGTGTAATTTGTTTCTTAAGTTCCCATATTTTGCATACTAAAACCATAAGTACAGAGAAAACATATTCCAGAAGATAGCAATGGATTTTTAATCTTAAGTTGTGAGACTTCCTCTGTTTCTTTCGATACACCTGCCAAAATACCAATATATTCTGACGTTAGTTTTTGGTTTAATATAATATTGGAAAATAATTTTTTATCTATCTTTATTTGTTTTTCTTTAAGCTTCTTTTGATGAAATTTTTCATATGCAGCTTCTCTGTCTTTTTTAAATTTAATTTTCAAATCTGCGAATTTTTTTTATAAATTTTTGTTACCTGCCAGAAGTGATATTTTTAGTACGTATTAGTTCTTTTACTGTTAACGTCATTTCGGTAACGTCTGAATCATTCCGGTAACACCACAAAAGATATCTTACCGTTACCGAAATGAGCAGTACCGAACTGACATTTTCACATTAAATCGAATGAATTCACCTCTGTTTTAGCACCTGGGTGAAAATAATTTTGAGGTTATGTAAAGGAACACCGAGCAAGTTAACGATAATAGTAAATTTTTGAAATTAATTTATTATTCTATCATGACTAGTGTTACCGAATTGACATGTATTAAAGGTACGCTCGTAATTTATGTCATTCAAATTACAATTAGAAAAAAGTCATGCAATAAAAGCAAAACGACTTAACCGCGATGCATTCAACACTGTCTCACAATGAATACACAACAAAGTAGCACTCGATACAAGGTTTAATGAAGCCGGTAGGCTAATTGACACTGAACACTACACAAGTGACAACAAACCTTGGGACAAGAAAGAATCGCTAATTATTAATTTATATTAACGTATTGACGTGTTTCTATTTGTATGGAGGACAGAAGATAGATGTGAAATCATGATTATTCCCATGTGCAGTTTTTACAAGCAGCACAATAAAAGTATTTGACCTTCAAATATCGAAAATCCTGTTTGGGACACGTTACCGAAATGATATTATGGTTACTAACGATGCTGGAAAATGGCAATAAAGTCACATAATATATAAAGTTAATGCATTTTGTAACAGATAAACTAGCTCTGCAATTAGTATTGGCATAATTTTTTTGAAATTCAAAAGCACCGAATTGCAATTCAGCCGGGACAACAATTCTCCCGTTATGTGAGAATGAGCCTTATACTTAATCCGCAACTGTTTCACTATTACAAAACGAGTAAATTTACATCTAGGAAAGATTTCTCACTATAACACACCAGCGGTTCCTTGCATGTCGGCTCAGTTAATTGATTGTTTGTGCGAATGTTTATCGTCCAGAGACTACTGTTGCTATAAGTTGGATATTTATGACTTGCTCTAATTCTGAGGGTAGGAAAAAATAAACACTGTCAATAATAAAAAGCTGTAGGGCAACAGCCACGAGAATGATCTATGCTCATACATTTATAAAATAAACGAATAAATACGCTCGGAAGGCACACAGTTACGTTACAGTTATTAAATCACTCGCAAATTAAGTTAGTTTACTGCGCCCCACATTTTTCTCTTAACTGTCGCAAATTTATTGAAACAGATATAATGATATAACAAATAAATACCGCACGTATTGGAACCCGTAAATATCAATAACTGTGTAATAATGTAATCTTTTATGTTAAAGTGTGCCGGATAAACATACATCGGCGCTTTATATCGAATGAATACGTTTTTTACTCGAAAATCGCAATACTGCGGCAAAATAAATTTCTGAAATACTTAACTAATGAACAACAACAACAAGAATGGCGACGAAATGATGATATGACCATTCATCATCAATGGGTTAAACAAATTTCAATATTTAATAGAAAAATGTTAGAGATTATGAAATAATGAGATACAATAAAAAAAAAGAAATTCTCAAAAACAAAACTTTATGTATTAAATCCTGGTCTCTTAGCTGTAAGTGGCGGGACTCAGGTTTACGGGCAGCTCTGAGATAGAACTAATCGGTTATATTCGGTTTATCAGAAACAAAACTGGACGCACACATTACGAGCTCGAGTAACATGTAAAAATGACAAATACATTGCTGCGTGTACAGTGCATCAGTACTTGCTCACATATTAGTGAATCCATATATGCTTTTTGACTTTCCCATACTTCTAACACGGGAATGTATTGTGTTTGCAGAAATTTTCGATTTTGAGACTTCGACGAAAGGAATTTGGATTTTCGGGAACTCAAAAAAGTGGGTTTTAAAAACTGTAGGTCTGTATGTGTGCGTGTAACGCAAAATCTAGAACTACTGGATGATTTTAATGAAATTTGATATACTTAGGCACAACAAAAAGTCGTCGAGCTAATAAGTTTTATTTTACGAACCGTAACCGAAAACAGAAACTAGAGATGTTTCTGATCAGACTAAATTTGGCATTACAATAACCTTAGAGGGACACAATCCTACTACCTTAGAAAATTTTTGTACAAATGAAAACAGTGTAGTGAAAATATTTTAGAGATTTTGGGCATCGTCAAACACAATTATTTTACATTTTATAAGCTTATAGAGCTAGAGATGGGCTACAATTTGGTTTATGTCCCAGTTCACTAATTTATCTGTGCCCCTCTCTTTAATAAACGGAAGACAATGAAAAATTTCTGTTTGAGCTACAAACAGTGCTTAAGATTAATAGTAAAATAGGATTCCGAACTTAAACTTTGGGTGCAGCAACATTTTAGAGAGCTAATTTTTCCCTCCCTTCTCTAGTTTTTGTTTTTTTTTAATTTATAGAAATTAAAAAAAAAGGTTTATATTAAAATCAATTTTTTTGAATTAAATCTAAGATAATTATCAAAATAAATTATAGACATGGGCCAAGATAAGATAGTAATAACAAATGTTAAAAAAATTAAGAAGAATACAAGTCTGTCACGGAATTTGAACTGGGGCCATCAGATTACAAGCCCTTGCCTTTACCGCTAAACCAAACAACCGTCTAATACATATTTTTTATTTTGAGTGTTAAATGAGTCACGGTTCACAACTGACATTTATCATGCACGTTTGTGAAAATAATAATTATTAAAAATAATTTACTATGCTCACTTGCTAATTGTTGAAAATGTTATTAATTTGAGCAAATGAGCACTCAGAGAAAACCTATCTGAACTAAGAGAAAGCAACTTGAACTTAAATTCAGAAAAATGTACTGACTATTCGGTCGAAGGTCACAATTCTCCATAGAGAACAAAGTGTTGGGATATAAGACCATATTAAGGCCAATATGTACTGATGGAACCTAATTAGGAGGAAGCAAGCAACTCCAACATTGAGATATTGCAACAACTTCGGACCAAGTATTACGCACTATCGTAAACGCCCCATGGTACGTTCCTAACCAGGTAATCCATCGAAACCTACGAATAACTACAATCAAGGAAGAAATAACAAAAAACAGCTTAAAATACCGCAATGGACTCGGTAAACACACAAACAACTTAGCTGTGAACGTACTAGACAATAGACGTGAATTGTGTAGACTCAAAAGGTTTAAACCCTTAGACCTAATAAATTGATTTAATTAGATTTAAGTATTTAATAAAGCCTAAGTTAAAATTAAGAGACTGCGTCAATGGACACAGCGTCACATGTCTTGTACTCGATGTTACACAATTTACTGAATGTCAATTCAAGCGCGTTTTTAAGCTATGCAGCGGTTCGGTGCAAGTCATGCAGGGGCCCGCACTTCGCAGGTGAGTTTTCAATCTACGCAATACACTTCGTTCATTCCCCTATATCTCCGGAACCTTTTGGCCGATTTGGTGTGTGCAGGAACCTTACTCTGATTGCCGTACAATTATTAGGAGAACATATATCGACATTGCACTTTCTAGTGCAACATTAAAGCAGTGCAATGTGTCGTTACAAGGTTGGTGGCTTTTTTTGTGAAAAGGACCGTTATAATCCGTTTCAATCATCAGCGAATGTTATTAATTTTTTGCTAGAAAAATTTAACAATAGTGCGTCCTATGCAACCCTCAATGCTGACAGATCGGCAATCTCACTGACTTTAAGTGAAGACTTTGCAAATAACAGAATCATCAAAAGATTAGAGGCGTTTTCATACTAAAGCCAACCAAACCAAAGTATGAAAAAACTTGGGATACTGCACTAATACTGGACTTCATTACTAAGTTATACCCTTTAGAATCATTAAATTTTAAACAATTAACTAAAAAATTAGAAATTTTACTAGTATTAATTACTGCACATAGGGTACAAACCTTTTTTCTTAATAAGCATTGATAATATTACTTCAGTACATTCAGGCATAGAAATCAGAATATAGGAATTAATAAAGACCTCAGCACCAGGAGAGTTTCAATCATTTTCCCCTTCTTTATTCAAAAACCTAAATTACGCGCAGTAAAAACATTGCAATTGTGTTTTACTTGCAGGCAGTTCTTTGTAAGGTCGTTAATCGGAACCGGAATTAGACCTGTTTTTTTGGTATAGATTTTTTCTACACACTTTTTTTTTTACTTTTAAACACATAGCGTTGTAGTGCATCTAAAGACAAATCAAATGCTTTTTTTGCCAAATGCTGTATCTTCAAAATAAAGGCCGCTGCCAATTTTGGAAAGTTTAAACTTTAATGTACAATACAAATATTATCATTATAATCATATTATTTGATGGCCCTTACTAAGTATAATTGAGTGACTGAAAAACATTTTTGGAAACTGTAAATACTACGCCTGTCAATTAGCTCTAATAAAAAAAATATTTTTCATTCTTTGCATATTTTTGATAACTCTATAAATAAAGTTGTTATCACCATTTTCGTGAGCGCATTAACTATCTTAGCGCTTGTTACGTAGTAGAAGCAAGCGCTGCCCGTACCTATGTAACCAACGCCTTGAGTCTGCAGCGGGCTTGTACCGGCTCGATTAGATGTAAATTTACATTACTTCTTGACGCGAGAATATTTAAAACGTAAAAAGTATGGGAAAGTACCAGCGACCTGTTTCGTCCATATTTGTTTTCTATCAGATGTCGCACGCTTTTCAGCGCCTGATTTGTGTTTTTACTTTGATTTATTCTTAAAAGCAAAACAAATATTGCAATTAGACAAATAAAACGATAAATGAAAATATTTTTACCATTGAGAAATATCAGAAAACGGAAAACTTTGAGCTCAAATTTTAATTGTAGGTAATTATTGCACTGGCACAAATGTTACTTCTTAAGAACTGAAATAATTCCAGTTAATAAATAAAAATATTTAAATATTTCTTACTACCACTCTCATAATTCTCAGATTTCGTTTTGTTTATTGAATACTTTGACTTTGTGGCGGATCGACAGAGAGGGTCAAAGGTGCACGTGCGTTTGCCCGTTCCAGTTCCAGAAACCGAGTTTATTAATATTAAATTCTAAATAATAAAATGAATGCTTTGCTAATCAAGTCGGCGTCATTACATTCCCATGTAAGGATATTATTTTACATTATTTGGAGATAAATATTTAAACTTAAAATAATACATTTTACTATTTTAGTCTTGCTTATAAATAAATATTTTTTACATGGATCAAGATTTTGTTTCCTAATACACGGCCACAGGGGCCCGCCAGCACTGGGGCCCGTCGGTGCAATGCACCGATTGCACTGACGTAGTTGCGCCTCTGTGTCAATTTAGCACAGCTTGTAAATAAACATAGAAGCTATAAAAAAAATCCACATGTACAGTTTTTCTACCAGTATGTAATAAGCTATGGATATCTTGAGAAAAAGAAAATCACTATTTCCCTAATTAGGCCAATTTTATCTAATTTAACCGACTTTGTATTTCCTATAGTTTCCGAGATGCCTAGTGTCCCGGTTAAAGTAGACGACCTGTGTACGAGTAACCATACTTTTAAAGTTAACGTAGAGACAACAGATAGAAAATTCGTCTTAAAGACTTTTACCAGCATCTGTTTTTGATTTTATAAAAGTTTAATTTGAAAAAAATTTATACAAAAACCATATTTATGTCGAATGTTTGGTTACGGACTTACGGTTGCAGATTGTTTTGAAAAATCTGGCCTTTTGATGATTTTCTGTCAAGATACTTCAAATATAATTAAAATCGGTCTAGTACTCTTAAGTTTAGACGCATCAAACACACACTCACACACGCTAAAACAGATATAGACATTTTTTAATAATGACATCTTTGAGTTTCTAGAGCTTCAAAACGAGCATCGTTGCGTTTATAGAACTCCAAAACTAGTATTTCTGTAAAAATGTTAAAATTCTTCTTTGCCATCATAGTAGTATGAGAAAACGACATCACCAATATGATTTAATATTCTGGTCGAAATCGTAAATTAATTATTGATATTACTGTTCAATACAGTTTTAAGTCACATGTAAATGTGGTTAGCAGTTTTTTAAATAATTTAGTAGCAGCTTTTTGATTATCTGTTTATAAATTAATTGTAAAAAAGACAACCAGGAAAATTTTGTAGAACGAAAAAGCTTTTTTAAGAACTATAGTAGGGAAAGAATGAGAGTTCTAATGCCACCCCCCACCACTTGACCAGTCATTGACCTGTCATTGACCCCAAGTTCATTGACCTGTCATTGACCCCAAGTTCATTGACCTGTCATTGACCCCAAGTTCATTGACCTCCCTAACCCCAAGTTCATTGACCCCCCTAACCCCAAGTTCATTGACCTGCCCTTGACCCCTGACCCCCGACCCTCCTAACCCTTGACCCCTAACCCCCGACCCCTGACCCCCCTGACCCTTGACCGCCATCTCCCACCACTTTACCTTTCACTCTCTTGCGATATAAGAAAAAGAAGTAGAATTATTAAATACTTTATTTCTGTACAATATAATTGTAATTCAGTAAATACAGTTTATATAGAATAAATACAGATAACATAATAAACAGTAAAACATTTAAGATTAAAGATGTAATACAGTAGTTGTGATCTGATGAAATTTTAGTAGCGCCAGTATCAGGACGAACAACGATGCTCTGCCAGTTAGTTTCAATTGAAGTTTTCGGATAAAGAAACTTTACTTTAAACCATAGAGTGTTGCTTGTATTAAGTTTTCCAACAGGTGTCGAAAGAATTTTAATGCCCTCTAAAGTATCAGGATCCATCTTAATCCACGCTGTTGTATTAGCAGTTTTATTAAAGGTGATGTAGGCATTTGTGGAACTGGGTGGTTGGGCAACGTACAGAACGCCATCATATATTGCTGCTAAAGCTACCAGAAACTTTATAGGCAGCATGTTCACCACTTGAACGATTAAAACGGACTGATGTTTTTGCAGTTTGCTGCTGCACTTATAAATTAAAAAATACTGCTGACCAGTAAAAAAAGAAACCAACACTTATGCCACAGAGTCTTTATCAGCTAGCATTTCCCTAATATTAGCATATAAGCAGCTAGGCGACCATTTTAAATGTTCAGAAAGCACATCATCGGTCGGTTCCCATTTGCCAATTACAATCTGGCAAAAATAACATTGTACAAAATCATTGTTTTGCGTCCAGTAAAAACCAGCTTTAGCAAGCGATTCGGGTGTGTGAACGCCAGACCACTTAGCATTAAAAGTTAATAACCTAGCATTAAAACGACCAAGTGCCGTACTTATATCTTCGAGACACATGTTAACAGTAAGAGAAAACTTTATCAACTGAATATAAATTTATTTCGGTGTTAAAGATATACAAGAATAATAAAAGCTACACTAAACTATTACATACACTAACTATGACATACACTAAATAATAATGTTCTCAGTTACCCCAGCTTACAAAAACACTAATCAGATGTGCTTTAAGGTCAGACAGATTGATTGAAGGGGCTCGTGACAAGTTTCTGGAGAAATCCCCGCAGCCATCAGGGAATTGCAGGAATCGCAGGCGTACGTAATACGGGTGTGGTGATGGTGTGCAAAAATTACAAACCGCTCGGAAAGATGGTACATGTCCTCGAGTTGTCTGTAGCAATCTCGACAATAGACATAAACCCAGCGGTTTAAATTTTCTATATCCACGACACTTATGTATTTCCTGCACCGCGTATCGGTCAGTGTTAGAAACTGTAATTTTCGTTCACGCTTTAAGGGAAACATGATGGAACTGGTGAGCTGATGATTCGAACGGAATATATATTGTAAACGCCCCCTACCATTTTAGAAGAAAAGAAAATTACACATGTGAAAATAAAATATGTGCGACTGTTATATACTCCCACACCCCACTCTTAAAATATTAAACCATAATTCTTAGTAAAATTCTTAAATTTTAGGAAAATAATTGTTTACATAACTAGAAAAAAATTTTTATATGCGCAAAATGCTTTTCTCGGTAACTAATTTAATTTATGCAAATTTATGCAAATTTATGCAAATTTATGCAAATTTATGCAAATTTATGCAAATTTATGCAAATTTATACAAATTTATGCAAATTTATGCAAATTTATGCAAATTTATGGAAATTTATGCAAATTTATGCAAATTTATGCAAATTTATGCTAATTTATGCTAATTTATGCAAATTTATGCAAATTTATGCAAATTTATGGAAATTTATGCAAATTTATGCAAATTTATGCAAATTTATGCTAATTTATGCAAATTTATGCAAATTTATGCAAATTTATGCAAATTTATGCAAATTTATGCTAATTTATGCTAATTTATGCTAATTTATGCTAATTTATGCTAATTTATGCAAAAAAATTTTTTTTGACGTCTCGGTCGGGCACAAGTGCCCGTGTCCGTGACGTACCGACGACTCGGTCGCACATAAGTCGTCGTTTTTTTTTTTTTTTTTTTTTTTTTTTTTTTTTTTTTTTTTTTTTTTGCATAAATTAGCATAAATTAGCATAAATTAGCATAAATTTGCATAAATTTGCATAAATTTGCATAAATTTGCATAAATTTGCATAAATTACCATAAATTTGCATAAATTACCATAAATTAGCATAAACTGCTCTTGTGGATTTTATTTAATCTCTACGGCGAGGGTATTACCCTTGCTCAAAGGCCAAGGTCTCTCTTCGGCGTGGGAATGGTATGTACTCCGTGTTACCACGGTTATCCCCCCCCCCCCCCCCCAAGTATCATATATATCACGGAGCGTCTTCAAAGCATCAAGGGTATTACCCTTGCTCAAAGGCCAAGGTCTCTTCGCCGTGGGAATGGTATGTACTCCGTGTTACCACGGTTAACCCCCCCCCCAGTAGCATATATATATCACGGAGCGTCTTCAAAGCATCATTCTTTTGTGTTTCTGTGTCTGTGTAGTGCTTTGTGTTTGTGATGCCTTCTACAGAAATGCTAGCGTGCCTTGTTTGCGGAATGATGGTCCTTGCCTCCCAGATAAATTGGGACAAGGACCTCCGTTCATTATGTGACAAGTGCCTTAAAAAGACGCCC
Source organism: Ctenicera cuprea (assembly GCA_958336395.1). Taxonomy (NCBI): domain Eukaryota; kingdom Metazoa; phylum Arthropoda; class Insecta; order Coleoptera; family Elateridae; genus Ctenicera; species Ctenicera cuprea. Next base: position 31,442,757 of record OY284487.1, on the reverse strand, counting down.
AAGCGGAAACAACCATCGACGTCGACGTCGTCCAAGCGGTCGAAGACGTCCCTGAAGAAGGAGACGCAGACATCCATTCGACCATTTGCGGTGCCGTCGACGTCGACGGAAAACGTGAAGGTTTTGAGCAATGTCAAGTTGGTCAAAACCAACAGGAAAGACCTCAACGAACAGGTAAGAGGTTTAATTATTATTTAAATAGTAAATTTGTTGCTTAATATAGTATTAACTAGGTGCGAAACATGCCCGTGACGGCGGTGTATGAAATACACAGCCAGAACGATCGTACCGTCTTTGAGGATGTGAGCCCGGTAACGCATCCGCTGACGCAGCTGCCCACAGCATCGCAGGTATTATTATTATTTCTTTAGCGTATGGTCTCATGCACAATGTAAAATATAAAATGAAAGCTTACAAAGTATCAATTTATAAATTAAACACTTCAAATGGTTACAGGTACTGGCTGAAGGCAACCTCCAGCCCACCATGGATGTAGCTGGTTGGGGTACCGTCCAGCAGGAATACGCTTTACATGTTCCTGAGCCCCAGCCACCAGCAGCACCTCCGTTGCCAAATCTCGGCGAAGAAGAGCTCCTTCGCTACCTGGACCAAATTCCAGTGCCTCCCCATCTAGTGGAAACCGTCACCGAAGATCTGACGGTTCCTCCACCCGTTGATGCGGAGCAGCGCATTGAAGAGGTCTTTCACAGACGAAAGGACCTGCTTACGCAGGTTGCTGAAGTTGATACCCAGATGGGGCTCCTGCGTCAGGAGATGGAGCGCGTGCACCAGCAGCTGGAGCGCGCAGGCCAGGAGAAGGCGCGCCTCATGCGGCAGGTCAAGGAGGCAGGGGCCGAATTGATACAGGTTTTGCAACTAATGGAAGCTGATTAAACATTAAAGTATCGTTTTTCGGCAATCTCCCACCTCTCCACCCCTCTCCTAATTCCTTTCGGTCCTGCCCCGAGTAAATGGTACCTTCTCGCGTGGTTCGGGGCGTTTAACACCAAAACCATTCTAGCTTTCATGATGTTCACTTGCTCTAAATGTGCTCGAGTTTTCACCAGGTCGGATGCTCTCCGCCGCCACCAACGAGACAGCTGTCCAGGTGACGGAGGTGCACCAGGACCTAGTGGTGTGAAGAGAGCGCGGATAAATCCACCGACATCGCTTGGTAAGTAATTTAAATGCTCTTTTATTGTAATAGTGCGTTTACGTTACATGTATTTCAGTGTCGAGCAGCAACGATGTGTTTTGCCGTGCTTGCCGTGAATCTATACCTTCTCGGATGTATCAAGGACACCTACGCAGCAACCGTCACAAAAACAACATCCAGGTCGCTTCCGAAGAGGATGTAGATGTCCAGTTGCTGCAAACGGCTTTTAAATGTCGCCTTGCTACCTACAGAGTGAGCTGTAAAAGTCATCATATTGTTTTACGCGAATTTATGACTGAATTAAAAAATAAAGTTTTGGCTCTCATTACCCGCGACTTATCAAAATTTAATTCGGTGAAGTTAAATTTCGAATTGTTTGGCTATTACTTTCTGGAGTCGCAGGATATTCATGATGTCAAGTCTTTCAATTCTAAAAATGTAATTGTTACCGTTGGCACCGATTTAGAGGACATGTATGATGATTTTACATCCATTCTTGATCAAAAAGCTAGCGAATTCCAAGAACGTGAATCTGGTAAGGATAATAAAAATGTTACTTTGTCTAAACTAATATGTGTTTCCATTTACTACAGGATGGATCCTCGTCAGGTGGCTGTTTTTGGAGGTGGGCATCAACAAATACAACCCTCTGCGGGCCTCGTCGTACATCCCGTTGCCGCCGGAGATTCATCGGAAGAAGGCAATAATAAATGTCCAAAACGATGACCAATTTTGCTTCGCTTGGGCTTTGACCTCCGCTATCTCCGTGCCTACCGGCTCCAGCCACCGCACGTCTTCCTATCCGAATTTCAACGAGCTGTTCGACTTCCGAGGAATAACATTTCCGGTAAAGTTAAAAGACATTCATAAATTTGAGTCCCAAAATCCTATTTCAATTAATGTATATGGTGTAGAATTAGTTTTTTCTAATAATAAGGCTTGTTACGAAATTGTCGGCCCTGTGCATTATACGAAAAACAAAAAACAGGTTCATAGAAATCTATTGCTACTCAGTGATGAGCAGGGCAACAATCATTATTGTTGGATCAAAAACTTTTCGAGGCTGCTTTCCAAACAAATCAATTCTAGAAATGGTGCTAAATTTTTTTGTGACGGGTGTCTCAATTATTTTACTTCTCAAGAAAAATTGTATAATCATAGTCGTTACGATTGTGAGCGTGTTGTAGTTAAATTGCCCGAAATAACGCCTAAGTTGGATAGGTTGGGTAAGGAAATGCCGGGGAATATACTCAAGTTTCAAAATTATCAGAAACAATTATCAGTTCCTTTTGTAATATATTCTGATTTTGAAACTCTCTTAAAACCTATTGAAACTACCGAACCTGCCCCAAATACTCCTTATACCGTACGAACGTGCGAACACGAACCCTACTCGTTTGCATATTATATAAAATGTCTGCATGATGATTCTCTTTCCAAATTTGAAAGTTATCGAGGTCCTAATGCTTCTAGGATTTTTATAGAAATGATCGAACGGGATGTGCACAACTTATACAGCAATCATTTAAAAATTGTTAAACCAATGTTAGATCTCGATCCCGATCAACTTTTAGATTTCGAAAATGCAGCCCTTTGTTTTATATGTGAGAAGCCGTTTATTGTAGATGATATGGATGTTAAAGTTCGGGATCATTGTCACCTAACAGGCGTTTATAGAGGTGCTGCTCATTATCAATGCAATTTAAATTACAAAATTCCAAATTTTATACCTATTTTTTTCCATAATTTAAATTATGATTCTCATCTTTTTGTAAAACAGTTAGCTTTGAATAACGAAGAGCTTGATGTTGTTGCTCAGAATAAAGAAAAGTACGTTTCTTTTAGTAAACATTTGTTAGTTGACGAAATTCCAGACCCTCAAAGTGATAGGCTTCACAAAGTGTTTATTCGTTTACGGTTTGTTGATACGTTTAGATTTATGAGCTCTTCTTTGGCGGAGTTAGGCGAAAATCTTCCATCATCTGAATGCGTAGAAATAAAAAAATATTTTGTGCAGGTAAAATTTGATTTGATGAGGCAAAAGGGTGTTTTTCCGTACTCTTACGTAGATTCCTTTTTAAAATTAGAAGAAGAAAGACTCCCGTCACGTGCACAATTTTTTGATAAATTACGTGAAGAAGAGCTCAGTGAGGATGATTATGCGCGTGCGCAACGAGTATGGAACGTGTTTGAATGCCGTACGCTCGGAGACTATTCAGACCTTTATTTGAAATCCGACGTTTTAATTTTAGCTGATGTATTTGAGAATTTTCGAAAATCGTCACTTAAAAATTATAAATTAGACCCCGCCCACTATTTAACGACCCCTGGATATACTTGGGATGCTATGCTAAAATTTACGAAGGTAGAATTAGAACTCTTGACCGACATTAACATGTACCATTTTTTTAAAAAGGGAATTCGCGGTGGGGTTAGTGTGTGCGTTGATAGAAAAGCAATAGCCAACAATCAGTTTCTACCTGACTATGACTCCAGTAAAGCCAAATCGTTTATTGCATACCTAGACGCTACCAATTTATACGGTTACGGTATGATTCAATACCTTCCTCATTCAAATTTTACTTGGCTGTCCGAAAGTGAAATAACAAATTTTAACGTCAACGAAATGGCCGATGATTCCAATTTTGGTTTCGTTTTGGAAGTAGATTTGACTTACCCACCACATTTGCATGACCTCCATAATGATTTACCGTTTTGTCCGGAAAATATAGTTCCCCCTGTTCCAAAAGCTACTCTCCCGAAATTAATTCCAAATTTAAATAATAAATCCAAATATATTATCCACTATAGAAATTTAAAGCAGTGCATGACCCACGGTTTACTTTTGACAAAGATTTATCGAATATTGAAATTTCGTCAGTCTCCCTGGTTAAAACCGTATATTGATTTTAACACGGAATTGCGAAATCGAGCTCGAAACAGTTTTGAAAAGAATCTTTTTAAACTTAATAATAATGCTATGTTTGGAAAAACAATGGAAAATGTTGATAACAGATGTAATGTAAAATTACTGAGTCACTGGGAAAATGTTGGAAAACGGCTTGGGGTAGAGGCTTACGTTGCCAAACCGGCTTATAAAAATCACGTTGCTTTCTCTGAAAATTTGGCAGCCATCGAATTGAAAAAAGTATCGGTTGTTTATGATAAACCCATTTATGTTGGATTTACTGTTCTGGAAATTTCAAAAACTGTTATTTATGAATTTTTTTATGATTTTCTAAAACTGGTTTACGGCAACTCCGTGTCTTTGCTCTACACTGATACCGATTCTTTGATACTTAAAATTTATACTGAAAATTTCTATGAAGACATTTGTCGTTATATTGACAAATATGATACGGCTAATTATACAGCTGATAATATATATAACATTCCTATTACCAAATCAGTTCTTGGTAAAATGAAAGACGAGTATGCTGGAAAACCTGTTCGAAGTTTTTACGGTACTGGAGCTAAATCGTATTGTGTAGATGTAGTAGGCAAGGAAATTGTCAAAAAGGCTAAAGGAGTAAAAAAACATGCAATCGAGAATAGTTTGAAAGAGGAAGATTACAAAAACATTGTTGAAAATAAAAATCGGCTAATTTTTTGTAAAATGAATATTTTTAAATCTTCTCGTCATAATATGTATACGGAATTAAAAAACAAAGTGGCTCTATCATCAAAGGATGATAAACGGTTTGTAATTCCGGGGACTTCAAACACTTTGGCCTGGGGTCATGAACAAATTTGGTTATACGACACCACTCCCGATCCTCTAGACGACTTAGTAGCTATGTTGGGCGATGTTGTTCGAAATGAAATGCAATGATTTATGAATCTTTTTTTATATTTGTATAAAAATTATTCTACGCGTTTTATATTCTAGTTATGTAAGTGACTTGTATTTCACTATATTTTATTTTTATTCCTTATACCTATTTTTGTGTGTAAATATTTAGTGTTCTGTGACATACTTATATAAATAAACAAGTTTTGTATTGCGCCTACTTTGTTTTGTAAATTGTTCAATGTAAATAATACTTGTGATTGGTGAAATGGTTTATAAATAAACAAGTTGATAAATATGTTATTTATTTTTTTCTAAAAATACATGTGGTTAAAATTCAATAAATAAGTTCATCACATAGCAAACGACGTCAAGATTTTTATCTAAATATTCAGTAAATTCGAGGTATCATACTTCCAAGTACTTTAAGCAACATTTTTATTTGATATCCATGAATTATGCGATTTGTCAAAACCTAACCACTTTACAAATACGTTTTGACCTTTTTTCTTTAGCACCTTCTCAACAAGATACATATTTGGGTGTTTCACTTTTTGAAGTTCCTGTTCATAAAATCCTCCTTTTATTTCTTGGTTTGTACTATCCTCTAAAATGTATTGTGTCGGATTAGTGAGTTTAACTTTAGCAATTGTGAAAATTTCCGTGCTCCAGTTTGGAGTGTAAGCTTTATCGAATGCTTCTCGATGTTTACTTATTCTCACATAATCGTTAATTTTAAATTTTTGTTTTTTCGGATCAATCGCTTTTACGTAATTGTATGCAGTATTTAGAATGTCAGTTGCATTTTTGCTATTAACATCCGCCGGTTTGAATCCTGTGGTTCGATGCTTCGTTGTGTTGTAACGTTTAACGGTTTTTGTTAATAAATCCAACCATTTGTATGTACCTTGGATACTAAATTCCTTCCACATAATATTTTTGAGAGTGCGGTTAACTCTTTCCACTATACTGCTTTTCATATTGGAGTAGGTACTGTAGTGGTTGATTTTAAATTTAGTCATTAACTCTGCGAATTTTTTATTATAAAATTCTTTTCCCATATCTGTTTGTAAATTTTTCGGTGTTTTTTTAAGTGAAACTAAAAGTTTTCTCATTACATTAGTCACATCCGCACCCGTTTTTCGCTTTACCGGATATGCCCATACATATTTGGAGAATGCATTGATTACCACTAATATGTATCTAAACCCTTCATTAAATTTGGCGTACGGTATCATTTCCACCAGATCAGCTTGAAACAAGTCGTTTAAACCTTTCATCACTACGCGTCGTCGCTTATAAGTTCTTCTCGCCGGTTTATGTAATTCGCTCACTATGTCTTCTTTCACACTTTTACTCATTGTCTATTAATTAAATTAATTTTTACAAGAGCTTCAAATGCCAAGATCACCTTTGAATTTTTGGTGGTGGTCTGAATACTAATTTCATCACCTGCATTCAATTTCAAACCGATCAATGATGATTTATCAATAACATTATTGTTTATATATATTGTAGTATTTGGTGGAGTTAACTTATACGTTACAATAGTTGCTGATGGCAGTGGAAACTTATACTGCAAATTGTCACTGTTAATAATTCGATAATAACCATCCTTATCTGAACTTATAGCCACAATATAAAACATGGTATAGTAATGAAGACTTGATACATCTTCTACCAAACATAATTTGTACTGATCTGTATGGTGACTATGAAGGTGTTTACCAAATTTGTCAAGCGTCATGTTGATGTTCGCTTTAATACAATTTAACACATTCTGAGAGGTATGTTGAAATGTATCTTCTTTTATTTAATGATTTTGGCCTGTCTCAATTCGTCAATGATGTAAATAATATCATTTGTGTGTCCACTATGTCCTGCAGTTTTTGAACTCATTAAAATTCTTAACCGATCCACTAATTTATTTGGATCTGTCCAAGGAATATATTCTTGTTTTTTATTATTTAATTGCAACATTTGCATGCCAAGACCTTTCTTTTGCTGGGCCCTAGTAGTTCTTGGTCTAACACTAGGTTTCGCTGGACGTATGAGTGGTTGCACGACTTTTTTATATTTGCGCCCGGCTGTTCCTTGTATTTGTTTTTCGGGATCATAATGTCTATGTGCAGCATTAGTGCGTTCTAAAATATCTTTATAATTTTTGTTATCCCGTTCTTTTACTCCAGTTGGCACTTCCTTGAATAAAAGCTCGTATAAGCCGGGTGTACCCTGATATTCAAAATGTTCACCGCTAGGAAGCTTTATAACTATATTATCTTTATTAAAGTCTAGCTCTGAATCGCCTATAGTGAATTTGTCCAAAGTAGGATCAAAGCGTACGCCGTACGTATGATCAAAGCTTGTTGAAGTTCCCGTAAATAGTTCATTAACATACGTTCTAGCTAATCCTGTATACTGATTTAGATATTCTTCAAACTCTGGAGTGTATCCTGAATTGGCCAGTTCTTCCCTTAATTCTTCTAATGTGGGAATCGGGGCGGATTCTGCAATTACTTCTGTTTCCAAAAAACTAGGTTCTTCTTCCAAAATATTCTGAATTGAACTGTGCGCTACCGGACTTTCAGGTTTAGCAAATAGCTCGCGTCTGACGGCTTATAACTTTCTGGATGATGAGGGAGTGTCTGTTAACGTTTGTAATTTGACGGTAGATACATTCGGAGATTGCTTCACTTCCGGGGGTTCCACTTTAAGTTGTAAGCTTTCGGCTTTCAGTTTAGAGATCAGCTCTTGGAGGGGTTGTGCAATAGGCTTTAAGTTTTTACTTAGCTGCAATTCTGACTGTGCAGAATCGGCTTTAATGCTTTCAAATTTTCTTCTTACTGCTTTTCTAGATTTAATCAACTCCTGCACTAAACGCTTGTCCATGGTGACTAAGCCGACCCTACAGTAGCGTACGTATTTATATACTAATAAAGCAATCAAAACCCTTTCTATAACGTCCGGAATTTACTTCACTGTCTTTATCTATTACCACGAATTCGTATGGCTTCTCCCAACAAAGGGAACAGAGCTTTTTAAATCGTTCAAATGTCATGTCTACGTTAACATGATCGTCATGTATATGTTTTAGATTAGTAACGTCTTGTTTAAAAACAACTATTAGATTTGCATTATCTCTTATAAGCTGTTTAGGGATGGAAGAGTACGTTTGAGATAGATAGAAGCAATCGTTATTTTTATGGCGTCCGAAACAATAATGGTCTCTAATTACGGTTTGATTGTCGCAAACAACGTCGTCGAAAATAATAACAGAGTTCGGTTTTGCTTCGTTGGGTGATATAATGTCTGCATGTTCCTCATATTCATAATATCCTAATCCGCTTATAGGTTTTAAAAGTTTTCTAAGATACTGATATTTTGGTTGATATAAGGACTTGGAATATAAATAAACGTTTTCAAATCGTAATCCGTTGGGTTCTTCTAGTAAACTAATAATTACATTTGTTTTCCCGCTTCCGGATCCTCCTACTATGAGGCCGCGTTTGCATCCCCCGAGTAAGACACCGTGCTTTCGATACTGGTTTGTGTCCACCTTCACGTCATGATTTTTTATTGGTAAACTTTGTTCTTGAGATGTAACTCGCACCTCATCCATGACTTAACTGAAGTCGCTAATATATATTAGATCGTATTTACGAAACAGTTATCAGTCTTCTGGCTGCAGCTGTCACTGCTAGTTTATAATGACACGCAGATCCGTTAAGAAGTTCAGTCGTCGAAAAACAACTTCACGAAAAGGTGCGGGATTGATCAACACCTTGATTAACAAATTACCGGTTGAGCTACATTTACCTGGTTACCGTTTTTGTGGTCCTGGAACTCGGTTGAAGAAACGACTTGCTAGGGGTGATAAAGGAATTAACCCATTGGACGAAGCTTGTAAAAATCACGATATCAGTTACGCTGACTCCAATAATATTGAAGACCGCCACAAGGCTGACAAAATATTAGCAGAAAAAGCGTGGGAACGATTTAAATCGAAGGACGCCAAGTTTGGAGAAAAGGCGGCTGCTTTAACTATCACCGGCATTATGAAAGGAAAAACTAAACTGGGGATGGGTGCCAGAAAACGTCACAGAAAAGTTTCCAATGGGACCATTAGTTTTAAGAGAGCTATCGCTGTAGTCCGAAAACGTATAGGAGGGGCCTTAAAGTCTGATTTGTTAAATACTGTTAAAATTGCATTGAATTCCCTTAAAAAAAAGAAAATCGCTCTTCCGAAACAAAGGGTGATTCCCATTCCAAAAACGGGGGGTATTTTACCCCTTATTCCCATATTTGCGGCATTGGGAGCTCTAGGGTCTTTAGCTGGTGGAGCTGCCGGCGTTGCAAAAGCTGTTAGCGATTCTAAAGCGGCAACGAAGACTTTGCAAGAAACCGAGAGACATAATCGAGCCATGGAAGCGGCTGCTGTTGGAAAAGGTTTATACATAAAACCTTATAAGAAAGGACTCGGATTGTATTTGAATCCCTATCAAAAAAACTTCCCATAAAGCTACCTCACCGACCATTGACAAATATCGATTTAATGCATTACGTTCGAAAATTAAAAGTTCCCAATTTCAGGGGAATATATATGCGTGACAATTTGCCTTCTAAAATACACGATAAAGAATGCGGTATCATAAATCTTGATGATAATATTGGACAAGGTACACATTGGACTGCGTATGTGAAGGTTCGTAATAAAATTGCTTATTTCGATAGTATAGGTCAACTTAAACCTCCTCTAGAACTAATACACTACTTTCGAAGTGGCGGTAGCGGGATTCAAATTAAATATAACTTTGACAGGTTTCAGAAACTAAACTCTTATAACTGTGGACATCTAGTATTACAATTCTTATATAACAACGCTGGATAACGTCTGTTTGCTAGTGTTTATTTAGATTTCGGTGAGAGATGTCTCTCACATTTGTATTGACGGGTAACTCTTCCGTTTTGTCGGCGGATTTCAATCCTCCAATTATTCTTGACCCCAATGTGGAATACGTTATGGGTTTAACAACATTTGAGACTTTCAATGCTATACCAAACGTAACTAAAGCTAATAGTAATTTGAAATACGACAATACAATTATAAGTGTCCCTGAAGGAGCTTATGAAATATCAGATTTGAATAGGTATATCAATTTACAATTGCCTCCTGGTGACAGTTTGTCCCTTACTGCTAACAACAACACTTTGCACACTAAGCTTAAGACTTCAGGAGTGGTCGATTTTAGTGTTGACAATTCCATAGGACCTCTTTTGGGGTTTGACAACAAAAAACTAGCTAAGGGTGCAAATGTGAATTCTGATCGTCCAGCAAACATTATCAAAGTGAACTCTTTGTTGATTGAATGCAATATAACTACGGGTAACTATAAAAATGGACAACCTTCTCATGTCATTCATCAATTTTTTCCAAGTGTACCGCCTGGTTATAAAATAATTGAAAGTCCAGATCACGTAATTTATTTACCAATCAATGTAACCACCTTGACGAATATAACTCTTAAAATAGTCGATCAAGATGGTGATAACGTCAATTTTAGAGGTGAGGTTGTAACGATAGGACTGCATTTGAAGAGCGTGCATAATGGTGTTTCGGTATAATTCAAATTATCGCACATTTTGTATTGCCTCCTCTCAACAAAAACATAAAAAGAGAGCGTCAACCTCAAAAGAAATTAGTTGTCAACCATCAGCCAAGCGGTTAACAGCTAGCAATAAACTCTTTTTACAATCTCTTGGATTTACTGTATTACAATGAGTGTATTAAACGTTACTGAAAAAATTTACGTGGATAATTCCATAGTAAATGCAGAAATACATACGCATCAACCCTACAATACAAGATTCGGAAATAATGATGAAATTCGTATACCAATAAATGAAGACATGTGCACTCTACCATCTCGCAGTTATTTGTATATTGAAGGCAAATTAAAAAAACCTGATGGTTCAGCACCAACAAAATTAGTTGGTACAGCACCGAATCAAACGACAGAACTAACTACTAACTTTATAAATAATGGTGTAGCATATCTCTTTAGTGAAATTAGATATGAAATAAATGGTATTCCGGTTGATTCTACGACAAAAGTTGGTTTAACGTCTACCTTGAAAGGCTACGTATCTGACACTCTTACTGATACTGTAAAACTTGAAAATTCCGGATGGTTTCCAACCAATCACAGTAAAATTGTTGATACAAAAGGTAATTTTAATGTTTGTCTGCCCCTCAAAAGATTGCTAGGATTTGCAGAAGATTACCAGAAAATAATATTAAATATCAGGCAGGAATTGGTGTTGATTCGCAGTAACACAGATACTGATGCACTCACAGGTGACGATAATACTGTTACAGTCGAAATACAAAAACTGTACTGGAAAGTTCCACACATCACTCCGGGTTTGGCTGAAGAATTGGCCCTAACAAAATATATCGATAAAAATCATGAAACCCAAGTCGCATTTAGGAGTTGGGAAACGCATGTTTACCCCTCTCTACAGGAAGTAGATAAGCATACATGGCCTATTAAAACAACAACTAACTTAGAAACTCCAAGATATCTAATAATAGGATTTCAAACCAATAGGGAGGGGAATATACGTCAAGATATGAGCCGGTTTGATCATTGTGATATTCAAAACTTACGGGCTTACTTAAACACTGAAAGATATCCGTATGATAATTTAAATATCAATTTTGATAACAACCATTTTGCTACACTCTACGAAATGTATTCTAAATTTCAATCATCTTATTATCAAAAAGGAGACGAACCTTTACTATCCCCTCAACAATTCAAAGATATTGCTCCTATAATTGTTATTGATTGCTCCAATCAAAAAGATTCGCTGCAAAGGAAGGCAGTGGTTCTTAGATTAGAATTTGAAACCAATAAAAATGTCCCCGCAAAAACTACAGCTCATTGTTTAATTCTACATGATCGAGTGTTTACATACAACGCTCTTACTAAAGCTGTTAAACAACTATAAGCTCTTTAAAGAACCTGTCTTCAGCCAAGATTATCAGTTGAAATATATCATTTGATGAGGTCCGAAGTATGCAGCTTCTAGTGGTAGATGTGCAAGGCTTTAAAACCTCTACAAAAAATTTCATTGTCAAAGAATTAGCAGCTTATGATGGTAGTCATATGTCGCACTACATATTTAAACCGCCATATGCTTTCCACAATTTACCAGAAGATTTTAAAAAACAAGCCCTTTGGCTGAGTAATAATCATCACTGTCTGCGCTGGACTGAAGGATTTACGCCACACTTCTCGTTCCCAGACATTATTCAACGGCTAACTCAAGATGCTGATTTGGTTTACGTGAAGGGCTCAGAAAAAGCTACATATCTACGACAATTTACTTCCAAACCCGTTACTGAATTCGAGGAACAACCAGCTTTAATCTCTTCAGAACCATCATGTTTTTATCATTTAAAATCCCCTGCTGTATGTGCATTATCTAATGTGTATTTTCTGTATAATACTTTTGTAATGAAATAATTTTTAATAAATAAACAAATGTTCACAATTTACTGTTTTATTTGGCAGCAATATACATTTATTAAGTTTTAATCATACAAATAATTAAGCGTTCCATGTTTTATCTACACCATTACAAAACAAGACAAGTTTATAAATCTTTAAATCGTTCCGTATAGATACGTAGCCTATGATTAACATTACAAATTGATAATAACTCACACTCAACATTGCTGATTCTTCTTTGAAATCGCAGTCTGTCTAAATACGCACGTTCCCAGTCACTTTTTCTAGCTTGTTGGTAAGCGAAAGACCACGCTATCATCTGCTTCGTTTTATTTTTACTTTCATCAAACCTCACTACTCGCTCCATCATCCAATTCTTCTGTATACTTTCCAGCTTCCGAAAAAAACTGATGGTAGGGAGTTATAAATTCTTTTAAGTCTGCAGCTACCAATTTTTGGACGAAACAAGCATCGCAACAATTTCCACTTATAAACTTTTTGCAAATTTTAACACCCCGACGGTATTTATTTTCCAACCCTTCACAGTATTCGGGGGAATACATTCCTCTGCCATAAACTGCTTCATGGCCGGCTTCAAATTCTAGAGCTTCAAATTTTTCACTTAATCTTTCAGCTGCAGTAATTTTATCTACTGCTTTTGTCCAAGATTCTGCGGCGTAACACATCCACATCTTAACTGTATCAGTTTATTTTACACTAACCTTACACTACCTTAAAACCTTATATAATATACCACCACTACGCCTCTCCCCACCACATCTTTTGTCTGTCATTAAACTTTTGCAATGCATTTAACTGCCTCAATATCAGAATTTACCTTCTGAGGTACCAAATATAACATTTCCATCATATATAATACGTTCTCAGCCTTTGTATCTTTTAACGGTGCTAGAATATTCATAATATTAGCCTTCATATCACCCACCATTTCTGCTGCACCACTGATTATACTTCTATACCATTCTTCGAAACCAGCATACGCCAGAATTTCCAAAGTATAATTTACTATATGCATCATATTCCACAGCTCCATTACCGATTCCCAACCTAACCACACTTCTGAATCACCATTTCCAATTTTTATCACTCTCTTGTCGCCAATTAATTCAAACGAAATTGTTAGGCGACCATTTCTTAGAGTATTCCAACGTGCTTCTTGAACGTTGCGGAAGAAATTCATTATAATTCCTTCGTTTTCGCACAACTCATTCCATTCATTCATCTCGAAAAGTACATATTGCATTTTGCTGTTTAGTCCACAAATTTTCACTACCGGTGACAAGGACAACTGTGGGGCTAACCCAATACACACACATTTTGTTCTTGACCGATTTAAAAAATACGTCTTTTGTCCAATTAAAGGCATATTATCTCTGCATTCACTTGCAGCTTGGCGTTTAGCTTGCTCGATAGCGGTTTGGATATTCATGTTTGTAACAGACTTGACTTAACTGATATTTCAAACACACGCTCTACCGCCTATAAATACTGTATTGTAAAAGGTGGGAGGTGGAGGTCGCTGACCTGTATAGGAGTCAGTGACTCCGTTTGGAGGGGGATATTCGAACACAAGTCGTCATTTCCAAGTTACTCGTTAAAGAGTAAACATGGTGCATGAAACGTTAACGTTGACTTTTATTTTGGATAATGCAGCTTCCGAAGGCAACTCTTTCAGGTGTGCTTTGAAAAAAATCGCACCTATTGTGCATAGTGAAATTGGGGATATGCTCAAACATTCTGATTCCTTAAAGATTGCGGGATCTGTACTATTCGTTCGCAATGATAATCTAGAATCAGTGGATTTTGCAGTTGACACGGTAACTCCGTTCACGGTAATACCCGCATGGTTCCAAAACACTATTATCGACGATGCTGCTTTGCGAAAGATAAAAAGTATTCAACACCTCAAACAACTACATCTGGAGATTTCTGCCGATTTTGATGAAACGAACTTTTTTGGAGTCAACACTTGTAAAAAATTGGTATTTCCATGCTTGTAATGTATGAATTTTAGTTTGTTATGTCGATTGTAATTGGAGGCTATCGCACTATGAATTCACATTAGAAGCGGATATATTATTTTTTTCTGCATCCAACTACTTTACAATGCCTTTCATTTCCTATGCTGAAAAACCTTATTGGAGAGCTGATTATGCCAATGACGTAAGCTGTTTAATTAAAGAAATTCCTACATTTTACGTTGGTGTCAAAACATTTTTCGAAGACCCTGCAAACGACGAATTTGTAGAAGGATTTATGTATATTTATCGAACTATCTATCTAACCGAATGCAATCGAGGTGAAAAAACCGGGACTCAAACATTTTCTGAAACCGAAACTGCACTAAGTACTATAAATGAGTCTAATTGGTCTGTAATAAGGAACTTTAAGAAAACTCAAAATCTATCGAATGCTATTAGTTACTTGTTTGGTCCATCGCTCTATATACAAACCTTAAATAATTCCTTCAACACAGATTTGGCAAAGAAGTTGAATGTATTAGTCGGCGAAGGTTTATTTGCTAACGCAGGTAGTTATCGCACAGTAGATGTAAAGCCTTTTGGTTACGATTTTTTCTATTTACACCCTGAGAAGATTCAACAGCATATGGACAAGTTATTTCAAGAGGTCAATGAGGAATTTGAGACTGTCGACCACAACAGTAAAGCTTGGTTCGAAATTGCTGGAAATTTTGTGGTGAAGTTTTTGCTAATACACCCATTTTCAAATGGTAATGGACGCACTGCTAGAATTTTGTTATCTGCATTACTTTTAAATTATACTATTATTCCTGTATACTTATTGTCTTCTCAGAAAGACTTTTGTAATGAAGTATACTTGCATTGTTTAAGTGAAGCATCAGAGCATAATAATTATCTTCTCATCAATTCTTTAATAATTGAAAGTATTCATAATAGCTTACATACTTTTTTATATGTTACAGATAATCTTTAAAACAAATGTTTAATGTTATATGTATGTATAAAAGATATGAATTAAATGTAATTATGTTTTACTTGATGATTTGATTGGGGCGTTCATTATTTCAAACTGAATCCGATTGTGAAAGTAAAAAGAGTGATGGAAAAAACAGAGTGAAAGGTTAAGTGGTGGGAGGTGGAGGTCAAGGGTCAGGGGGGTCAGGGGCCAAGGGTCGGGGGTTAGGGGTCAAGGGTCAGGAGGGTCGGGGGTCAGGGGTCAAAAGCAGGTCAATGAACTTGGGGTTAGGGGGGTCAATGAACTTGGGGTCAATGACAGGTCAATGAACTTGGGGTCAATGACAGGTCAATGACTGGTCAAGTGGTGGGGGGTGGCATTAGAACTCTCATTCTTTCCCTACTAACTATCGAACAATATCGATTTTGGATATCGTATTTCAGAATACCTACCACTTGTAAATTTAGGAAATAAAAGTCAAGAAGAGTATTTTGACATTTTGGGTTGTACGGAATTATTCAACAAAGCGAGTTTCAATTTTGTTCGCTTCACGTGGCATGTCTAATTCTCGAATAACCATGGGCGTACGAAGGTACTTCTTTGAATGCACAAAATCGAACTAAGTAACTTCTGTTTTAAAGTTTTTCCTTTATTGACGTCAGCCATCGCAAAAAACAGTATTTTTTCCATAATTATTGTAATATTGGCAAACGGTGTAATTTATTATTATTCTTTAGTCTGATTAAACAAATTTCTAGATAAAAGCTTTCCACTCAAAGAAGGTAATAATTCTGCTAAAACGATTTATTCCAATTTTCAATTAACTGAAAATATAGAAATAAGAGGCTGTGAAAATAAGTTAAGTTAAAATGTATAGCGTAGACACTACGCCTCTGCCACCTGACATTTATTTCCAAAATATTTACAACGCGTGCATACCAGATTTCATTCAGTTTAGATAATAGAGCGTGGAAAAAGTCGTTTCCAATGTACTGACAAGAGCATAGCACGGCCCTTGTAATTACTGTTTAGCCACACAAACGTCGTTTGCTTGTCAGAAGAAATTTATAGTGCCAATTCTCAAAAGACATTTCAGACTCGACTTCAATGACTTCAGGTCTTAAGAATGCAAAAGGGGTTCAGGTTTTGAAAGGAAGCCGTTGTATTGTTTTGGTTTTTCTGTTGTAAAACGAAGATTTACAAAAGCAACCTACACAATCTATCCTAACAAAATTTTTGTTGAAATGTGAGGATTTCGATAAAATATGCAAACGTGTGGTATCTAAAATCAACTTTCTATTAACATTTTTTTACGGTTTCCTATATGAATCACAATCATATTAACATCGTTTCGATTGGCACCATGGGGTTGCATAAATTACAAATATCAATAGTAATTCCTAAAACTGAAAGTAGTAAATACATGGCAGAGGTAGTTACCAAGGATATCGAGATATGGAGCGTACTAATGATGATGGTATTATTAACAATTATTTTTTGGAAAGACATAACAACCAATTAAATTTGTGCCATTTAATTTACATCTTTTCCTAATTGAATGCTTGAAATAGGGTACATTAATTAAAAACCTTGAGAAGAAACAACATCTTGGTACTAATTATGTTAATATTACAATTTGAAATGGGAATCAACAACTACGAAATACGGTCCATTTTCATTTTAAGGAATTATAAAATTGAAATTAATTAAACGAGGAGCTGCTAAAATAACGCACCAACACATCAAATTGTTAATTGCGTAGACATTAGGCAAATTATAATATATGAAAACAGATTAATTGGTAACAATTTGATTACTAAATGTCATAAAAGAAAAAATATGTTCTTTAATTTATAAGCAAATTAGTGAGTTATATTTCAGTTTTGATTTATGAGAACATTTAATTTTTGAACATTATGATAGACATAAACCTAAATCACCTCTACGTTTTAGTGCTTTTGCAAGTTTTTAGCAACAATTAATTTAAAGTTAAACTCAAAAACGTTATTGTTATTTTATAAAAGTTTTCAAATGTATGTATATACCACAGATAACGATACGCATTAAATTATAGTACATTTATTATTTATATACTGATTATTATACGCAAATAATATCATGTTTTCTACGCTTCAACGAAAAAGTTTTAATAAACCATTATTTATTAAATTAGAGACATTGAGTTGAGGCAGCTACTATAAAAATCAACGGCATAGAACACTTTAACGATCAACATTTTGCTGTTATAACCAATTATATTATTATATCACCTAATTTAAAGTTTTGCGAGACAATTACGACACGCTTTCTCACCTAATTGTACCTTAGATAATTTCAGCTACTCAGTGGATTTTTTATGAATTAACTTTTGTCTTTTCAGTTTTTTAAAGTTTTAATACTTTTTGTTATTAATAATAATAATTTTAAAATCATAAATATCTACCTGATTGAATTTTATGGTACATATGGTTCAATACCCATTTTTGTTAACAATGAAAATTGGGATACTGTAAAACAGGCGGTTGTATTTATTTAAATCGTTTCTCCTTCTCACGAAGGAGTGGTTCGATATTAATAAAATGTGAAATGTAACGATATCTGAAAATTCGAAACCAGAAGTTAAACCTTGGTACTATTTTTGTTTATTTTAAAAGCAGGATACGATCGAGCATAGCGTATGCGAACAAATGAAATGCTTTTCTTTTTCAAAGCTTTTAGCTACAAAATCATTTTTGCTTTCATTTACTACATTTTCAAAACTGAGCTGCCAGATCATCCATCGTAAAAATTGGTATCGGAATTGCTCTAGAAGTGCATTATTATTATTATTATTATTAAAACAATAATCTTTTTTAAAATTATAAAACTTTTGGTGATATTCAAAACCTTTCTCGAATCTATTATTTTATTTTGCTCATACCCTAATTTCTCTATGACGCCTTCTATAAAGCGTTGCGTTTAGGAGTATTTTAACCTCTATTAACTGCCGAGGCTAAAACGTTTATATAAAATACTTTTGAACGCACAAATCGTGAAAATTGTTGAAATATGAGAACATCTATGCAAAGCGATTTGCCTATTTTTAGTATATTGTTGGTAAAATTTGTAGCTGTTTACACTAATCGCTTTCTGACATCAACTCAGTGGTATTAGTAGACACCCTTGAGAAATAAAACTAAAGCTTCTAGACATGGTTTAAGTTTAATCCTGAGGCGAGCGTTGGTGTTTGTACTATTAGGTTACGTTCGGTTCGATCATGAAAATCAACTGGCTTTCCCGTGCAAATGCGCTGGTTATAAACTATGTTTGAAGTTGTCGTTGCTTCATTATGCCTACAGAATACCAACAGGCGGTGCATATAAATATTTACGAAACTGAAGTCTCTTGTGTGTAGCAACGTATACGGTTTGGACATTTGAACGCAGAGACGTTCGGACGCAAAAACTTTTGAACGTTTGAACTCAAACAGGGATTTTGTTAATACTACAGCTTTCGCCATAACTACTATCCAGTTTTTAAAACAGTATGTTTTAGTAGTTGGTTTAGTAGTTGTTAAGTGACCAGTCATTATGGCGAACTCTGTAAGCACATATTACATTTACTTTCGCTACAATTTACTGTATAATATACAGCCACTTCTTCTTAATTTACTAAAATTAAAGTTATGTATTGTGTAGAATAATTAAATATGTACATTAGCGTTAAAAAGCGCTAAACCAATTACATTAGGTTTTGCTTCAAAGTACATTTTAATGTAGAAATCAGATTCTAATTGCATCTAGCATCTAACCATATCAATATGAAATCAAAACATGTTTATAAAGAAATTAATTAGTTAACTCAAGTGGTTTTATTAAGTGTTTAAATGAGATTCATCGCTTGAGAATTATATTGTTCTAACAGCACTTTTGGCGCGAAGTAAGATTTTTTTTAATTCAACATTAAATCTTATGTATCACCTTCGGCAGTACTTAACAAGTATATTGGTCTATGTGCACAATATAAAAAAATGGTCAATCTAAATAATGTTGTGTCAGTACCGACCAATGAGCGCGCAGCTTGTGTGCTGTTAGAAAATTTCAATTCTTGGTGGTAGTACAATGTTATCTGCAAGCCAGGCCGTGCTTCTTGTACGGTGATACTGTGATGTAGTTTTTTTTTTGTTGTTTTTTAAAGTAAAAGTGAATAATCATTGCGGCAGGTAGGTTCACAAGTATTATTAACAATAAGAAAATACATATTAATAAATTACTGCTGTTTTGTAACTTCAACTAAATTCCATATTAAATAAATATAACGTAAACATATTTTTTGCGTTTTTGGTTAGATTACACGTGTTTTTGTTGAATTTTGGTTTTGTTCTAGCTTTTATTTTGTTGTTGTAGGTTACGTTGAAACTTAACAGTTTCAAATTTGCAAATATTTACTGTTTCCAATGCTTTGTTTTATTTTAGCTGCCCAGTTTGATCATCTCGAAGTAGTTGATCTTTATTTTGACGAAGATGATGTTGACAGGAATCCTAATTGTACAGCTGAAAATTTAAATGCTTTACTTTGTGGAAGAAGGTAATCATGGCTTAAATGGGAATGAACATTGTCCACTGAAAATGAAGCAGAAAATGAAAAAAAAGCTAATCAAGTAGTAGAAGAAACCAAGAAACAATCGTATATTCTGACTCGTCTAAAAAATATTAACAAAAAACTTTGTCAAAGTGGAAACGAATATAAAGATGTAAAGGCAGGGCACGTAGAGCAACAAAATTACACAATTTTTAAAACTGCGACGCACAGTGTACATTTATATGTAAAGCCTTACGAAGAAAGCCAAAAATGGTCTAGTAAATTCAAAAACCCCCCAGAACCGACAGAGTGTTTGCTGCCATTTGACAAAATTTGGCAACTCGAGCAGTTATTTAAGTACATGCTTCCCATTGGTTTAGAATTTATATCGACTTTATTTTAGGCAGTATAAAAATAAAAACAGCCTCTGAAAAAGCGGCGAAGAAGTAATCAACAAAATAATATAAAACGTTTGATACCTAAAACTATGTTAATTTTTCTATTTTCTAAGAAATTGGTTTATATTTTTTGATTTTAAAATAAAAAGTTAAATTTTTTATTTTGGTAGTATTAACTGCCTATTTAAATAGAACAAAAAATTTACATTTATTAAATTTCTATAAAAAAATAAGATTTGTTCTATCGGCAATTTTTCAAAAATTAATGTTTTTTTTATAAGCTATATACAATATTAAACAAAAGCATTGTAGTTTTAAACCAACTAGGCTGCAGAATCCTAAAAACACTAAAGTACAGTAATTTGCTTGCAATATATTATAGTCAATTTTTTGTTGTTTTTGCTCTAGTTTAAAATTTAAAAAACTTATAGCAATATGATTCTCGAAAGACAAATTAACTACCAGTTTGGCCGATTTATCTTAGCATTTTTTCATTTCTTAGGGCATATTTTGTCGAAATAGAAAAGAAACAGACAAGAAAAATGTGCTCATGAACATAAACAGTATTGGCGTCTCTGTATTCAAACGTCCTTGCGTTCAAATGTCCCTGCGTTCAAACTTCCTTGCGTTCAAACGTCTATCGTTCAAATGTTTCCTCGTCCAAACCTCACAGCGTTCAAACGTTTTTGGGTTCAAACTTACAAATCAAATAAATATGCATAACTGGTTATTTAACTGATGGATCGAATTTTGTATTAGATGTTATTTGAAAATTTTAGCATACGTACAGTTCGGGACTGGACGAGGGCATAAGATTAGTGAATGATGTAAATGTTACCCTAACGCCGGGTTCAAACTTACAATACAAATAAACATGCATAACTGGTTATTTAACTGATGGGACAAATTTGATATAGGATGTTATTTGAACATCGCAGCATACAGTTCGGGGCTGGAGGAGGGCATAAGATTAGTGAATCATGTCAATATTAAAATATTTAAGTGTGATTTTTAGATATTTCGCCGCTCATTAGATAAATTGAGGTATATGTAATTTTTTTACGATACGATCGTGGGTGTTTTCAATTTTAACTAATACTAAATTTTAAAAAAATTACATTTTATTTATTTTCCAAATTACTTGTTTTTAATTTGGGAAAATAATAAAAGAGTAAACCCTACCAAAAATCAGTGATATGGTAGTGTTTTTGAATATAATTCCGGAAAATAGTTTATGTTCTTAGTTGAAGAATGCTATGTTATACAAAGGCCGCGTTTGGAACTTTCCAGCTTTTTTACTTCAGTTTTGGTCGGTTTTTCTTTAAGGCGCTGTAGAATATCAAAGAAAAACTGCAAAGCTTCAGAAGAGATCGAGTCCCGAGTCCCTCCAGCAGAAACTTTAAATACAGCTATAAATTGCGTAAATTATATTTTTAGAAAAACTTTAACGAAGAACGATTTAAAAAAATATAAGTAATAATAATTACAATCTTTTAACAATCTTAAGACATTTTCCATGAAAAACTGTGTAACCGAATATTTTATCGCTCAAATTACAAGAAAGCGGGTTTATGTTAAAGGCTGATATTTCCCTTCACAACAAAACCAATCCCCAAGACTTTATGACACTTTTTATCAAGATTTTAATAGTTTCCTGAAATCTCAACTTGTAGTAACAAAACAAATTCCATAATTACTTTTACTGTAGACAATTTAATAATTAGTGTTTGCAGAAGAAAAAGATTTTAAACACGTACCTATCTTTTTGTTTTCAGTTTTTGCTAATTAGCAATAATTAAATGCTGGGTTTAAGTTTAAATTATAACAAATTATAGTTAATGTTGGTGTTCAGTGATGGATGTGCATGTGTGAGCCTGAGGAGTATTGGAGTTCTGCCATGGCCGACTTAGATGGTGAATTATCTGTTAAACTGTTGCACTAATTGATTCCAAGGTACGCTGCCGCTGGTGTTCATTACGAATTAGTTAAGGCGCGCTCAGCAACGCTTGCCGACTTCGTAAATATTCTCGCAGGTCCGTATTAAGGAAGCAAAACAAATACAATATTATTATAGGCTCTTATTACAATTCTGATACCCTTCCAAAGGGCAATTATTATATTACAGTCGGTAGAAGCAAAATCACAGTTAAATAGAACGTCTCGCGATATTTAAAATCATTAATTGTCATGTAATTGAATTTTGCAACTAAACCCATTTTAATAAATCACATTTCTGTTTTACGGCATTGTTACACACTGATTGGCGGTCGTTGCAAACAATCAATCTGTCAACAGACGCGCAAAAGCTTTGATGAAGGTGCTGCTTGGCGATATGCGGTAGGCAACTTGCGGTATGGTATGTGCATATTTATACCTACATCTGAGAACAATCATATTGTCGGCGCTTATAAAGTTAACCAAAATTACCGAGAAGTGCAGCAAAAATTTGATTTATTGTTGCAGTTGCTACCGTTATATTCTTAAATCAATACGGGTTTAACTGTTCTTGTAATACAGCTAAAATAAAATACTTTTTAAAAGTTGGCTAAATCTGTTAATGCTGGGCCGTCTTAACCCTAACAAAGACAGCTGACCTGAGAATTTGTCAGAATCGAGGTAGGTAGCAGAAACGCAGTCAAAACCATTCTACTATAGATGTGTAAGTAGTATTTAAAGTTTTATTTCGTGGCAAATAAATATAGACATCAAAACATGCAAACATATTTTTTCGTTAAACTTGTTAGAAAGTAGGCTTTTCGTCCGTCATTTTGTGGTCGAAAGTTGACAACTGTTGCTTAGCGGTAGACAACGTAATTTTGCTTCCCGGCGGGAGACAAAGTGATTTTGCTTCCCGCTTTTAAATAGTTACCGTGAATACCAAAGATGTCTTACTTGCAAAAGTCGATTCTTAGACAACTGTGAAATTAAAATAATTTAATTTAGATTAATTTTAAAATAAATGTCATTTAATAAATTTCTCAAGGTCGGCGAAAAAATTATAGGTGAAGCTCGGGAAGAAAATGTTTTTTTCCCTTGTGTGCTTTATTTCACGAGCCGAAGGCACACGCAGGAAAGAAAGTATCACTTTCACACAAAGAACTATTATGGCTAATCCTTTTATTTTTGATAAAGATAAAAACTATTGTGTTATATAGTAAAGGACGCAAACAAAAACTATAATTAAATGACTCGCTGTTGGATGAACGCCACGACAGCTTCCTCGCATATACTCGCTTTAATTTTATTACATTACTTTCTAGTGTTAAAGTGTGGCTAACCTGTTCACGTAATCGCCCACAATTAAGCCTGCCGGAGGATTTTGCAGTAAAAACGAAAAGTTATTCCCAAGTTTACTTCAAGCTTTCGTGCCAAGATAACGCGCTTAAATTCACTGCTTTGTAAGCGTAGAATTTGAATCTGAGCTTGCTTTTCAGGGACGCTTTCTTTAACGTTTGCCATTCCAAATTTGCCTTTGCTGTTTCATTTGAATGAAATCATTTTTTATGAATGTTTTTTTCAAGTGTCTAAGCTGTAAGTGTATACAGATAAGAGCGCTCGCACGCACACAACATACTCATGCACGGACGCACTAACGAACGCGCACGCAGGCACGCACGCACGCCCAGGCTTAAATTGATATTTTGGTAACTTTAAGAACTAAAGCCTGCTCATCCGTCAAAATACTTATATCGAGTTTTGGTTTAAATACAATACCTTGCTATTTAATTCAAACTCACGTAGTCGCAATAAAAAATATTTAGTTCCCACTCAATAAGAAGATCGTGATTAGACATTGAACTAACTGCTATATCATTATTTAAAGGTATCAAAAATAGTTTAAAATAATTATGTAATGTTCACTGTAGTTTAGTAAAGTACGTTGAACACAATCCGTTCCTGCAATGTCGTGAAAGACTTCGTAAGCAGCGAGGTATAGTACTAAAACAAAACTTACAGTAAATTATCTGGAAGAAACACATAATTTCCACGTTGCCTTAAAGGTACACCGCGAAGCATACTAGAATAGATCGATGTTTTGCAGGAGCATCCGCCGATTAGGTGGATATTACAGTGATGTTGCACGTCATTTATGAATTATTGCTTAACTGTTGTAGGAAATTATTCATAACTGTTGTCGCGCTGTAGATCTATACCTGCTATTAAAATGCGCATTTTATATTTGTTACTATATCACTATACTATTATTGTAATATTATGTGCGCAGTGTCGTTTAAATTATATCATAAGATACATTTAAAATTTTTTAGCACTGTAATTATAAGCAACAAGTACCTAGTTACTGGAATTTAAAATGTTGTGTATTATTTTTTATAATTATATGCACTTTAGGCGTGTGTGACATTTTTGATATGTAATTGAAGCATTTTCTGAAACATAATTAACATAATTACAAGTAAGTATCGTTAAATTCGCACCTTTACGCATAATTTATATTTTCTCATAAATTATATGTATACTAGGTAAGTAGATAGATACTTCTAAAGCATTTATTTAGTTTTCTATATCAATGAGCCTAAAACAAACTAGTGAAATTACTATTTTTTAAATTATATCTTACACGTACCTATCGTACCTATTTGTTTTTACTTCCAAATCACAAACAAAATTAATACCAGACAAGTTAGCTGAATGATTTGTAAATAGAGAATTTAATAAGTTTAGAAAAGAATTTATCTAAATAATTTTAGAATATTGAACAGTATTTGTGCGGATTTCTAGTCTAGTATTTAGTCAGTATTTAAATTATGCGGCAATCAATAAATAATCATGTTCGGTATAGTTTCTGTAAATATATAGCTGGCGCATATAATAAATTATAAACAAAGTATCTACGAGCTTAGATTGGTAACACATCCATATGTTTGGCCTTGTTAGCTTGTGCAGATAGTTACTAATTACTTAGTCACCTGTAATTAATTCTTGTGTAATAGTAAAATATAATTAAAGAGGGTTCATAAGCGTAAAATATTAATGGCCATGAGTTTTAAAAGTATTTCACTGAACAATGTTATGAAACTGCAAAAATATTGTTTTAATTAAAATGTAAAATAGGGACCACGAAATGCTGAAAATAGAATGTGTAAATTCATTAATACAACGAGAATGTTTTACGAAAGAAGATTTTGAACTATCAACATTCATCAAGGACGGAAAACCCCCGTTGAATAAAAAACTTAATAATTGCAGTACACAACAACAACTTTTTCTAAATTCTTACCCGAAAAATTAGTTCTCTGATCCAATATGTTTCACGTATAACGCCCATGCTTTTTGTTTACTTATTGAATTTTAACGAAATTTTTGGCTCTTCTGCGACTAAAAGTCCAGACTTTAAGTATTTCTAACGTAAGTAAAGAAAACTCACAATGTTAACTAACTACTAGTAATATTCATATTTCTAAATTACACCGACAAACTCACGATGTGATTGTTTAAATGCTTAGGTCATTTTTAGTAAAATGGTCTTTGACCGACGTATGCTGTAATTCTTAAAACGTTACTAAAGGAAACTCTAGCTATTTCCAGAGAAAACAGCAAGTACTACGCAAAACACCATGCATCTTGTAACGTGGAACTATACGAGGTGTTCCACGATTACCGCTCACGAAGAATGATTTTTAATTTACACAGGTATTGAAAAATAATTAATGTATCATTTGTATAATGTGGGTACTATTTGTACATACCTCTAATATTTTTATATCACTTCTAGTTTAACCGGAAATTGCACAACTTTTAATGTCTTAAATGTACTTTTGATGTTGGAAATCCATAGCTTTTTTCTTCTGTTTTCAATCATATATAACTTTAATATGCATTCAATGTAAATTTTATGAGAAAAACGAAGTGGTTTTAGGAGAGGGGAAATCATAACCTTTATCAAGACAGCCTACATAATCTTAAACTTGTATCGAAAATCATTTGTTTTAACGCTTAAAAAGTACATTTTATTTTCTTTTTTCTTTTTTAGTGCCACATCCTATTCTGGGCGTTGGCAACCTCTCTCCTATGTCTGTATTTGGTGCGCGGCGATAGATAATTTACACAAACAGACATAGGGGATCTACAGTGTAATGTAGGCTCGAACCATAGAAAGTGCATGCATTTCTTCTCCAGAGAGGTTTTCCTTGGGAAAAATGTACCTCGTTGGTTTACTGCTGCGTTGCGAGGGAGAACAACCGGGACGAGAGTCGAACCCGAATCTGCTGCATTGATAGCGCGCTTACCACTGATCTACGGTCTTTTATTTTAGTTGTTCATTTTAAGCTTTACCACGGCCCCCTGGATTAATATCGTCTCAAGTCTGCCGCATCAGGCGTTTCCCGGCAAATTACGGCGTGCTGCAGAGACCATGCTAACCAGTAACCAGTGCATAAAAAATGTCATATCTGAGTTTAGGTTTCTACTGATTGGTTGGTGTAAATGCAGAAAAACAAATAATAGCCTTGCATTTCACTTCCAATTTCATTTGCTATGAGCAAAGAAATGATTTCCAGAGTGAACTAATAAGTATACGGCTATCTGACTTAAATAATTAATTTTTTTAATAGTAATATAACTATAAAGTTCAATTATTTGATGGCATTAGCTTAATTTTACCATCTTCGGTTTCGCCGGAATCGACCATAGCTTACTT
The DNA here is from genome assembly GCA_958336395.1 of Ctenicera cuprea. Taxonomy (NCBI): domain Eukaryota; kingdom Metazoa; phylum Arthropoda; class Insecta; order Coleoptera; family Elateridae; genus Ctenicera; species Ctenicera cuprea. The sequence continues at coordinate 31,415,723 of OY284487.1, read as the reverse complement.
ATTTTAAATGCAACATCCTCTATATTTTTACATATTTGGAATAAGAATAAAATTCTGCATACGATTGTGTACTTTAATTGTATGTTTGACAACTTTAAAGTTTTTATTTATTTTCTTCTGTTTTGCGTCTAAAGTGTCATGGCGAGCATAAAACTGTTCCACTACAGCTAAATTTTAAATTTAGCGGGCGAATCAGTTTAAAACATTTGAATGAACAAAAGACGAAAAATAGTTCGTTCAAATGTTGTAGACCAATTCGCGAGCTAAATGTAAAGTTTAATTCTACATTATTATAAATGAAACGTCTTGAATTGCTATTTATTTATTGTCTATTTCATTTGTATTTGTTTTTGTTATAATGTACATAAAGTGTTAATTATCAACAGTCTGTTATTACTAACAAGAGTGTTCCTTTTATTTTGACTATATTGAGAACACAAGCGTACTAATCTAGTAGGTAAGTGTAAGTCAGCTGTATGTACTACTATTTTGAGGAAATATTATTAAACAGATTTAATAGATGTATTACACTTCTAATGCGTTTTATTTATAAAATTTAGCTATTTTAGATTTCAAACATTACACAACGTACTATAAAAAAGACACAACGTACTACGAGAGGCCACAACGTATGATACTCAGGAACCGCAACGTTACAACAGGAAAGATTTCTTGAACAACAAAGCACATTTTTAATTAAAAGTTTGGTTGGTACCACTACACAATTTTTTGAATTGAAATTCAGGAGGTGCTCAACATTAATAAATTATATACAGGACTTTAACCCATTTTTGTAAAGACAGTTTTAGCACAGTCTAAATGAATCATTTAGGTAGACTGTGGTTTTAGATAGTAAAATCAGGCTAAAGCGTGAAAATTAATAGGTTCTCGGAAACAAGAGAAGTTTGCCCGAAGAAAAGGCGTATAAAAGGCCAAAACTGGCAGAAAAATGAAAAAAAAATATATTAATTTGATATATGAAAAATCAATCAAAGGCGTGTATCTAAGCTAAGATGTCAAGACTACTAGTGAGCTACTTCTGATTAGTAGTTTTGTTGTTTAAGAAGCGATTGGGAAGGGATATTTGTCAAAAAATGTGATTCTTGATGGTGATTCTTGATATATTTAGTATTTTTCATTGCTGGGAAGGTGAAAAAAGATAAATTGCAGTTTGGAGTCATGTTGATTGTTTTTAATAAGTTTATTATTTAAGTGGTATTAGAGTATTGTAGGTTGTATCTTGATGAGCGAGGATATAAAACAGCAGTATTTGTATTAGTCTACGTTCATACCTTTATTTATAAGTTCGAGCTTTACTTCGTTGAAGTTCATTTTAATTTATTGTAAATAAAACAATTCTTAACTTCAACAGGTTTTGTGTTTCAGCTTTATACGTATTTCAACGTGTTTACACGTCATTATCAAAAGCAAGATTAAAAGTAAACAGTTGGTGTTGCTATACGAATAATAAATCTTCATAACTTGATCTTGGTTTTCTATATCTGCGTCCAGATGACTTGATTTCTCATTACAAAACATCTAATAACGGTGAATTTAAGAGATCAATTTGTTAATTCAATAAAGGTACAGATTTTAAATGTTTATGAATTTCAAATGCTTCTAGTATATCCAACTTACGTTTGTCATCACAAAAGTGTAAAAGTTTTATAGTGTTGTTAGATGTCATTGAATGATTGTGTTCTAATAAGTGTTAAGCGTAATTGGATTTATGAGGGTGTTTATAATTGTAACAACGTACGTATTCCTTGTACCTAATATCAAAATTTCTAGTTGTTTGTCCTATATAAACTGAATTACAGTGCGAGCAATTTAATTTGTAGATGCCTGATTTTAGTAAATGGTCTGTTGTTTCTTTAGCATTAAACAACGTGTTTAACATGTTTTTTGTTGTTTTAAAAGTTATTTGCATTTATTTGTTTTGTTTATAACGTTGGCAATTTTTTCTGATTGATTGCCAAAATATGAAATTGAGGTGTATTTCAATTTATCTAATGAAGTAGTTGGATACATTTTCTGAATAGCTAATTTATAATGTTTCTTTTAATTAGTGTATCAATAAGTTGAGTGACAGCTCATAGCCAACAGACAGAGAGCCAAACCTATTAAATTTATTTTATTTACGACTGCTTGGATAAAGACTTACCAAGAGAGATAATAGATTCATTACCCAACTTATTTTGTTTACACAAACAAAACTGCAACTTTGTTAATAAGAAAACTAGCTGGTTGCCATAGTATTGAACAAATAGAATCTATTTAGTTCCTTCAATTAAAAAAAGAGATGTTTTAAAAGTGACTCGACATTTGCAAATAAATTAATGCGAAATGTTCAATATCAGTTCAATCAAAGAAATTCATTTTTTTTTAATTTGGTGCAGTTGTAGATAAAATTTTGTATGTCACACGTGGTATAATGTATTATTATGGCACTCGTTTGATTACACGACTCAGTCTACGACCTCGTCGTGTAACTTTCAAACTTGTGTTATAATAACGCCTTTATTCCACTAGTAATATAAATAACTATTAATACTAATTACACACCAACCGTTAGTTATATAATGAGATAAAATTATTATAATCAATTCACTATTCTACTACTAGTCATATGTCACTATCTTTCAATTCACGAAACATTGTAATCTTCAGTTGCGGTTACACCAATAAATAACTACCACGTTTTGTTGTAATGGGACCCTTGTTATATTATGGCTATATGTTTTTTTATGATTTGCAGCTAAGACATATAAAATACATATTTCTGAACGATTGCAATGTTTGGTTTTAAATTTGTAAGTAGCAGATGTAAATGGAAATTTCGGTGAGCGTTTAATATTTTAAAAAGAATTTCTTTACAAATTTATACACTTGCTTTTGGTAAACAGGTTTAAAATCAATGTGTTCGTGGGATACCTATGTCACTATAATTTGTTAGAGATAAGCGGATGTAGTGTCTGATACCTGTTTAGGATAGGTCAGTAATTACTTGTGGTTAGTCAATCAGATGATGAAACAATGCATCAATTACTTGTAACCAGTCTTGAGCATCTCCGGTTACAACCACGGCTTTTCTCCTTTGTTCTGTTTCAAGCCGATGATGCTGTCAACTGTGATCACTACATTAAATTAGCGAGCTGTTTTTAAGCACAAAATAATTAACTCCTTAAATAAAAAGAAACTGTAATTACAAACGGTATGTCGCCCTTTCTTTAAGAAAGTTGCAATTGGTAACCACATTAAAGTTTGTTATATTTTTTTCGGAACCACCGAAATGAAAGTTATCATTATTATTAATGTTTTATAATCTGCTATTTAATTATAAATAATTAAATGCGTATAATGTGTAAAATGGAATACACAAAAATATTTAACTTTGTAAGCTATCCAAGCAAGTGGTATAGATTCACCGCAGCAAATAATAAACAATTAATCACTCCTAACAAATTCAGAAGCATTTGGTTCTGTGTGTTCAATTGGCATTGTATTAACCAGCTTGGAACAATTTTAAGCGACGAAAATGTTATTCTTAAATTATGGCTATGTAATATATGAGCTTTGCTAACCTGCTCAATATAAAATCAATGGCGTTGGTTGCAACGACACATAATTTAATGCTGCTTCGCTGATAATTACTTGGCACATATTGTATATGGAAAGTATTAACTAAAAGTATTGAATATTTCTAAAAATTAATGAAATGTATTATTAAAACTTCTGAATATTTATGTAAATCTTAAATCTCTTATAATTTTGTAAATTATTAACTGGGTTCGCAGAAATGGCTTAGCAGTTACCATAACTGTTATAACGCAATTACAGTACATCACAGCAACATACTTTATGCACAAGTACGTTAAAAGCCCATCACCATTCTTGCACTTTCAAATTGTTTGTGCCTGCATGTGTCCTCAAATTCAATTTTCCGGTTATTGACGCTCTGTCGCCATAAGCGCGGCATGCTTTAGCATATCGACTGCCTGCTAATTTAAATCTCAATTTAAAGTGAGGCGGAACAGCCATTACAATAAATCAGTGTTACACCCTCACTCTACCGCTTTGCTTTGTACCCTCTGGTCAACAACCACTTTCGCGAAAAATTCCAACTCGTATGAATCTGTTACACTCTTGCATTACGAGTCAATATAGCTGGATCACCCACGTAGACGTGAAGTTCGAAATACTCAACCTAAAAACGCCCTCAGTTTTGCCACCGACCGATTCGAATTGATGATTCGGACAACTTGCGTCGTTCTTTTACTTTATTTATGTATCGAATCGTATTATAACAAGTTTAGGGGAGCTTTAGTAAAGTTTATGTTGCCGCCAATAGTTATTTAAGTTTCTTATTCGTAGGTACAATGTTTCAGAGTCTGAATACAAACTCACAGACGAGTTTCTACCATATAAGATTCTTAAATGGAAAATTTGTAATAACATTTCTAGCATAGTAATAACTTTTCTAAATTTGTAATAACATTTTATTCTTTTGGTATTGTTTAGGGTGGGTTTTATGGTATGAAAAGCATTTCGTTTTGGTTGAACAAACAGAAGTATCAAATTGCTGTTATGCTTTATAGAAATGTATGTCAGCATAACTGCATAATCGATTTTCATCGACGAAATGTAATTAATTGCTGCTTTACAAGTTTAATAACGAATGGAAGCACTTCGTCTAGACTCTTTACTTTCCTCGCTGTACGAAGTATACCTATAGAAGAAGGTATTGTAATGGCCAGATTGAAATTAGAGCAAATGCCTTCTTTCAACGAAGTTTTTTTCTCTTTGGGCTCACTGGCCAATATACGAGTTATGTCTAGTAGAAGGTACATTTATGCCAAACATTGTGACTAATAAGTAAGTTTTAAGGCCCTGAGAAAACTATAAAGCAGACGACGCTTCAGAGGTGTCTGTCTGTGTGTGTGTTTGCTGTGTGTCTGTATGTGTGTCTGTATACACTTTACAGTCCAGACGCCTTAACGCGAAAAACACAAATTTGGCGCAAAGATTGCTAATTGCAATATGATGACATAGCAAGAAAATGAGGTAGGTCTGCCAAAAACAGGGGAGAGGGGTGCTCTATGTCAAAATAGACGCACTCGAAAACAAATTTTAAATTCGTATTCGACGCATGTCGAATAGTCGATACGCGCAAGCGCGATTTCTCTATCTCTCCCATTGCTCCCCCACCTTCAAAATCGGCATGAGCATATTAAATGACAATAGGAACAACATTGAGAAACCATCACTGAAAGGTTTCGTTTTTGTCGTTTACTTGAACAGTTTAATTGTGAAATCGCCAAAAAACGGCTATCACCCAATTATGAAATCGAATTTGAAATTTCAAGGGATAAACATTGGTTGCCACTATAAAACGCAAAATATTGTAAAACCACTCGACTGCTTAAAAAATGAGATTAAGGGCGGGTGTTCCTTCTTTAAAATAGATGCGCTCGGAAAAGAACCTTAGATTCGTGTTCTACACATATCGAATAGGCGATCTGCGCAAGTAAGTGTACCCCACTAGAATTTTTGATATTAAAATAATGTACGAATTTCGGCATCAAAATCGGTATGAACATGGTAAATGACTATAGAAACAGTCTTCCAACCTCTAGGAGGTTTCCTTTTGGCCGTGTACCTGAACCGTTTAATTAGATAATCTCCAAAATGATCTGACAATGGCATAGAATTTCGGGAGGAATTGTAGAAATTATCAATAACGACCTACATTTTTCAAGAAATTTTGTTTTTCGAAAATTTACGCTATAGTGGTCAATAAAAATTAAAATTGGTTTTAAGAAAGGTATACCCATTGGCCTCAATAGGTGAATGTCTGGGCAGGTATAATAGATCAGTGTTTCTCAAATTGGGGTACGCAAAAATAAATGGAGAAGTAAGTCGTTGGAAAATTGTTTTGCTCGCGAAAGATGAAACACAATATTGGCATAATGTGTATTTTTCTTCCTTTTTTTTTAAGTTGGTGTAGTAAAATTACGATAACTTGCCCCACATTTACGTTTACTCCATGCAAATTGAGAAACTACAGCATTTAGGAATTTTCTGGATTACTTGCCATAATTACACACAACTCCAACCGGGACTCTTTCTTCTTCTGGAGGCTGTAACTGCATAAGGAAGGATTTCTATCAGACTTTTTTTTTCAAAGTCAGTACAAGCTGTTTGTACATGGTAAGAAATTATTTAGACCGCCATGGCAACCCTTTTCTTGTATCAAAAATTAAATTTATTCAAAAAGCTGCTGGATTTAGCAACTTTGACCATGACTATATTTTTTAAACTGAGATTTTCAAGTACAATTTAAAAAGTTAAGTTTGGCTCTCATCTACGACCCTGATTATTGTATATAAGCGCAAACAATCAATATTAAAACAACCGTACAAAATTTAAATCAAACAGCTCAATTTATGGCGGAGACAGTAATGTCTCTTTGATATGTTGTCTTTCTCTCTCCTCCCCCTGTTAAGATATTTTATGTTTTCTGGTTGCAATCAATGTTTATTTGTTGAAATCACAAAATTGTATTCTTTGAGGGTTTCGCGGTTTCTCGAACTGTCAATATTACAATTTATTTTCGGCTTAGACCGCGTCGTCATTTGGGAACTACACTTAAAAATGGAAACACTATTGTCCGATTCCACTTACAGAAGGCTTAATCGAAATCCGCTTAACTCTCTCATCTCAAAAGTTACTGCTGCTATCAAATGCTCTGATACTATTGACACTACGGAAAAACAGCGCATCATACCCAAAAACTGTATCACCCCTAGTATTTATGGTTTACCCAAAATACACAAAGTGGGAGTTCCACTACGACCTATTGTGAGTGCTATCAATTCTCCTACACATGTTTTAGCAAGATACTTAGCGACTAAGCTTCGCCCACTTAGTGGCGATACAGAATCGTACATAAGGGATTCCTGTGACTTTTTCAACAAGATCAAAAGTTTACGGCTGTGTGAAGGAGACATTTTAGTCAGTTTCGACGTTGTCTCTCTTTTCACAAAAGTACCGGTAGATGGTGTGCTAGAGATCCTAAGAGATAAACTACCTACAGATATAAACCAATTAGTCGAAATATGTTTGAAAAACACTTTTTTTAGTTGGAATGGCAACTTGTATGAACAGGTTGAAGGAGCGGCCACGGGTTCACCGCTATCACCTGTTATTGCAAACATATACATGGAAGACTTTGAAACTAAAGCTTTGGCAGCAGCTGATCTTAAACCTAAGTCCTGGTTTAGATATGTAGACGATACTTTCGTCGTTTGGTTTCACGAACGCCAAACACTAGAACAATTTTTAGTACACCTAGACACAATTCATAATAATATCCAATTCACAATGGAAGTAGAGGAAAATGGCAGTATTCCATTCTTAGACGTACATGTCACACGTAAACCAGATGGTAGCCTGGGGCACGCAGTTTACAGAAAGAAAACACATACAGACAGGTATTTAAATACAAATTCGCATCATCACCCGATGCAGAAAGCAACTGTGCTAAAAACGTTAAGAACCAGAGCAGTCCGAATATCAGATGCAGAACACCTACAACAAGAGAAAACTCACCTCTTGATGTCGTTACAACAAAACGGTTATACAGCCACAGAAATTCATAGAGCAATCCGCAATGCACAACAATGGGAACAGCCCAAGGCTAAGGAGGAACTGGCACCTCCGGAAGGCTTAGCTTTTCTACCTTACAGTAAAGGCATTACTGATAAGATTGGGCATGTTATTAGAAGGTACAACATAAAGACAGTTTTTAGGACTAATGAAACTTTGGGAAACGGTTTCAGATGCGCAAAGGATCAAATATCAAATTTAAACTCAGCCGAGATCTACAACATCCCTTGCTCTTGTGGCTCAAACTACGTCGGATAAACTGGTCGTTCCATTGAGTTAAGATTGCGAGAGCACAAAGGTGATTGCAAACACAAACACATCGCAATATCTGCGGTAGCTGAACATGCTGGTTTAACTGGGCATAAGATGGACTTTGACAACGCTCGGGTACTCGCCAGAGTACCTCATTACTTTCCTCGTATCATAGTGAAGCAATTGAAATTGAGAAACAACCTAACAACATAAACTGGGAGGATGGTTTTAGACTCGGTAAAGCTTGGACTCCGGTAGTTTATCCTCTGAGGACTCCTATGCATCATCGATCTCACGATCACGCTCCACCGGATCGGTTTTTGCCCAACGGTGACAGCCAACCAGAACTCCGCCGTTCTGTCCGACTAGCTCAACGTGGTTTAAATACCTCCGCTTCCAGGATTTGAATTCCGTGCTTTATTCACTCTGAAAATGCAAGCTGCAATGTCTTGCGAAACGTTAGTTTGTATGGGTTCACAAACAGCTAACAGGCATTAGCCGATTAAGTATTATTGTCCTGGCAAACAAAATACTTTCAGATCAAATCCTTGTCCGCCCCAAGGTTTAAATAAGCTAAGCACACGCCCTGTTTAGGCAGGCAAGGCCTACGAACTAATATACTTCTACAGCAAATGCTTGTAAAGGCAGACAAGTTACAGGTCGGTCCTTACCTGATTATGCTGGGTGTAGTTCCCAAATGACGACGCGGTCTAAGCCGAAAGTAAATTGTAATATTGAAATCTCAAAATTGATTTATCATGTTCTTTGGTTTTAGGACTTAGTCGTTTTTGAGCCAAATACTCAAATAAACTGTTCAGGTAAACAACCAAACAAAAACACTTTATACGGTTTTTTCTCAACTAGATGTTGCTCCTATTACCATTTAATAAGTTCATGCTGACTTTTAAAGCCGAAATGTGTAGTTCTCCGTTGAGTTCGTCTATATTGAAGTGAAGCACACTTCTTGCAACCCATTTTTTGCGTTTTCTGGTTGCAACTAATACGATTCTTTTTCTACGGCGTCTATATTAAAGTAAAGCACGCATCTTCTTTTTCCCATTTTTTGGCGCGTCATCCTTATATTGTTGTTGTTTAATTCCAGTCGAATTACCAATCCTTGTGCTAAATTTGGGCTTTCTGCGTCACTGAAATAACTACCCCAGTTCATTAAGTATAATGGGTTCTTGTGTCAGTAGTCTAATACATTTTACAATTAAATACATATCGCTCTTATTTTTTTACATATGTACATTATGCTCCTATCTTCTTCAAAAACATCTAGTACAAACAGGTAAAACAAGGAAAGGACGCTATATATGCGCCCTTATTATTTCAGGAAACAAACTCATTAACGGAATGTATGTTCACAATCGCATATTATGAATATAAAATATTGCTGATCGCAGTACATGTCTAACATCTCGACAAGCGTTCATTACTTCTTTTTAAAAAAGTATACAAAAGAAAACGTGAAGCTAGTCGACGAGTTTTGCTAATTTATTTATAAGTTAGAACTCGTACTTTTTACTCAGAGCGCCTATAAACTACAAGAAAAAGTAAATCGTGTTTTTAGTTTTCGTGAAGTATTTCGTTTTATATTTAAAGGTTTGATTCTTTTCAAATAATTTGAAGTGTTACTAATTTCCTTTAACAGTAATATTTAATCCTTTTAGGACTGTGCTTATTAGGGCTGGCTAAGTATGCTATAAAGATAGAGCACATATGCATCAAAATGTGCCGAAGAGACGACCAATATATTCAGGAAATATGCCTATGTAACCTACCACTATATGCACTGACATATGCCCTGAAAATCAGTATGCATTTGCACAGCTTTAATTACAATATCAAATTATATACAATCTTATTTGTACACGTACAAAGGCGTTAATAGTCAAAAGTTTTGAAAACATATATCGTCTTCTTCAACATATTGCCTTCGCATTAGGAAAATTTCGGCGTTAAAAAAAAGATACAAAAATGACAATCTAATTTGGGCTTCTTGTTCTAAATTTTCCCAAAATATGATTTTTTTCATGAAATGCTGATATAATACCAATTTTCATCAACATCTAACCATTCGTTCAGAAGGTGTCAGGTAACGGTTGAGCGAAAGCACACACCTACAGATTAATATTTTCCAAAAACCATTTTTTAGGTTTTTGAGCCTTAAATCGAATTTTCGTCGCAATCTTAAAGTTAAAGTTCTGTACAAAATTATTGTAGCTTTTTTATATTAGTATTGCAGATTCAATGTGAAATAGTGAAATAAATACCTATTATTGTTGTTTTTCGGAAGCACGTAAACACAGCGGAACCTTTTTCGTAATAACTAAAACAAATTCACCCCAGCTTTTTGAGGTTTTCGTGGTAATTCTTAGTTAATCATCCTGACACTCCACGTTTCCACCATGTCATAATTTTTATGACAATTCAATCGTTCAATTCCCTAAACATAGCATATACGTGTCGAGCACATCCCAAAGGAATAAAGTAACCGCGTGTTGCTCCTGGGAAATCACTTCATATGTGGTCCAATTCACCCTATTTCGGAAACGAGCAGCGATTTATTGGTTCTCAGAGTTTAGCTAATTGGTCTGAGTAGCTGACATGTTTCCGCTATGAAACAGCTCAAAGGCTTGACGGCTGAATATTGTCGCCCAATTGTGTTTTACCAAGTATTTAATGATAGTGCAAAGGTAGCTACGTTGAAAACTGTTTTGGACATTCACGAATTACAAGAAGACGTATCATGTTTCGAAATTTTATAACTTGTGGTTTTGGTGTGAAATGTATCGAAAGTATCGAAAAGGATAAATTCCAAACACCTGACGCATCGAGAAGTTTTTGATGAATACTGATACAAAAAAGTGTCTTAGATCCAACTGTTCGAGGAAAATAATTTTCTCAAAATATCAACTAACCATAACTTTTGTAAGAGAAAAGCTTTGAAAAGTGTGTGTTTAAAAATGTATCAAAAATTACTAAAAGTAAACTTAAGACTACAGAAACTATTATTATTTCAACATATAATGCTTCACACAGTACATAATTATTGAGTTTAAAAATAAGTAGGTTCGGCTATTTTAAGCAAAAAAATTAATGCCAATCAATAGTAAGAAGCTTTCCGTTTGTTGCGTGTCTTACGTTTCAAGTTATATATTTGCATACTTTATAGCAGTCGCCTACTTTGTGGAAATTCGTGTTCTCACCGTAAAATTATTTATGGCACTATCCCGTAGAACATTAGGAAGACATTTACAGGATGACGGGTGTTTCGGGAGGGTGGTCTCGTTTTTATTGTAATAACCGCGTTTGAACGAGAAGCCTGTGAAATGTTGAATACGCGAAAGACACGTGCTAGAATGGAAATGGATATTTGAAATTGATATGTTGCCGGAGAGGCGCGCAATATTTGCAAATTGAATTTATTTTGGCGACATCTAGACATCAATATCGGGATATTACGAAATATTGTCTCGCGTTCTCGTGCAAAATATCACAAAATTTTATTAACACTGCTTCAATACGTATAGGTATACCTACCATGTTTTATATACATTTTTATAATAACTAGTTTAGTTTTGATGCTGGCAAACATGCCCTCCAGTGATACAAACTAAATAAAAATCTTCAAATAATTGAAATTTCGGTTTATAATGATTAGGTGGCAAGGAACACGCTGCTCAGTTAACAACTAAATATATTTTGAATTTTTGATTAATCAATACGATACACATAAGCAAGGTAATGACAGCTGTAAAATTATAGAACGAATAACACAGCAGATAATTTGTTATCATTTTCGTAGTCATGGTAGAGTTCTTTAAGAGTGTTACAAATGGAAACGTTTTGTTATTATAAAGATAAATATTGTTTCTGAAAGAGAATATCTGCTAGTCCTTTATGATTCACTGTCTCTTCTATGTTTCTATGGTAGCAAAACGGAAACTTCTACTTCTTTCAGAAGACACAAAAACAAAATTAATAGAAGCAGAACCAATGGTCAACCCATCAAACCAGATCGTGAGTGTGTCATATAAGAAAAAGCTGATGTGTTAACTTCGAGTAGACTTTCCCATACTAGATATTAATACTTGCCGTGTTTGCAAAAATATTATTTCTATAATTATAACGTTGTACAGTTTACCCACTATTAGGTTAGTAACTGGGCCTTAAAGTCTTTTCAAAAAGTTGTAACGGCCGCCATTTAGAAGCTAGAAAGTTCGGTAAATTATTTTTGATTCGCCTCTTATTTCAATTCCTAAGAAATCAATTTATGTAGGCAGCCCTACTATGTCGCATATCGTATAAGAATAGTAAGAACGGAACCGTCCTACAGCTGATTTGACTAAAAATCGATATAATGGTTTATTTAAAGAGTTATCAAAAATATGCAATAATTAAAAAATATATTTTTTAACTAGAGCTAAGTTATAGGCGTAGTTATAATCACGTAAATGCCGGAAAACGCGTTGCTGATGTTAAAAAGTATCGTTTCTTCTTTCTTTTCCATCGTATACTATCTACAAAGGGCTCTCAAACAAGTTGTAGCTGAACCCGATCAAACAACTACTTTTTGTGTAAATGGGCGTAAAAATCAAGATTTAAAAAAAATTGTAGCGGCTGTCATTTTGAAGCTAGATAGTTCGGCAAAAAAGTTTTCAATTTGTCTTAAGTTCTCCTCTTATATCTCGTGCTCAAATTTCTTCAATTTAGTTTTGGAAAAAGACGCTATCAAAAAACATGTCTAACTTCCGTTTCCGGTTTCGAATTTTCTTAAAAAGTCTAACTACAACCCACCCACCCACAGACAGACCTTTTTAATAAACACTTTTGTTGGGTTTCTTGAGCCCCAAAACGTGTAACTCACAAGAATCCTGAATCAAAAAAGGCCGTTACATTTCAATAAATCAATTGATTGTTCTCACAGAAATTGCAAAAAAAAATATTTTATGTTGAAAGCTGTAAATTTTCTATTTTTGCTTTTATATCTGGATTTTGTTTATCGGTCGTGCTTTGGAAATAAATAATATTTGTCGGCCATACAGTTTTAAAGACGAGGTTGCGTGCGTCTACTTAAAAAAATAATCCTACTTCAACTACGTTCATAAAAGTATATTTGTTTGTATTATTGTAACATAAACTGCAGATAGCTCTCATAATGCAAACAGACTCGAGGCATGACAGCAGAGCGACCGGCAAAGTTGACCCGAACGTAGCCACGGGCTAGCGAGTGGAGTAGTTCTTACAGATTGTATTAGCTTACGCTATAAATACATAGACGCTACATAGACGCATTTGTTATTGTTGTGACTCCCGGTTTCATACAACTCTTAGCAATTACTATCATCTATCTATCTATAACCTCTTATATTTGAAGGTGTTGACGACTTTCACTCCGGGTAGGCTCTTCGCTTGTGTAGTAGGAGGTAGTGGAGCCCTTTGGACTTTAAAAACACTACACTCCTGAAGCTTATGCCACCCTTCATGCACATTCATTTAATGCCATTCACACATGTGTTTACTTGTATGTTAAAATGCTGTGTGTGACTTTGTTACTTGCCTTGGTCAGCCAGTAATCAAAGCAAGCACTGTTAATTGCAACCTAACGTCGAATGGCTACCGAGCTCGATACCTATCCACAGAATTACAGAAATATTTTCTGTTTCTTCCGAGATTCGAACAGAGGACTCACGCATTGTGAGCTTGGTCCTCTTACCACTGGACCATTAACTCTAAACTATTACGGATTACGTTAATGTATAAATACCTTCCAGTGGATCATTGAAGAATTAAGAAAGAGCTTTCTCTGAAAAAGATACGTGTTTTTTTTCTTGTTGATCGATTCCTATGACCTAGGGCGAATTTCATTTTGGAATTGCATGCAAATATTTAGCAAGATTTTTTTTCTTGCATCTCAAAGGTGTTGGGTTCAACATTACTACATAATTTGTGGAATACTTTAATTTCGGACTTCCCAATAGACTTATGAAAAAAATTCGTCAACACGAAAATAAATAAATAAATTACTTGTAACTATAACAATTAAATTTGCCAGGATTTTACTGTTAGTCCTAATCGATTTAGTGTTTTTTTAATTTTCCATGTTATGTCGCTTTTCTCTCGTCTTCGCTCTTGCAATTAGCTTTTCAGGAAATGTTGTCTTCTAACATATGATTTTTTTTTAAATTTATAACTGCTTTAAGTACATTTTTAAAGCTTCTCCAAAAACATCATATGAACCAACATATTTTTTTAAGGTTTAGAAATACTGGCATCAATTAAAAAGTGCTGAACCAGCAGTATCGTAAAATTTGATGGTTTTATTACAACAAGTAATCATTGAATGACATGCTACATAAGTATGCGGTGTAAATGGCATCTGCTTGACCAAGCCGTTTCCACCTGGCCTCATCACTCCACAAAAACTAGTCTTCATCACACTTTTTATTTAAGTAAGTGCAATATAACAGCCTTCAAAGCAAAAAGAGCTGCAAATTTCCTGTAGTTATATCAGTAGCGTGAAGATCTTTTTTACGGGCATTCAGCTTAATGGAATACTGTTTTAAAGCGACGTAAATTCCTGCTATATTCGAGTCATTAGCTCATTGAATTGTCAGAAAATGCTTACGGTAGAAGTTGCTAACAAATGGATAGCAATAAAGGTATTAAAATGGGCAAGGTCTATGACGCTGATAGCTACCTAAAAGTCAAATCAGGCTGTCAAAACCAAATGCTATTCCATATGCAGGATTTTATCTTTCACGGGTAGGTACATTTGATGTAATTTATATTTATAACCGCAACTAGGTATGGAAGGTAGCTGTAAATTTAAAATAATGTACTAAAACGTGACACAAAGCAGGTGTCACCAATAAAAGGACAAATAAAGCTATGAATTATTCGAAACAACTTAATTGCATTTCTGAAAAATAATCACCTGAAATAATAAATCCCAAGATTCCGAGCGTTTCAGTTTTTGTTGCTGTCAAAACGTTATAAATCTTTATTTGATTTATGGTAGTTTTTGCAACGAAACGATTGTTTTGAAATCAGAGACTCTGGAAATTAAAGTTAATTGGATGTTTACCAAACTGATATAAGAAGTATTATTACTATGGTACTTTAAATAAAACTAACGCCACCACTGTGCATAAATGACATATTGTTTGACTGGCTCTTTATTTGCACATTAAATTTAATTAAAATTGAAATAACTCCGACCTATAGCATAAACTAATTTAATTGATTTCATTTTCTGTCAGCGTCATTTATTTTACCGATGATGTGAATATAACTAACTGGAGGGAACGAATTGTATCACGGAGACCCCACACGAAGAAAAAAAATATGTTTGTTATGTCTGAATTTAGAAAGAATAGCTCTGTATTCAGTTTTGCAATTTAGAAAAGGAAACGCTACTTTATGTGCAGACCATTTTAGCAAAGACACAAATGTATGCTGTGACAGATGAACTGTGAATCCCATTTTAGTAAATCATTTTCTCATAAGCTTCCAGCGCAGTACGGATGACAGAAGTCCTACTTAATATGATATGTTTGTCCAACAGTTTTAGAAAGGAATTTGCCATAAGGAATAAATTGTGTTGCTAGCTTCTTACTTGAGTTTTTGCTACGTACCTACACGTAGTTTCGTATCTGTAAAGAATACGGCTTGCTAATCAAACTGTACATGTATAATCTTGAGAAAAGTAATGGCCTGTCTGCATAAAATGGTATTTTAATGCGAATGATGTTCAGTCACATTTTTATGTCCGTAAACTAAATTCTAACAAAAAGTTAAAAATAAGTATATTTATACGAGATAAATCGGCAACAAGTGCTTTTGTTGAAAACGACGAAAGACGGTTAAAAGAGAGAAAGGCAATATCGTTCTGAAATCATGCAGACCACCACCATGCAGTTACTTGAGATTTCGAACATGTTACTACAAAAAGAACATAACATATTACGAAAGGCCGCCAAGTATTACACCCAGGGTCAGCAACATTATCGTCTTCTACTTTTTCTTTTATATCTATATCTATATGCAGTAAAACCCGATCCCTTCCACCTGTCTCAACTGTTAGTGGTGGGGAGACTTTGCTACTATGAACCCACATATTCACGAGTCCATTATATAAGTCGCATATTCCTGTGTATAGCGGGCCGCTACAATTTCCAATTATAAGCAAATTCAGCTTCACACTATATGTCCGGGTTGTTTTATTCTGTTTAGTTGTGCAGTCAATACTCTTATTATTGCACAACAAGGAAACTTACATTAAACTAATGTTAAAATACTACTTTGCTTAAACGTGTAACATGGACAATATCGTAATTATTTTAATACATTTAACGCAAAAAGCTTATACTGTACGTATAACGTCTAACACTAAAGAATGATGAACGCGCACGTTTGTTAATCGCCTGACGTGTGATGACGCTTTATAAATATTGGGAACTATAAATATTAACAATTCCCCCAGTTATGTGCGACTGGTGTAAACGTTTTTTTGTGTTTACGTTTCGCCTAGCTTTGCTATGTATTATAAAGGCCTATTTTAGTTTAGGGAGAAAATGTCACTGAAAAAAATTCCAGAACAAGTTCGCTGGAAAAAACATTGATAAAAAAACAATCGTCGTTAAAAAAGGACCCAACGAATCCGAGAATTTCAAAGGATCTCAGCAATGATTGCACCAACAACAATCAAACTAGTTCATTTTTTAAATCATCACGAATTAATCGGAACTGTATTATTTAATGTTAGAAATTACCCCGATATTAAGCAAACACACGTACCTTTATAACATTCATCAATAAGAAATCGGAACCTCTCGCTCATTTTTATCTGTCCCGAAAATAGTCGAATACATTAATTGGATGCACACTTGTTACCATATTTCGCTTTTTCAATTATCGTAAACAACTCTTATCAAGTGCTACTAGAGATTGGAGATCAAATAATTGTTTAGTAGAGATGTGCTAGTAGAAAATTGTATTTTTTACGGGGTGAACAGGAGTTACCAAACGTAGGGCGTAGTTTAAGAATTCAACCATACTTCCATACAATATATTACTTAAGAAATACAAAACCCTTCCACACAAGTATTTGTTTTTATTATTCCACAGTTCGAGTGTTTCTTCTTCATACAATATATTAATTTGAATGTTCAAAAATGTACAATGTACCACTGCTGGTACAAGAAGTGCAACAAAACACTGCCCTTCTAACTATTTGTTGCAAATCCGTAATTTTTTTATTATTACTGTTTGTAATTTTTATATAATTGAAAATCAAAGAAATTAAATTTTGTTAAGATCGTTAGAAGCACGAGTGAGTGTAAATTAGTCAAAATGAAAGAAATGTTTTTAGAACAGCAAGTCAAAATATGACATTTTACCGATACAATAACTGACTGCCACAGCATGAGTGATTCACATCTCGTTTCAAACGGCAAATTGAACACTAAATATCATTGCCCTATATTATTGCCAGTTTTGAACTTGTAATGAACATTTTGTACATCAGAAAGAAAGGTGCATGCATTTTATTGGTAAACAAATTAATGTCGGTAAGTGTGTTAAAAGATCAAAAAAGTGTTAAAATGATCAAAAAAGTTTTGAATATTTTACTTCTAAAAAAATGTAAATTTTTGAATTTTTTAAGGTTACCCTAAAATCTTATGAATGCTTTTAAAACACGTTCTAATAGTTCACACCAGCCCACTGTTAAAAAGTCTAGGCACGCTATAGTATTTTTATATTATCGGTTCAACTCAAAGTAAAACCAATAAACTTTGATTTTTATGACCATTCAAAGAAAATAATAATATCAAACTCTAATCTTATATCTTAACTTCTTCGATTAGAACTTGCCTGATTTATTTTCTTTTTTCTCGGAGTATGTCACTAGATTTTCATTATTTTTATTTTTATACACAAAACTTTGATATTTGACGAATGTACGTCACACGATGTCTAGAATTTCAAAAATGCAGCTTTTTTAAAAAATACCTACGTCTAGAATCGAATGGTCCTTGCATGCAACTGTTTGACTGATTCCATCCAAGTGCAGCATATGCAGTGCGGTACATAATATGCTGTACTGTGTAAGATTGGCAGAAGTACGGCATTCATGCACTACTTGACTCTTTTCTTTGTTGAAGGCACGATATATTTATTTGTGTGTATGAAGCACGACTTTCTTGATCGCGAAACATATTCTACCTTGCGATTAAGAACGTCGTGGTGTGAAGCATCCAAATCAATTTTTTAAATTGCGATACCCAAGGACAGTAAAAATTTGATAAAAAAGTATTTTTTTTTTAAATTCGAACTAGAAGCCAAAGTTAGAAATATTTTTGACTTATAAAATATTTTAAATGCCACAGCAAAAGCATATAATATCTAGATACTTCAAGAAAAATTGAGTACTTTTTCTCAACTTTGATTTTTCTAGATTATGTATTTTAGAATTGGTATTTTAGAGTGTTTACTTAAAAACCAGTTGGACAGGTAAGCATAAAATTTAAGATCCTAATAATCCTAGAAGAGTAAAATGTGACAATTACAAGTACTTTGAAATTTTATCAACTATGAGTGTTAAAATTTGAAAAATTTTCAAAAAATTATTATTCCAGAACTATCTACGCTATGTTTTTAAATTTTGTCGGGTAACGCAGTAAAAATGCGATATGATTTTATTTTTGGCCAAAAATCTTAAATACACTATCGCTCTATGAATTTGTAAAAATACAAAAGTTGCGCTTATTCTGAATTGTCCACCAGAGGCAGTACTATCATTGTAAATCTTATATTTTGGATAATATAGAAATACCTGTAGAGCTAACCTTTTCTCTCCCCTTTAAAAAAAGAAATCCAAAAACCATTGGTTTTGTTGCGCCTTTATTTCGTGAGAAATCTAACATTTTTCGCTTTAACGAAAGGTTGTTTTTTTTGTATAGGCGTTACAAGTGTAAATGAGTGGCACTACGAAGAGTTGCGACATGTTTAACATTGTTTTTGCAAGCAGAGATTTCATCTTCACATATACAGGGTGCTATTTTCTCATGTAACCCCCATGACTCTTTAGGTTAGGCAACACACATTGCATGTCATAGATTGCTTACTATTAAAAATAATTTTATAAGTTTGGCCCAAAACGCTCGCGCCTTCTTATATGCAAAACTGTGTTTAAAGTCTTACTCTATTTATGTGGCGCCCAATTTTTAATGTTTCGCGGTGGTGTTAAAAAAAAAGTAAAAACTGTATTTAAAAGTAATTTTTTTTTAATTGAAACTTAGAATTTGATTTTTTTTTGATAAGTTATCGGTGGGCACTGCTTACCCTGCCTAATAGAACGGACCGCTACTGTAACACCCACAGCAAAATGTTGTTCTCATGTGTAAAGTTATGTTTTAATACGTAAAGCAACCTATCACATGCAACGTGTGTTGCCTACTTTGGAAAGTCGTGGAGTTACACTAATAAATAGTATTATTACGGGCGTTAAGTGTATCTATAATATACATTATTTGCTTATAACCTTTAGAATGTTATCTATTTTAGTTTTAATTACTATGTCTACAAATCAGCACAACGTTATTATTTCAAATTGTGTATTAACTAAATCGTCTTTATCATTTTAGTTATTTCTAGTTTTACATTTCTCCTTAATTTTTAGTTTACAGAAAACAGTATAACTTCTATTTTAATTTTATTACGAAAACTGAAAGATACTTGATAAAATTATAAGAAAGTAATCCAATAAAACCAAAATATTTAAAAATCACTAAGTAGTTGCTATGAAATACTAAATTTTGATTAGAATTACAATCAGTTACAAAAATATTTTGTGTGAGCAAATGGCATAAAGCCTGCATTATAAAATTAAATGAAAATCATAAAAATTGTGTTACACAGTAATTTAGAATTATATAGAAATTATTAAACGTCACAGTCACACTAAAAAATTTTTAATGTGTTAAATATAGTGGCATACAGGAAATGACAACCGTTTCCGTCTCCTGAGGCCGCTGTAATTGCCACGATATTGGGAACGTGTTGTCACGTTGTCATTTCAGTAAGTGAGGTCACATTATAATTTTCATTTAAATATCATTATCACAGTTTGTAATTGTTTATTATTAAGTGCTAAGATAATAATTATTATATTTCGGTTTCTTTGCCTTTTATTGCGACTTATAATTCCTAAAACATGTCAGTACCGCATTTGTACAAATAACTTGTTTAATTCTGTCTTGTGAGATCTTTAACAGATGTATGTAGTAATTTTTGAATTTTTGTGCTGAATTTGGAGAACTTTAATTTTTAGATGTACACTTACATCTTACCTTACATTCTTTATCTTCGTTTGCGATAAACAGAAGATTCTATAATTTTTATGATGAAGACGCTTGCTTTTAGGATCACATACTTTATTTGTGCGTGCTGAAATCGTGTTTTTCGAGTTTTTTTACTTACAGAAATGTTCTCATGCCCATATTATTCACCATCCATATTAATAATAACGTAATAATCACCGCCTGCGCTTGTCAATGGTAAAACGCAATTGCTTTAAACGGCGGTTTTCTGACATAACAATTTTATTTGAAATGAAAGCTTAATTAAACGGATAATAAAGTGTGGTAGACCTGTATTAGAATACGGGCAGCTCAATTAGAAGAATTCACTGCAGTTGCCAGTTGATTGCTTGTAACCGCTAATTATATAGCAACAAGCGTTGCACTTCTTGCGAGAATGCACTTTCGTTATACATATACTTGTTTATTTTACGGAAATTGCTTTACAAGTTTAAAAATATTATTTTTATATATTGCCCTTATAATCCATCAGTTTAGTTTAAAACAATCTAATTCCTTCATTTACAGATGAGTTCTGATAGAAAATAGGAAAATAGGCGTTTGTTATCGTAAAACTTTTGGTTAATATTAGAATAATTATTATTTTATCATGAAAAATTTAACCAATGAACGTGGTTAGACCGATTTTTCATTCGTGAGACGCTATCTTTGTCGAAAATGGATAAAATGGCCTCAATAGCCATTACTTCATAATGATTATGTGTAAAACTAGTTCATGTAGAAAACTTTTACTATTCGCAATGGCTTTTTTTATCAACATTAATAAACAGATTGGTATAGTAATGTGTCGACCAATAAACATCTCTAAAAGCCTTCAAATTTGACCTTAGCCAAATTTTTGTAATGTAGTTTTTCCATTCCGCCCAAAACTCCCCAGCCTTATAATTTCTTTATTCTGGGAGATACGGCTTTAATGGTTATTACAAAATATTTTGAGTGTTCAGGACTTAATCACAATCAACAATGAAATCTGTAAAATATAGTGAACGTTTTTAAATTACGCTACGCTTACGTTACGCTTACGCTGTGAAATTCTTAATGAAAACAAAGCCTCAACTATTTTTATAAAAGCTAAAATAAGCGCACATACGCGGTTAAAGGAGCAAAATAAGCAGCAAAATAAGCAAAATAAAAGTGCTGTCAAATGATTACATTATCCAAGAATCGTGGAGATACAAAGCGACTTTGATTTGCTTACATCAATAATAAATAAGCAAAATGCTTAAAATCCGCGCTTTGATGATAAATGTGTTCTTCGATTTACAGCAGTGTACCGGTAATATGTACTTATTACTGATTACACCGTATTAATCTTTTACTTAGCGTTTTGCTAGTTCCAGATTGCAATAGCAAGTCATTTTACACGCAGTTCGTGTTACAGTTCAATATAACATATGACAAGTTATAAGCGCGCGATAAACGAGGTAAATTTCGTAGCCTATCTTGTGATCACTGCAAATATGAGCGCATGCAAAGACCGTTTCAATCCTCGCCGTCAAGATGTTATCTTCTAGTGCATTACACATTACAACAGCGTCACACTTACCGCAAGTATAACGCGAATCGATCAAGGTAACTGACAGTTTGGTTGGTAAAACCTTAGCGAGGTGTCCGATATATCATTGCTGTCTGACGATACCATCGCCCAGCCACAGATTATAATAATTATTAGCAGAGACTGAGGAGCTACTGGCCACCCTAGTTGCTTGAAATCTGACTCTGATGTTGGCGTGAATGCTTATTCTTAAATTTACTTTAAAAAACTGAAGAAAAAAGATACTCTTAACTGACATTTTTCAATGACAAGCGGTAGAAGATTCAAACAATTGTAATCGACATTAAAGCAGAAAGCTTTTCACTTTAATTATTAATCAAGTGATTTAAACTTAAGATAAAATTACTTTCTAGTAAAAATTAATGTAAAACACGATGCATGTTTAGTAGTTAAAATGCAAAATAGTAAAACATAGTTCTTTCAAGTTAAAAGTAATCATGATAGTAATCTTTAAAAAATTGATCTTAAAACAATGTGACGTTATGAGGCACAAATACGTACAGCTCTGTTGGACATTGGTAACTTTCGTTGAATATTGGTAACTTCTGACGGAAATACACGAATGTACTTATTATTAAAGGCTATACATTCCCGTAGGTATTGGAACCGCCCCTAAGGGGCTCTTCTGACTGTTTCAGTGTTGGTGGTGCGTCACTCCACTACACTACACTATCTTCATTACACTTCTGTTCTTTTATCTTTTATAGGTTGATGTGTCTTGCTGCTTTTTTCATTTTCTATTTTCTTCTGTTTCTCATTTTCTCACCCCATCCTTTGACTCTCATTCTTTTTAAATCTTCCACTACTTGTTCTTCCCAGCGTACTTTTGGCCTCCCCCTTGGTCTCTTATGTGGCTTCCATTTTGTCATCCTTTTCGCTACTTTCTCCTCACTCATCCGTTTTATATGCCCATACCACCTTATTCTTCTGGATTTTATTACTCTGACTATATTCTCGTTTTCTAATATTCCTTCTACCTCTCTATTCGTTAGTCTCCTATATAATTGTTCCTCGCTTATCTTCTTTCCTCCAAATATCTTTATTATTATCTTGCTCTCAAAAACCTTCAGTTTCTCTTCGTCTCTTTTTGTGAGGCACATATTTTCCTCCGCCGGTCTTATCACTGTTCTGTATAATCTTAATTTCGTCTTCTTACTTATCTTTTTGTTATTCATTATCGTTTTGTGTCCGTAGTATGCTTTATAGCCCGACTGTATCTTCTGTTCTATCTCTTCCCTTCCGCTGTTCTTTCTATTTATTATTGTTCCTAAGTATTTACAACTTTCTACTTCTTCTATATTATATTTTGCTATTGTTATTACTCTGTTATTAACTCGTTCCTCTTTTCTTGTAATTTTCATATACTTGGTTTTCTCTTGGTTTATTTCTAAGCCTCTTTCTTTTGCTTCTTTACTAATCATCTCCATTGTTTCTTCCAAACTTTTCCTATCCCTTGCTATCAGTGCTATGTCATCGGCATATGCTACCACTTGTATAGCTTTCTCTATTATTGTTCCTTTAATTTCGCATTCTTTCATTATTCCTTCTATTGCAATATTGAACAGTGTTGCCGATAATCCATCTCCTTGTCGTACTCCTTCATATATTTCTATTTTTTCTGTTAGTGCTTCATGTGTTAGTACCTCTGCTTTCGATCTTTCCATAGTCATGTTTATTAATCTTATCAGTTTTTTGGGTATCCCCATTTTCCTCGCATCTCTTGTAATCGATCCTCTTTTAACTGTATCGAATGCCTGCCTATAGTCTATAAATACTATTTCTACCTCTATGTCTTGTTCATAGCACTTTTCTACTACACGAATGTACTATATAATGTTAATGTAAGGTTACAATCGATGTGTACCTGATCTAAGAAACCCATAAAGGTTCGATAATATTTTTACTTTCCAATACTCGTAAGTATTGATTTCAAGCAAATTTTATAATTCGAAATGAGGACGGCAATACATGTTTTGGGCGTCCAAAAACCCAACAAAATTATTTTTAAAACATTTCTGTCTGTATGAGTGTGCGCCTCGTAGCTCTTGAACGGATGTACGATTTTGAGGCTTATATCAAAAGAAATAAGGTTTTTAAAATATTCGATTTCAGAAGCGGAACTTAGACATATTTTTTCAAGAAAACGAAACCAGATACAATGTTGTACTTAACTCGCCTAGCTTCAAATTAGCGGTGCTCCGATTTTTTGAAAATTCGACTTTAACGTCTTATTACTGAAAAACCAATCGGCAGATCAGGATAAAATAATATTGTACTAACTCTATGGAGACACAATATTACTATGTACCCGAATTTTTAAACGCGTGAAAGTTGTGAAATTTAATTTTTCTCAAATTTTGGAAATTTTCTAAAACATATTGCTGAATAACTGGCGAACTTTTTTTTGTAGGCTTATAGAGCTGGGAATGAGATGGTTCCTGTCTCAGCATGGCTAATTTCTTTGCCTTCGATGAATTTTAAAATAATTTTCGTTTAAAGCATATTTACTCAAACATTAGTTATCAGATCGAGATGCAATTGGATAGTTTGAATAGAAAAAACTCTAAAAGTTTGACTTTTTCAAAAAACTATTGCTCGAAAACAGGTTACATAATTTTTCTTAATTGTCTATGCTCATAGAGCTGCAGATAAACTACAACTTGATTTTGTTCTAATTTACAAATTTTTCTGTGAGGCTTTTTTTGATTTTTTGAATATCGACAAGCACGTCTCTTTATTTAATAAATGGGAAAGGTTAAAACATTTATTTTTTAGTTAAATTGCTTATGAGTAGTAGTAGAGTAAGATTCACAACGTAAGGAAACTGATTAGGTGCGGCAATATTTAGGGATGGTAATTTTCTTCATCTTACCAAATTTTTGGCGAACGAATTTGTTCTTCTGTTTTTGGTTTTCTTTAACACCAAGGAATATTTTTCCAAAAAAACCAAAAAATATGTTTTTTTCTCATACAAAATTTGCCGTTTTTAAGAATATAATACAATGGCAACCGGCCGAACTGGTTATGAGTTAGGTGGCTTGAGGCTTGACTTGTTTTTACTGTACCTCATGATATGACTGACCGGTGTCTTCCGTTATCTGTACTATGTGCTGCATTTGAGCGTTGTAATATATCACTGTGCGTTTATTTTGTACTGCCACAGTTGTGCTGCTACCACTTTGTGAATATAAATTTTGAACATAGGAAAAGTAATAGTTATTTAAGTATCAAGGAATGTAAGGACGTAATAACATCCGAGGTAGGCGAATACGAGCTGAGGCGGAGCCGAAGCTTGTCGCCTGCCGAGGATGTTATTAGTCGATACATTTCGTGTTACTTATTAAATTTTTCACGCTACCGGCAATGTAAGTAGGCCTACAGGTAGAAATTTAATCATATTTTTAAAAGTTCGTTTTGACAGCTGTCATCGGAATTATTTTTTAAAAGCCCCATTATTCTAAGTTGTCTGTGCTTGTTACCATATCGACGAACAGTTAAAATCAACATTATTTTCCTAGGGATGTAAGTGACACTATTAAGTTCCGTCGTCAAGGGTAACTAGTACACGAATGTTATCAGCCATTTACGATCCCTGTAGCTATGGATGTAAGGCCTACTTACATTGCCGGTAGCGTGAAAAAGTATCTTAAGTACGTTTTAATGTTGAATACTACAAATCGTAATAACTTATACTTGCGTTTTGTTTTCTAGCTAAGCCATTTATTTTTACCTTCTTTGTTATACGAAGTAGCTAATGGAACGTTATTTATGAGCGTTCAAAAGTTTTAAATAAATTGTATCTTTTATCAGTTGTTTTGCTTTGAGCTTACTGGCGAATATACCAGTTGCTGCTGCGCGCTTTTATACACTTTACAGCCCAGCTTCTTAACGCAAAAAATTGCTTTACAGTATTGGCAATTACACCCGAACGAAACCGCAAAGAATCAAAATTAGTTAAAAAAATACACACTGAAATAAGAACTCAAATTCGTATTCTACGCTTGCCAAATAACCAATCTGAGCAAGCACCATCTTTCTATCATTATCAAGTTTCTCCCGGAGGTCTTCGTTTTTTAAAATTCTGCATTTCGGCTTCAAACATGGTAGGAACATATTAAATGGCAATAGAAGAAATATTAACTAAAAAAAAGACCTTTGATTTCCTCTTGGTTACTTACGTCAACAGTATTTAAATAAAAATGATTTTGAGATTTCAACGGATAAATATTGATTGTAATTAAAAAATTCTAAGTAAATTAAAAACTACATGTTTTTTTTAATAAGGAGAGAGAGAAGGTGTGTTTCACTTCAATGTAGGCGCACTAAAAAACAACTTCACGTATGTATTCTACTTCTACCAAAAAGAACTTAGGCTTCAAGCTTGGTATGAACGTGTTAAATGACAATAGGAACAACACCGTAAAGTAAGAAAAATTCTCTGCGAGGTTTTCTTTTTTTTTTCCTTTCTTGAATTAAGTAATCCCCGAAAATCTCCAAATTAAAAAGTCAGTTGATATTTCAACGGAAAAGCTTCAAAATAATAGAAATTGAGAGGGAGGGGCTGGATCTAATACAATATAGGCTTACCAAAAAAAGAAGCACATCTGAGCATCAGCGATACCAGCACCACCCTCTGTCCCGAATCATCAATTATTCGTTATATCAATAGCAACAACCTTTACTGTGAAAGCTTCTGGGAGGGTTTCTTTTACCCACTTATCTTAACAGTTAAGTTTAGAAAAATCCATTTCAAAATAAACTCCTTAAACTTACAGAAAAGAAGAGGGCTGCTCTATAGTATATGCAGGCTCTAAGAAGAAGCCGCACCTATAAAAGGTTTTGCTTTGGTACAAATTATCAAGCTTTTTTAAAAAGATGTATCTCCCTCTTTAGAGGAACATTTACAAACCACCGTCAAGTTTACCCAAATTCCTAAAAATTAATAATTTACAAAATCTTCTTTATTAAGTCAGTAAGGTAAACCACCCTCAAATGATTCGGTTTTACACTTGTCATGAAGATGTGTTGTAATAGCAGGACCATGTTTTCTGTAAGCAATTGCTTCTGAAAGCTTTGATCTTTGTTTATTCTCTGAACAAAGTGATATCACTTCTCAACGGAAAGTAATACGGAGTGATCGAAAATGATTGAAGGTCACGTGACCACGATCTGGTCGCATTATTATCAAAAATGCGTTTCGATGTGTCCGCGAACCTGTTGTTTATCAATACTTACATCCCTGGAATCCATTAGCGTACGCACATTCTACCTGTCAAATGTCGTAATAATAACAGTTATTGTTTTCTTTTGTGTTATTGTTCTGGTTTTTGTAATCCCCACGTTATAACAGTTTTTTTCAAAACTCAAAGTTTGTATTCGTTCCCTTTATTAGGTAAGACAATAAAATTACAAAGTTTATTTTAAATGAGGGTGATAACAGGTGTGTAATTTTAGGTTAATATGGTGTTTACAATAGAGCATGATAAATTTATTTTGGAAGCGTACTTTAGATCCGGAGAACGTGACCAAAATGGTGTTTGGCAGTACTCTTATCCCTCCTGTTTCAATCAGTTCCAAGAGCATTTTCCCAACGAAGCAGTTCACTATGAAATTTTTAGTCAACACGTTCGTCGTATTATTCAACGGTACCACGAAACAGGCAGCGTCTGCAAAGGAAAGTCTACGGGCAGGTCATCTGTACTTACCGAAGACACTGTACATGATATTCAGGAACGAATGGATGCAAGTCCCAACAAATCGTTAAGATGTTTATCTGCTCAAACAGGTAATGAGCATAATGTTGTTTTTGTAATTTTATCTATGTTAGTTTCAGGTCTTTCATACGGATCGTGTCAGAAGGCTTGCAAAAAAATACTTCATATGCACCCGTACGAAGTGTCGGTGGTGCAAGAGTTGCTACCAGCAGATTTTGAGTAGCGTCGACAATACTGTACATGGTTTAATGAAAACTTCAACAATGATGACATTTTGGATCTGACATTTTTCAGTGATGAAGCCTGGTTTCATTTAAGTGGCTACGTAAACTCGCAAAATTATCGTACGTGGTCAACTGAAAATCCCCATGTATATCGGGAGACCTCATTGCATCCCCTTAAAATTGGGGTTTGGATTGCAATGTCGAGAAGAAGAATAATTGGCCCTATTTTTTTTAATGAAAACATCAATGCTAACAATTATCAACGACTACTTTTAAGACCGTTTATTGATCAACTCTACGATGACGAACTGCAGCATGGGTTCTTCCAGCAAGATGGTGCAACAGCTCACACAGCAGGTGCAACGTTGAACTTTTTAAGGGAATTCTTTGATGAACGAATAATAAGTAGAGGTCGTTGGGCACCGCGATCGCCCGACTTAACACCTCTCGACTACTTTATGTTTGGCCATCTTAAGAATGTTGTATATGAAAATCGTTTACACACAATTGAGGAGTTACAAGAGGCCATAGTAAATGCCGTGAATGAAATCACACCGAGACAGTTAGTAGCCGTTTTTGAAAATATGAAGCGCAGGGTCAATGTTTGTTTAGACAATGATGGAGGGCATTTCGAGCAGTTATTGTAACAACTGTCTTACAAAAAATTTGATTTTTGTATTCATTTAAATTGTGTCATTGAAAAATGTGTTTCTTTATTAATTTAAACTGTTATTAAATTGTTAAATTGAGTAATTATTGTAAGCAACAATCAAGAAAAATGTGTTTTTTTTATTAATTAAACTGTGTTATTAAATTACGTTATTAAATTGTCTTGTTTTTTAACCTATAGGTTAACTTTTGGAATATAAAAATTTACTAACATAAATCGTAATTTACAACAAGAAAAGTCTTTAAAAGTCCCTAACAGTAATTATTTCGCTAAAAAAATGGTGCACCAACATTCATATAAAGAACACGCCACCCATTTTTAAATTTCCCGCGCTATTTAAATTACTATTGCACGCCAGTGGAATTAGTCAAGATCACATTAAGTAGTAAGCGGACAAGATCAAATCAGTATGAAGCGGCACGTTCAATCATTTTCGATCGCACCGTATAATATACTGAATCTGAAAATAGTAAAGAAAGCCGCGAGCAACGTAAATCTCGTGGTTATTGGACATCTTTTTTTAGATCTTGTTTGAGCTCTTGTCCGCTTCCGGTTTCGGATTTGTAAATTTCCGATTAATTGCTGATATACCCCCACAGTCTAAAGCTTATCAAAATCAGCGCATCCGTACGGGAGATATGAGGAACGCATACTTAAATACATGCATGCATCCCCACTTATAGACATTATACTGAAAATATGAAAAACTCGTATGCGCAGTTGTGGGGGATATTTTTATGTAAATTTTACAATTTTAGAAAATTTTGACTTCATCGTTTTACGTATTTCTTACCATATTTATCTCACAGGTTTATAACGATATGAACTTTTTTATGACTCTATGTTAACTTATTTTTGAGCAAATGGGGGTTGAAATTACAATTAAAGAATACGTAGCAAATCGCAAAAAACTATTAAACTTGTCTTGCCGTCTGCTACTAAAGCTTGTTTTAACATTTAAAAAATTCTTTTTTTGTGTGTAAAATATAACATTAACAAACACATGTATATCTTCCTCTTTGCCTTTTGAAAAACATTTCGTTTCCCTAATAAATGGGAAAACAAAATTCTAAAAATATTAAAAGCGGGACGAAATTTATAAATATGCATACTAACAACCAAACAAAATTAGATCAAGCAAAAGTTAATTACAATAAAAAATGTACAAAATGTCAATTTCTAATTAATTAATGGTTGTTAACGTACGTTTTTCACTCTTATTAATTTTTTTTATTAAATTCTGGTTGCTTATTTTTAGTAGACAATTTTAAACGATAAAAGAATAATGTCGCATCGGTTTATTATATTTGCAAGATTTTAATCTGAAAAAAATAAGCTAGTCTTTTTTTGATGGGAAATTAATAAAATATTAAAAACTATATATCATCCCATTTAAAAATTTTAAAGTTACCGCCATTCTTTAAAGTGGGGAGACTTTTCAAAACTCACTATATACGGCTTCTTCCCTTCCATAAAATCATACAAAATTTTGCTGCATAGTCTTTTATGGTTTTGGAGATATCAGCTTGTAACACTTTAGTTGCCGAATCCTGCAGAGTGCAAATTACAATTTGTTTAGAAAATAAAAAAATTTTTTAATAGCATTTCCACAAGAATTGCCAACTCTTTAATGCTTTTATACGAGACTTGCCTATGTTGTGTACTGACAACCCCTCCCAAATATTTGGCTAATTTCGAATTTCGACTTCAAAACTGGGAAACCACCAAACAAATTCTGTAGACATCAGCATTTGCATTATTTTCTTTAATAATCCACACAACCATACAAACATTTCTGAAAATATCAAATCCGATTTTTTCGAAAATAAAATACGTTCTTTAGTGTAACGTTTTTTTAATTATAATAACTTCCCCAATAAGTTTATTATAACCGTTTACTTATCGTATCATACTATGCGTATGTGTGATGTGATGTGATGGTACTTCCTATGGTTTTGAATTTTCGCTATTAAAAGCCTGAAAATTAGAACATTGTTTTCCAATTTTTTTTTATTTGAAAAGTTTTCAGATATTTTGGTAATTCTAATCAAAGTAAATTTGCTTCGATGCACTGTGGAAGCTAATGAAATGCGTATACGTACATAAACGTATCGGACAGTTTTTGCACATATAATGGGTTAGATTTATTAATTAACCCATGCTGATTAACGAAGGAATGCCAAGTTGTAAAAAAATACTCAGACTATTTTACGGCTGTGCTCATTTACGCTATAATTCTTGTTTATATGTTGGCTTCACAATAATCGTTTTTAATTTCGTTCATTTTGGATGTAGGTAGGTATGTGGACCCGTGTCAATGTCTACAAGCCATTAGCACATGTATCTGATACTGGTCGTGTAAACACAATACGTAGCCAGATGAGCAGCCAGATAGGGCATTATAGTTTGTCCTAATCACCGCCGCGCTCCTGACGGCTCAGGTTTAATGGAATCCAGAGAAGGTGTCTGTGCTCGATAAAACTCCGTAATGCATCACCGGCCCAGATGCCGAGTTATGGAGTGGCTGCCGGACCATTGCCACTCCACAGAACTCGTAAACTTAACGGCTATACTTACGTTCGCCACATATATCTCGCGACGCTTATCACGGGACGGTTTTAGAGCATGTAGGGGTGAAAACGGCGGCATCCCGAGGCCTGCCGGAACTTTTATCTGCTTCATAGCGAGAAAATGGACAGCCCTGGAAGCGCTGATAGCGGAAAGAGGCACTGCAGATCCGCACCTCAGCCTCGGGACGAGCCAATCCCGAGATAGCCCGCCTGGCCTGATGCATTATTGAGATACCGTAGAAATACGGAGGCAATTTTGCGAAAGCGCGATAAGACGCTAATGGTTTCAACTTTGCACTCTATCGCGGGCGTTCGTAGAGCGCCGGGAAATGTCGGCGGCATCGCAGCGCACTTGATGAAATTGACTCCGTAGGCGAAGGCGTCACACCGATATTTCTACCCTCCAGGGAAATCTATCACCCTTTCGAATTATCCATAACTTATCCAATATTAATCTAGCGTGAAATGAAATGTATCTGCTCCTCTGTGCAGGGTCAATCGATATCACCATTGTAGTTTTATCCATTTAAGCATAGCAGACTGAATCTGATGAAGATGTCGTAATGCCATTCACGAATTGTAGTAAAATCCTTATATTCTCTCTTGTTACATTGCCTGCAATAAGAACGCCATATTCTACTTATAAAAGGCAGTTAAGAAAAATTCCGTCTTAATTTATTGTATGTTAGTGTGAAATTTAGATTTCAATATCCTTAAACATTGTTGACACTAACAAATGCTTTTTATTCAATTATATTTAATGAATTTATGTTTAAAAACGTTTATATATAGAATAGTCGGGTTTTCGAAAAAAAAACGTGCCGTATAATCAAAACGACGTAAACGTAATTACAATTGCTAAAAATCAAAAACAGTTCCACTCTGATTGTCAACTTTTATAAAAACAAAGATAAAAATGCTGAAACAGCCTATTGTTTGTATAAAATTTTTTATTAAGGCCTATCTTTACTCCGCATAACCGATTTTTATAATACGTCAGGTGGAGATGTATTAATAGCTTGTGAAAAACGAAACAAATTGAATTAAAATAACGAGAATATTATAGTACCTGTAAGTAATACACAGAATGTGTCGTTCTTCAAAGTATTTTAGATCATTTGCTGTTCAAATATTGCAATCAGCAATTTGGAGCTTAGAAATCGCTTAATCCTGAGAGAATATTGTGTCCGTTAGCACCATATTTGATCACAGTCTGTGTTCGAATAATTATAAGTTTTGATTTTATTTTGATATTATTACTTATTCTCGTATATTTAAAAGTATTTTTGTATTAACGATTGACGCCTCAACATTGACGACAATAAAATCTCACCATTCTTACCAGTGTACCGAGAGCATAGCTGCATAAGGGTCATATTGTAAGAACATACTGTACTGTGAATAACTTCGGAAAATTACACAAAGTATTTATCCGCAGCCAGCACCTATGCACACGCGGTTGAACTCTAGCATTCAGCAACCAAATAGTTTTTTATAAGAAAAAAATTAAATATTGTTATTTTTTGATAACTATTTCTTGTGATTAAAGAAAACAAAAAATGGAAACAAAATTCGCTAAGAAAAATGTGGGTGGGTAACTCCCTTAAATATTGCCGCGCCTAAAAAGTAAATTGTGAGTCTTATTCTACCATCACCCATGAACAATTTAGGTTAATCAGAAAATTATTCTCTGGTATTGTTAGTTTATGCTATTATCAAAAGATATACAATGTTTGTCCTCAATATAAACGGCAGGGTTACCTCTGGAATTTTATTATTCTATTAATACTTACATTAAAAAAAGAACTACTTTGGATTTCGGCTTGTGGCGGACGGAACTGGTGTTTCCTGGGTGGCGTAAATTTGATTGTGCGCAGTTTAGAGCTAAGTTACAAATTCACATATCCAGCATTCAAGATAAGATTTCAAATAAACAACGTAAAAAAAGTTAATTCAAGCAATATACTGTGTTTTTAACTATTTACACAATAATAGTGGAATTCAATTAAATCTAATATATTGCTATGTAATGTCCCACACTTGTGGAAATTAATGATTTACATAAACTTTATTACAAATTCAACTATTTTTTACCTCGGCTTGAGTACTCCTTTAAATCTCAGGTTCTTTTACTTGTATTAACAACAAAACGTGGCTTCCCCTTTAAATAGCAAGATTTAAGTTCTTTCTTTTAAAATGATGTTAAACTTTCATGCACAATCTTTTACAATTTATACTAAACAATTATGACAAAGAAAATTAATTTATATAACAAAGTTTTATTTATGTCACTCACTTTTCTTTTTTAACACACAGTACCTTAATTTCTGTAGATCTTCCACTCTATGTAGGTCGTCCTTCTCTTCTTTATCGCTATGGTCTTCTGCTTACGTCGCGTCGGTCGTCTTATTCTTCAGTCTTGATTTCAATTGCCAATTTTGTTTGACATAATTAATAATTTTTATCCTTTTCAGGTTAGTCGAAGAATTATGTTACCCTAGTAACTTGTATGTATTCCAGCTTTCAATGTCACACAATTGTTTTATATTTAAAATTTTCTTTTACCTTTTTCTGTCGTTGAACTAAGCTTTATTACACTTGACTTCAAGTAAAACACACTGTTTTATTAACAGGCAAAACTTTTAATTAATATTTGTAAATTATTTTACACAACTTTTACATTTCTTTGGGAGCGTTACAATTTTACGTCCCTCACTTCAATATTCTTCTTCAGCTTCTCCTATTTCTATAGTAACCTAACTTAAAACTAAATTTCGAGTTCAAAACAACTTGATTACTTTTGTCTTTCCAAAACAACTTATTCTACTCTTAAAAAATATAAATTAACAATTAAATAAAACCAACTTATTCTACACTTTTTACATATTTAAACTCCCCCCCCCCCAAGATTATGCATGTTTTATTAGCATATCAAACTAACATAAATATTTCACAATTCAAAGTGAAACCACGCCATTTTTTTTTATTATATTTTTTATTTAATTTAAATTAAAGAATTCCTGAAGTAGAAACTAGTCGTCATGCCAAGGTAATGAAATCATAATTTTAAAATTAATCTTATTATGAATATTTCCCCAGTGTGGTCATAATATCACAGCATAAATTCCCCTCTAAATTTAAACAAAATTTAATGCATGTTATGTAGTAATATTTTGTTAAAATTTAAGTTCGCACTCATATTCATTCTTTTAATTGCTACCCTTAAATGTTTCATGATCACCTGATCTCCTACATTAAATTTAGATGTACGTATCATTAATACGTTTCCCGAAATATTAACCCCAACTTTCTAAGTCCTACATCTCCATACTCCTTATGGAAATATTTTGATATCTGTTCTATAAGTACTGTATGTGTTACATACCGCTTCAAATCTTTCATATTTTTACATAACCTCCCCTCTACTATCGAATATGCTCTCGTTTTCCCTGGATTGACAAATACACCAGCATCACTTACTCTTGCTTCACCCATTCTACTTTTAACCTCTTTATGTACTTTTTCTACTTTATTAATTGAACTCTGTTGTCCATTTTCTAAATCAATTATTTGTCTTTCATAAATTTCTTTATTTTCCCATATATCTGTAGTTATTGTTATTATTTTATCTTCTAACCTACTCTCACATTCATCTATTTTTACTCCTATCTCAACACTATTCTCCTCCCTTACTTTACCACACATTTCTACCATCTCCTTTCTAATTTCTCTATTCTCATCTTCGCATTTCCTATTTACCCAACCAATCTTTTCCTCAAATTCTTTATTCTTTTCCTCCATTTTTTTTCTCTAAGTTTTCTATACTCTTTTCAATTTTCTCCAACTTCATACTCAATTGATTAACACTAGCTTTGATACTATTTTTCGTATCCCTACTTGTAACTTTCATAAATCTCATCAAATCCTTCAAGGAAATTTCTTCATCTTCGCCATCTGACTCTACCCCAGAAATCATTTCTTCCATTTCGTTCTGTTCTAAGTTCCTATTATCCTCTCTTTCATTAACCAACTCCTCAACTTTATCTATTTCTACTTCCTCACTATTTTTTCTCCCCTCTACTTCTCCACTATCTACACTTTCCTTTAATTCGCTCATATTTTCTTCCCTTTTTGATTTCCTACTTCTAGTTTCCATATCCTAGTATTTTATATACTAAAACTTACCACCTTATCTGACCTTACCTTATCTCACCTGGTTATCTAGCAGCCCCACGTTGTCGGCGACATAAATAGATGCTATGTAATGTCCCACACTTGTGGAAATTAATGATTTACATAAACTTTATTACAAATTCAACTATTTTTTACCTCGGCTTGAGTACTCCTTTAAATCTCAGGTTCTTTTACTTGTATTAACAACAAAACGTGGCTTCCCCTTTAAATAGCAAGATTTAAGTTCTTTCTTTTAAAATGATGTTAAACTTTCATGCACAATCTTTTACAATTTATACTAAACAATTATGACAAAGAAAATTAATTTATATAACAAAGTTTTATTTATGTCACTCACTTTTCTTTTTTAACACACAGTACCTTAATTTCTGTAGATCTTCCACTCTATGTAGGTCGTCCTTCTCTTCTTTATCGCTATGGTCTTCTGCTTACGTCGCGTCGGTAGTCTTATTCTTCAGTCTTGATTTCAATTGCCAATTTTGTTTGACATAATTAATAATTTTTATCCTTTTCAGGTTAGTCGAAGAATTATGTTACCCTAGTAACTTGTATGTATTCCAGCTTTCAATGTCACACAATTGTTTTATATTTAAAATTTTCTTTTACCTTTTTCTGTCGTTGAACTAAGCTTTATTACACTTGACTTCAAGTAAAACACACTGTTTTATTAACAGGCAAAACTTTTAATTAATATTTGTAAATTATTTTACACAACTTTTACATTTCTTTGGGAGCGTTACAATTTTACGTCCCTCACTTCAATATTCTTCTTCAGCTTCTCCTATTTCTATAGTAACCTAACTTAAAACTAAATTTCGAGTTCAAAACAACTTGATTACTTTTGTCTTTCCAAAACAACTTATTCTACTCTTAAAAAAATATAAATTAACAATTAAATAAAACCAACTTATTCTACACTTTTTACATATTTAAACTCCCCCCCCCCCAAGATTATGCATGTTTTATTAGCATATCAAACTAACATAAATATTTCACAATTTCAAAGTGAAACCACGCCATTTTTTTTTATTATATTTTTTATTTAATTTAAATTAAAGAATTCCTGAAGTAGAAACTAGTCGTCATGCCAAGGTAATGAAATCATAATTTTAAAATTAATCTTATTATGAATATTTCCCCAGTGTGGTCATAATATCACAGCAATATACAAAATAGTAATAAACATAAAATAACCACTATTTAATTCTGGTTCCAAAATTCGGATAAATACAATGGAAAATCTAAGTTGCAGGCTTCCGCGGCCGTTGTTAATAACAGCTAGGCTTCCGGGTTGGAGCCGCGTCATCGGTGCATGAACTGCCGACGTTTCGTCCTCGGTTCCACTGGAGAACTTCAGGGCTGTGGTCACTTTGGGATCTGGAACACAACTCAGTTGTCGGCAGTTCATGCGCCGATGACGCGGCTCCAACCCGGAAGCCTAGCTGTTAAATACAATGGAAATTTGCCAGTGCAGATAGCAGGTGATGGTGGTAATCGGAATTTAACCAGTAGTTCTCGGCGGTCGGACTGCGTTAGACTAAATTATAAACAAATTAAGTGCAATTAAATAAACACGTTATCAAACATTACGCAATTCAGGAATTTGAACTAAAGCTCATCTCTTGTGTAATTATCATAAAACAATAAATACGGATTAGATTTATTAGTATTAAATTGGCGTAGCTTATCACACAGCAGGAATAAAATTTAGTAAATCTGGAAGAGTGAACAAACCTTCACTAATTTTAATAGAAATATAATAAAATCTTCTAAATTTATTTAAATGTCAAAGTCAGATATAGTAAAAATGCAATAAAATTGCTTTATATGAAACTTGTGACTTATTTACGGGGATCCGATGCGTTTTCTGAGTTTTAGAGTTTAATACTGAGGTGCCTCAAAATAAGCCTTAAGCAATTTTTAGAAAACGATAAAGATTTGAAAGCTCAATTTAAAACAATTATAATCTCAGGATTCTTGCTTTCTTAACAGTACCCCTAGCAAACTTTGATTTATACAATATTCAAACTAACAATAACACCCAGCGCGAGCGCTGAAATGGATTCTAAATAACATTCAAATTATTTGACAGGTTTTCTTAAAATATTGCGAACTTATTACAGTTTGCAATATGATCAGATCAGGAGGGTTGGTGAGTTCGGCGAAGTTTAAATGTGCAATGAGTTTCAGATGTCAAATGACTCAAAGGAGGAAGAGGTTAACGAACTAGTTTGTGCTAAAATTGAAAGGTTAATGATCTAAACTAAATAATTTTTGCAGCCCAAACTAAGTTGGTTACATATTTAATTTTCAAAAATTCATGGAAAGCGTAACAGGGAAGCAAACAAATTGGAGCATCAACAAAAGTAGCTTATCTTTAGTTCAATGATTTTTCTGAATTCAAAACAGATCGGGTAGGCAGAGTTTAAGCACTTGTTTTTAATTATCAAAATTTTGATTTTTTTTTAATTTGACTGTTATAGTTGTGCTCGAAATTCATAGCTGTTTTCAACACTGTGGCGTTAAGGCATTTACAATATAAAATTCATTCCGTTCTGAAAATTCGTTTTTGGGTAAATAGGCGTTAAAAACAAAATTTGAAACATTTGTATAAGGCGTCACAGGAAAACTTGCGGATTAGAACGCGAACTAAACTGTATGAGTCTAGAAAATTTAAAATATATCGTGTTGTAGTTTTTAAACAGTTAAAAATATTTCAGAAATTGAAATCATTTTCCACTACTCGGCTAGTATTTTCTCAAGCATACTCTTACATAGTGACGTTGTGTGTTGTGTGTCTCTAGGGTTATTATAATCTTTAATGTTTATGCCGATCTGACCATTAATTTTTGGGTAATTGGGAGTTAAAGTCAACATTGTAAAAAGATCGTAGCCGTATATTAAATTAAAGTTAGAAAGAGAAACATAGGAAATTGTTAAAAAAGAGTTTAAGAAAAAATTAAGAATGAAGAATTAACCACAAAAACCATCTTCGATAGTATTAGGTAGGTAAATTTGTCAATGTGCTATCTTCTGAAAAAATGTAAACCTGTAATATTGTGTACGTTCAAGATTACTATTGTATATAAGCCGCTAACAACGCCCAGTTGTGGTGGTCTATCCTCTACAGTCAGTCACACGCCCTAGCAGCAGAAACAGACTGAAAACAAATAAAGATACTTAAAAAAGAATTTTAAGAATTTCCATGAATTTTCTATGCAAACTTTTAGAGTCAGAATTCAATCATGTTCCAATTTATTTATTGTGTTACAGCCTTACATAGAACTGTCAAAATGCACTTACAGAATTTAAATTCGACTAGCGGAACCCGTGGGCTATGCCTCAAAATGTTTTTCTTTCTGTTTGTTTTAATAACAAATAAGTTAATTAAGTGGGCAGTGCAGCAAACCGCGAATCAAAGTCCTAGTTTTATAAATTATATAACGATTGCTGTAACTATTTTAATGTATTAATACCAGATCCCTTTGACCTGTCTCAACTTGAAAGGAATATGACTGCAGCAACCCAAGCAACACGCGATGGTTATTTTTTTTAATATACCAAAAAACCTGAGGGCGAAGTACTTCTCCTGGACTTTCTAATACTTTAAATATTGTTATATATCAGCCATTCAAAAATAAGAAGACAAATTTGTCTGCCAAAAATTGGGAAGGGGAGACATTTAACCCCTTCATTTTTCGGACACCTAACAATTAAACTTGTGAATTTAATGCTTTTATTACTCATGAGTAATTTAATGCAAAACAAAATTTTCATTGTCCTCGTTTATTATATAATAAAGAAACATACATTTCTGATTAAAAAAATTCACAGAAGACATTATTTGTGTGATAATTTTCACGCCACAATTTTTCATTTATAAAAGAATTCTTTTACATACTTGCATTGTGCTTTCCTAGGGTTATGAAAGCACAAAATTGCATTCCTATCTATCTACTCGTTGTTGAGTAATATGCTAGTACGTTCAAAAAAACCATTCACTTTGCTTTAAGTATTCTATCAGATTTCTCTATTTAACTATAAAAAATCCGTTTTGCAAAAAAAAATGCTGTCTAACTTCAGCTACCGGTTTTGGTTTTTTAAAAGCTTATTTTGTTCGTAGATTTTTGTAATACCCTACATTCCGAAGCTCATCAAAATTGAACTATCTATTCGGGGTTTATGACGTGCCACAAACAAACACACACATACCCACCCACAGACAAAAATTTTTAAAAACAACTGTTTTTGATTCCTAGAATTCCAAAACACGTATTTCCGGCAAAATCTTACATTTGTAATTTAGCATAGAATGAATAATAAAAGTATAGGAAAGTAAAAAGGCGTTCAGCTAGTTCTGCAATCTGCCAGACTCAGCATCTTTAGTTTATTATTGTTATTGTTGCGTAAATTATCGTCAATGCGATAAACAGAATCAATTCGATTCATACTTGGTTGTATGGCGGAGAACTGCGGATGCCGGTCACACGGTATTCCAAGTTAAGCACTGTCCGCTCTGGTCCCTACTCGGATGGGTGACCAATATAGGGGTATATTTGCAACCAACCGTGCTTCGGAGGGCACGTTAAGCCGTCGGTCCCGTTTGTCATACTAACATCTTTGGCAATAGTAAACCGTAAGGCCCGTTTCCTGTCCGGCATACGTGCGAAGAGGGCTCACAGAACCCGCACTAGTTGCAGGTATTAAACAGGCCATTGTCCTATATTAAGAGGAAGAAGAAGAAGAAGAACTCGATTCATTTCATCTCTCAAACCTGAAATGGTATTTTCTTACGATCGCTTGTAATGTAAATTCGCCATGCAGTTACACTAGCGCCAAAAACACTTTTATTCTCCATCTCTTATAAACCAACGAAAATTGTTCAATTTAAACATGCGCAATTTTGTAAATTTCATTAGAATAAATTAATATATTACTGTTTTTGCTTGCCGATTCTCCAGAATTAAAGTACACCGTTAATAACAAATTATAAAAACAGTAATAACGGAAATATAACCAATTGCTGTATACAATAAAAATATTTGAGTAGGGTTATAATGATAAATTTGGCAATATGCAAGATACCATCGTGTTGTTATGGTGAGACAGTTACAGATTTAATATATACATACGGTAGGTACACCTGAATTACATATAAATCCTATGCTGTTTTATTTATCATATTGAGGAACGCCAGTCTCAGTGCAATTCCATTTTCATCAAATTGAATTTCAATATTTATGACGTTCGCCACCTGCAGAATAAACAATGTTACATGTTCTGTTAATTTCGTATTAAAAAGATTGTAAATAGCAAATGTAGTTCTAAAGATTATCGCAAAATAATTAAGTCTGAAAAGATATTAACTGTCATCCGAGTTGTAATTAACTAACCTGTGGTCGAAATCAAATCCGTTAACTAAGTGGAAGCACATTGCGGCTCATATAAATATAAATTACCAAATTTAACGACCGACGTCTGGTGGGTATCGAATTTGTAGTCTAAATTGGCATGACCGCTAAATGATACCTACTCTAACCTAATGATGATAACGATAATTTTTTCGTCTCGGGAATGTCGACTTTATACTTTTTAATTGAAAGTTATGATTCAATTAACAATTACAATGTCTTAGATGCACCGTAACCTACTTTATTTATACAGAATCATGCAATATACGATAAATTAGAGTATGAGTTAGTTAGTTAAATATTCATAGCCTTTAATTAATCACTGTAGACAGTTGGAATTGTAAAATTAGCAGATTACGTTATGATGTTTTGATTTTGTTACAAAGAAAACGTATTTTAGTAACCATCAAAAGAAAACAATAAAAAATTAAATCAACTAATAAAGTAAGCATCATTATATACATTAAAACATCTTACAACTAAAAACAACTTGTGAAAGATAACTCACCATGTCCGTGTCGAATCCAATCTCGAAGAACATCATGTTAAAGACAAACGTTCAGCCAAATTCATAGCAACTGCGATCGCTGCTACAACACGAAATGATAATTATCCTCAGTCAATATATGTCCCGAAGACATTTCTTCATCTGGTGGTCTCCATCAATCACAACACACATTAAGCAATGCGTTTCCTCCCCCACCGGCTTCAGGACCTGTTATAACTACACGTTTCACTTCTCTTCACACCCCCTGAGAACCGTGGACAAACTTCATCATTAATCATAGCCAAAATATTTATGTGTTTCTTTCGTTGATGCCATGTCACTGAACGCTTCATCTCTCAGGATATGAGAACAGATTTTTTTCTCTTGTTCACTAAGGAAAAGGTAGAGGGATGATCCTGGTATTTCAGTATCGATATGCCAAATTAGCAATTTCTAGCAGTGCTTTTCTATAAATTTTAATTAAAAACTGTAATTATATTATAGATACAGCTAAAACAAGAAACACCATTTAAAAGTTGCTATTGAAATCTTGAAGCTTCTGTATTTGAATAGCTTTAACATCAGTATTAACGTAAATTCAGTAAACTTCGTATATTACGAACTTATTTTTTAGTGTTAACTATTTGTACAAGGATGCATGTTATCTGTACAATTTCTAAATTTCTCGTTCCAAAAAAAAACTACACTTGTTTATCAGGTACTTATAGTATCTGTACCGGAATGAAGAAAGAAAGCTTAACATCTTGTTTTCAATACGAAAGCTTAACCCGATTTTGGAAACAAAAAGAAAAGATGTCTATGATTGGTTGGTGGCTGCAATTCCCTTGACGTACTTCATATAGATGTCATTTTGTCATCTATCATTATTTTTGTGGTTGTTTTGAAATAGGATAAGTAAAAACTTAGAATAACCGTATTGAGATCTTTAGCTATTGTAAAATAAAACTGAGTCTAATGTACAAGGAGAATCTAAGAATAAATACCCCCGGAAAAAATATCGTGGAATATATAACCCCCGGAAATAGTATCCTTTGAATAACCCTAGTATTATATTATACAGGGTGTATAAAAAGTAAGGAACATCGATGCTGCAGCCTTAAATAATAACTTTACGAAATAAAGTTCCTAACAAAAGTTTCCTATCGAGGTTTTTGCCACAATTTGGCGTTTTTCATTTTTTTTCAATTGTCATATGTTTTAGCTATGACGTCATCGACATTTTTTTTAATGGCAACCTATGCTTTTTATGGCATGACCAGGTAGTGCTTCTTATTCTCTATACAGCCATGTAAAAATATCATACAGTTGCATAATGGAAATTTCAAGAAAAATCACGATAAACATTTATTTTTGTCACTGGCAACATTTTTCATCGGGTACACTTATTGCAAGATAAACAAACGACAATAGCAGGACCACAAATTAGTAAACTAGTTTCAAATCATATTTAACATCAATTTAAGAAAGCAAATGTTAAAACTGTTCGCCATTCACTGCCTGACAGTGGGCAATACGATAAGAAAATCCTCGAACTGCATTTTGAACTGTAGCAGGTGAAATTGCTCGTATATGCTCGCGGATACGAATTTTTAGATTTTCCAAGTTGTCTGGTCTGTTTGTATACACTGTACTTTTAAGATGGCCCCATAAAAAGAAGTCAAGCGGGTTTAGATCCGGAGATCGCGCTGGCCACTCAATATGGCCTCTTCTTCCTATCCATAGTATAGTATATAGTAATTCCAGAAAAAAAAATATCACCGGAAAAATGCTAACACAACTGCCACAGCCACTACTACTACTAAAGAGATTTCATTTTACTTTCCTCCTACAAAGGAAGGTATTGTGATCGTCATGTAGGATTTGGAGCAAATGCGATCATTCAGCAAAGTCTTTTGTTTTGGGCTTACTGACCGATATACGAGTTGTGCCTAAGAAAAAGTAGTTTTATGCAAAACATTTCTGACCTCAGCATTTTGACTAATAATCAGGTTTTAGAGCTTTCAGAGAGCGATAAAGCGGCGCTGCAGAGGTGCCTGTGTGTATGTCTATGTGTGTGTCTATATATGGTTTACAGTCCAGGCGCATTAACGCAGAAACACAAATTTGGCTCAAAAATTGGTAATTCCGCTAGAATATACCCGCAACAAAATAAAGTTAAGCTGCCAAAAA
The DNA here is from genome assembly GCA_958336395.1 of Ctenicera cuprea. Classification (NCBI taxonomy): domain Eukaryota; kingdom Metazoa; phylum Arthropoda; class Insecta; order Coleoptera; family Elateridae; genus Ctenicera; species Ctenicera cuprea. The sequence goes on along the minus strand of OY284487.1, from coordinate 31,372,399 downwards.
GGAGGGGGGGGAGGTTGTCTTACTTAAAAATAGACGCACCCAATAAAAAACTTTGGATTGGTATTCTACGCACATCGAGTAGCTGATTTACGCAAACGCGATTTTCTTATCACATCTATTGTCATTTCGAAATTTTTTTTTAACTCTAAAATTTCAAAAATATTTAAAATTTTCTATATCTTCAAATTATTTTTAAAATATTCGACAATTTCAAAATTTTCGTAATTATTGTTTAAACTTAATTTTGTGATAATTCCAAATTTTCAAAATTTTTAAGTTCAAAATTATCCAAAACTGTTTTCTAAAATTTTGAAACATTCAAATAGTTTCAAAACTTTCGATATTTTCGGAATATACGAAATGTTTTAGTTTCAATATACCGTCTGTCTATAAAGTAACCCCCCCCCCCTTAACTAACTTTTGAACGACTTGATATTTTAGCACAACATTTGGTGTGCTTTAATGGGAAATGAATTACTATTTTTAACCAAAAATTAAATTTTGTGTCATTCACAATGGCGAGTGGGCGCCATTTTGAAATTTTATTTTAAATAGAAAGTTGGGGTCAAGTGACACCTCATTTGAAAGCTCTTTTAGTTCTGCGTCTGCGTCATCCTAGAGTTTCAAAGAAAAATATTTAGTCATAACAAAATGGCGGATTTTTTTATCCAGTAGTCCACTTTTTCATTTTCAGGACAAAATTTTCCCAGAAATATCTTAGGTGGCTGGAAATACTATTGAAAACGTTATGTTCCAACAAGACGGTGCGCCGCCTCATTATTATAGACCTGTTTCTGACTTTCTCAACGGACATTTTCTTGGAAGGTGGATTGGTAGCCGGGGGCCTATAGAATAGCCGGCTCGCTCCTCAGATTTAACTTTCTTAGATTTTTTTCTATAGGAATATCTGAAATCGAAAGTGTACAGAACCCGTCCAGAAACAATTGAGCAACGCATTACAGAAGTTTCCAGAAACTTATGAAAATGTAAGGCAGGAATTTTATAATCGACTTTTTATGTGCCAAGAAGTGAATAGTAAACATTTCGAACACTTAATTTAATTTCTTTTTGCTTTAATTCAGTGTTTTTTTAAATAGTCTTCTTTATCTTCAAACATTGTCATTTTGTTATGGCTGCATATTTTCTTTGAAACTCTAGGATCAGACGCAGAACTAAAGAACCTTTCCAATGAGGTGTCACTCGACCCCTTTTTTTATTTAAAAAAAATCAAAATGGCGCCCAGTCGCCGTTTTGGATGATACAAAGTTTTAATATGAACTGAAAAATAGTATTTAATTTCCGATTACAGCAAACCAAATTTTGTGGTAAAATATCAAGTCGTTCAAAAGTTAGTTTGGGGGGGGGGGGTTACTTTATAGACACAGTGTATATACACGTCTGTTTCCAAGCAACATGCTTTCGAAATCTGTTATAAAATTTTTTCGAACAATTATCAATATCCTTGGGTTATTACTACTGAGAATAGAACCGTGATAACCGGAAGTTCGTAAAATATGAGTTCTATATGAGAACTATGAGAATCTAGGGAAACCCCCGAAAATAACACCCTTAGGAAGAAACACGCCAAAAAAAACCATCTGAAAATAAACTGGTTGATACACTAATTTAATAAAAAGATTTATTTTTTCGTTTTTATTACGTCCGTATGTGGAGACAATAACATAATAAACGCATCCATAGTTTCTTTAATGCATAAGACAATATTATTTTTCTTATTTCCTTGTAACCTCTTTTTTGGTGTTTCTGTAACATGCGATTTTCCTAGTTATACAGTTGCTAACCTCGCTTTATTTCTAGTCCTCTTACATTCTTTCTACTTGATCATATTTAGTTGAGTAGTTTTTTCTCATTTTCGTCCCTTACACTTATGCTTCTCTGCAACACTTCTTTTTTACGTTTTTACTAGTCTGCCTTGTCTTCTTTTGTCTTTAGTTGTATATTCCAACGCCTCTTTTGTAATATTGGCTTTGCCAAAGTAATATATCAATATTTTGTTTCTTTATAGTTTCTTCTATTGGTTCTTAATCTGCTTTCTTTCATTGATCGTCCGCGCTTTGACTTAGCCAGTAAATTCCTAGTATACTTCTCAGAATTGAATTTATAAAATTTTGTACTTTTTTTACTTGTTTTGTATTTAAAGCCCACGACTCACTACCGTACAAAAACACACTTTTTAACCGACTTCAAAAAAAGGAGGATTCTCAATTCGTCTGTATATATGTTTTTTATTTTTTTTAACATTAGTATTAAGGAAACGAATTTTTGTGTTCAAGGAAAATTCTTTTGATAGCCACATTTTTTCCAATTAATAAACGCGCTCCGTGCAGTGTTTATTCTTCTTTTAATGTCCGCTTCACATCTTCCCCTGTCTTCCGAAATATACTAATTTATTGAATTTTTTCCAATTTTTTTTTGAATACTATTTGAAACATTTCGTCAAACATTTGTCGTACACGAGTTCGTTAATGTACCTACCTACGTTCATATTGAAGTTGTAAAAATTAGTATTTAGTAAGGTGTATGAATCTTCTAGAGTTTGAAACCTAAAACTGTAATTACATTTCTTGTTTTCCAAGTTCCTCTTGAATACATCACTAGTGGTGATAAATGTAAGAAAGGGTGCGTAGAGATCAGAGTGGTGCGCGAACACATAAGGTTTGAGAAACAACCCTGTTTTAGGCAGTTTCTATTTACTTAGTGGTCTGAGGCTGAGTTCACGAGTATCATTTGTTTAAGACGGTGCTTATTATTGAGTTAATGGTAGTTTAAAAGTATTATTATATCTAACGACGTTATTTGATTAAAAATCATGCTGCATTTACTTTCCGGCAGTAAGAAATATAAACTGCTTTTGCGTGCCACTTACCGTGCTTACTTTGCTAGAAGCTGGATCGATTTCCTGGTAGATTAAAGTAGCGTCTTTGTGAAATGCAGAAGATCTGCAGAAGAAGACCTAACCGTTGTTTGTATTTAAATAAATTACTATTGTGCAACAGACATAAAGCCCTATGATTAATACATATTTTTAAAAATTTAAAATATGCGTCGGCGTCACTGAGCAATAATCGATAAACAATGGAACTTTTCGTTTTATTATTTCGGTCTAATTATCGGTTGCGTAGATTGCCCAGATTAGTGTACCTGCTCCCATAGATAACGTAAATGGCCACCAGCTTGAACTTGCTACCATGAGATAGCAGGGCGAGGGAAAAAATTCTCCACACAATCGCTTGGGGCTAACCACGTGAAACTACAAAACAGAAAGTATTACGCGAAAGATTATTATTTTTTGAAACAATTATAATTTTAAGGCCAACGTTGTTTATGCATTAATATTGGCATCAAATTTTGTGGGGTCTGTTATGTAATTATGTATGACTAATGTAAATGTAAGAGGTTTAATTATAAAATGCCAAACCAAACCAAATTCGATTTTGTGTTCTTACTGTGTAGTATTAACTACTGAATGAAATTTTCTTACCGACTGTACAGTTTCGAAGCCCTAGAATTACTTCAGCATCACTAAATCGTTTTGTATAAAAATCTTCGAAACAATAAATGCTTTCGAGATCATCCTGTATGCGTAAGCACCCGGAATGATGCAACCGTAGTACTCCGAAGAAAGTTATAAAATTACTTTTACACTACAACTTAACAACACACTAAAAAGAGATAATTTTATATTGAAATTTTCGCTTATTAGTATTTAATTTTAAGTAGCAGCAAACAATTGGAAACATTTTAAAGAAAAAAAGCGAGGGAGTTGTTTAAACATAATCGCTTACATCAAATTGAACAAGTCCGATACTGGTAATTCAATAAAAGTTCAAAATATTGTCGAAAGTACTTCTCGTTTTACAGCCTAATTAATAAAAAAGTGGCAAGCCCAAAAGCCCATAAGTAAAAAGTTAAAATTTAAAATTTCTTATCTTGTTTAACGTTGTCTTAAAATTTTTATAATAATAAATTACACACTCGGACTTTAGTTACAAAATATATGAATTAAATTTAAATCTGTTGTTTGGTTACTTTAATATGCACCATAACGTTAGTTTAAAAAAATCTGTAATGTTTGTTTTTCTTAGAAAAATTGAGATATTGTTTTAAAGAAACTTTTTATCACTGTTTAAAATTACATTAATGTAATACAACTAGGAATAATACTTCTCAGGAATTTATTGTTTATAATACATAATTAAATCTAAATCGACCATTTCAGACAACTATGTAATAAATTCTTATAAATACTTCTGCAAGCTGCATATTTAACCAGCAGTAATAATTAATAATGCGAGGAGGTTAACATTCTACAGCTCTGTTATCATGTCACTCATCGGTAGTTGTTTGGAGCTGTCTTTCTTTAAAGGGAAATAAATAATGATGCTGCCTAATGCGATTATTGTTGAGAGACATGACAGTGCCGTGATACATTAGTTACATCGTAAAATAAATTATAGCTATGTACAGATATATTGTACAATTTATCGGAACTCTCTTATGGAGCATTATGTCTGTTCACTTGATTCTTTGACACAGAACGAAAACACATATTCGCGAAGAATGTTCCATTTAAAAATAAAATACAAAAATTTCCTTAGAAAATTAATAATACTCTTAAATATTTCCATCATACAAGCAATAGAAATCGATAATATCACAAGATATAGGAGATACCAACGAGACAGCCCTACGAAGGACTATTGGGCGAATCTTGTCCTTCACGCAGGCTTGTGTCAGGAGAAGACCTTGGCGGGGGCGCGTAAGGTGAATATCTGTGTTGCGCTAACGGCCTTGCAAGCGGAATCGGAGACAACTGAGAACTGCCTGCTGCAGCTACCGCAAGTTGGTGTTGATGTTGGGCTGCTAGAATAGAAGGTCCTAAGCAAGCCCACTGGCTCCAAAGCACTCCTGGAGGAACTGCGCCCGCTTGCGATCCACTTGCTCCATAAAGACTGCCCATCAAAGGACCGTAAGGACCCGCCGCTGCTGCGGCTGCCCGCAAGAATAGCTGAGAGCGAGCAGCCAAAAGGGCTTTCTCCTCCAACGATAAATTATTGTTGTGGGTGTCTAACTCGGCAAACGGACGGAGCGGATTTCGTAAATAATGTTGCTCCGCTAACATCGATTCCATGGTTTCCCTGTAATAATCGTTGAAACTTTACTTTTTACATATAAAGTAGTGTAATTTAAAAAAAAACTTACCTTTCAAATTCTGTGAGTCTAGAAGAGTCTCTGAATCCTTTCGCAAATGGATTGCTGTCAATCTTTAGTTTAGTTATCTGAAACAAATATAAAGTGTTAAGTAATTTTATTGACAAGAAAATACAGATATGTTTAAATTTTAAGCTAAATTTTAGTAGTTTTATACTATGTTGAATCTGATCGAAAGTACTATATCTGAAAGTGTATTCAAAACACTAAATACAGAAAAATAGGTAATTTTGAAAAACCATTTCAACATTGCTAAAATTAAATTCAATAATTATTTCTTTGATCTTTAAAACATTATTGGTTTGAAAAATATCTTTAATAATGCTTATTTTGTTACCCCGTTTCTCAATCCTACTACTTTACATTAGAATAATAAAGTTTCCTGTAAATCTTAAAAGAGAAAATGTACTTTGGTCTTCGTTTGTACAAATTGATTTCGTATATGTATTTTTCAGAATTGTGGTTGTTTTTCTGTTGTAAAAACTGAAAGTGTTGAAACATCAACTTTGACGGCAAACGAGAAAAATTGTTTTATTTGCTAAATAATTTATTATTATTCTTCTTGATAGACCTACAAACATAAAGAGATATGCGAAAGACTATTAGTTGTAAGAAAAACACGTGTGGAAAACTGAAAGTTTAATCACGATACATACTCGACTTAACGTATACTTTTACCAACATTTTTGTTATATATGATGTTTCAGGACGGTCTAGGCGTTTGGGCGCGACCGATAGTGCGCAGCCGTTTGAGCGCGCCTGTTTGGGCGCAGGGACGTTTCAGCGTAGGGACGTTTAGACGCAGGGCCATTTAACCGCATGGATTTTAAACGCAAAGACATTTAGGCGCAAGCCATTTTTGCGCAAGGTTTCGGCGCAATAAAGAAATTTATTTGTACTGTTGATTTTAAATTTAATTAATAAACATTTTAATAGCCATTCAATTATTTCTTAACAAATAACAAAAGTTTTTTCCGCACCTTTTGTTGCTTTCAAGTGTATAATTTACCCTGAAAGTTTATACGAAATATTTTCGCATTTTTAATACAATACTCACACCTTCATGACCACTTGAGTTTTCACATAAAGTGAATTATCTCGATAACGGTTGGATTAAGCATCTTACAACAAAAGCACCGTTTCATGTATTTTCGTATAAAGAATCATTCATAAGTCAAAAGTTATAAAATATTGAATGTGTTTTTCAAAAAATACGTAATAGTACGTCGAGTAACTCTCATATGTACGGCCCTGGTTAATAGAGTTAAAGGAAAACAAGTGAAAATTTATATAATCGACGAAAGTAAAGTGTTTCCATAAAATGTTTGCATAATAAAGAAGCGTTTTCAAACTATCTGTTTTTACTTCATAACATTGACTATCATTTTGGAAACACCCTGTACAGATAATTTCTCATGATAATGAGATATTGTTTTATTTATTAAAATAGTATTAGTATAAAGTGATATTTAAAAAACCCATCTCAACTTTTTTGACGACGTGCCACCGCTACTAGGAGCCACAACTTTACGCGTCCATTATATAAGGCGGTTATTCCTATTTACTGCTATGCATCGGACCAGTACGATTTTCGATGAATAGAAGAAATTTGGTTTCGCGCTGTTTGATTAAATTAGAAAAAGTTGAAATGCAGTCGTTTAATTTTACGAATTTACGTTGGCTTTTACTAAGTGGTGCTGTATAGAATGCTAATCTTTTATAGTAGCAATACAATTTAAATGCACAATTCATTAGGAAAACACTGTTAATTAATCAGAACAAAGTATTAACAATTAAAATAAAAATAAAATAAAAAAACCTCCCAATTTAGCTTTAAAATAAAAGTGTGCCTGTCAAAAATTGAGGGTTCATAATGAATGTTCTCACTTATGTTATTCTTCCGAACGGCTTTGTTTGTTGTAATTTTAGTATGATGTCATATAAACACGTGCTAGAAGGTCACAACGAGTGACAAAATATAACAAGGGTCCACCTCTACATGTATTCCATAATTGCTGATCTCTTGCATATTTGGGAATAAACAGTACTGATGGACGCATTTTGGAAATATCTAAACATAGCGTATTGATTATGTTTTAAAAAAAAGTTTACAAAACAAACATGGGGCGTAGTCTATGGGTTCCGCTAGTGCCGACTTAAATACTTACTGGGAGATTCCTACTCCAAGCAGATAATGGCAATTCAAGAAGCTGTTTGCTGAAGTATTCATCATCAAATCTTGTAGATATATGTACAAAGAGATTTTGACTTTTAATTCATAGTGTGACGAAAAACAAATCTATGCAAAAACTGAGAAAAAATGATTAATTCCGCATTCTGTAAATTTATATGGTTTTGGGGGGAATGTGGTTGGTTTCACGCTGAGATGGAAACATTTTAGTGTTTCCATGCAAAGGAATAATAATCTCGCAGATAAATTGATATCAATAAGTAGAAAATCAGTAAAACAAACAGGATGGGACTCCTGGGGTGGGCCAATTATCTGTTCACGGGGAGTGACAGCACCCGATAGACTATGCCAGGAATGTGGACTCCCCGCGCGCTCAAATATTTCATCTGCAGCTTATGATGCATGAGACAGCTTCAGCTCAGTAGATGACGTGATACAGGACCGGTCTCTGTATTGTTATACACATGCTACAAGTAATTTGTTGCTGAATTTGATTTATTGACTTTGGTTTGAATGAATCAGCATCAGAATGCAAAAGGATTTTATTCACCATCGAACTTCTTGTTTTAACGGCATTGGTACTCACCTGAAAACTGCTATGTACTACCAAAGCGGGGTGCTCTTTGTAAGTAGCTAGGCTTAGAAAACCGCACCTTACATAAAAAATGTCAGAATGGTTTTTTTCTAAAATAAAATCACGTAAGTGCAATGAATTTTGATTTTATAGGTCTGTATGCTTTATAGGATTAACAAAAATTGTTACTTATTCAACTTTTTTAAACATTCCTTGCCAATGCTATATGACTGTGAACAAAACTGAACATTTTAAAATTAATCAGATGATAATGACTAGAAAGTAAACCACGTAGCCCATCTTTCCTGCTCGTTAGGAGCTTCCTCACTTACGGTGTTGTGAAATATGTCATGTATCCGCGTTATTCGAGTCCCCTTGGTAATCCGTCACTCGACAAGCACATCGCATCATGTGTCGCGCCACACACGCGCTTCGTGTGAAACGTCCTGTCTCATTTAAAAACTATTATTTATGTTTACTTTTGGTCCGGAATGCTACTTTGCGAGGGCGCTTACTCTTGCCAGGTGCTGGTAAATTGCACCATACCTTTCTTTCTGCACATCACAATTTACAACATTGAATATGTTTAGCACATGCATTTATAGATTAACAACAGCTTTATATATAAGCATTATATACATAAAAATTTTGCCACATACGGATAATCAACCCATACATTTAAATATAATAGCAGTGAACGTAAAACTAAAAAAAAACTGAACTGAACGCAGTCAACTCAAAACAGGGAACAATACATAATAGTTCACTTGTAATTCTACATGGCCAATGTAAATCTCTAATGTTCCTTGAAACAGCGTATTATAATTTAATTTCACGTTAATGAAGACATCAAACCGGTTAAAATTTTACGGACACAGCTGATAGCTCACAGTTTCAAGAAAGTACACCCGCAAAGTCGCAAAGTGTTTAAAATAACTAACAGTTTTGAGAATGGATGTGAGACTGTTTGTGACAATACAGGAAGAAGAGGTTCAACTGCAAGCAAAGTCATTCCTGTTGTCATAAAACGTAGTGAAGCTTGCCAATGCACATCGCCAACTAACTATTTTTAAAATAGTAGAGTAAACCACCAACACGTTTAATGAACTTTTTTTTCGTGGATAATCACGAACAGTATTGTGGCCGTTCAAATATTGTGCATTTTTTAGGTTTGCGTAAAATTACAGACGGTTTGACGCCTTCTTAAATGAGAAACTAAATCTAAAATAAAATTTTAGATAAATTTTAGGTTGAATTAAAACTCTAGAATGTTTTTTAGAGTCTAAAATGTGAACAGAACTGATCAACATTTGCAATGTCGTGCACACATACTAAATTTATCTGTTTGTGTTCTTTAAAAATAATTACAGTTAATTACTACAAAAAAATAACATAATGCGGCGATGAACAAATGACAGTGTCTAAATTAAAAGCGTTTCGCTTGACAAATAAGAAATCTGAACAATGACAAGAAAAGTTGAAAAGTTGCATCAATTCCACTATTTTTAAAGTGAAACTTCTTTGCCGGCAGTAGTAAGCACGCGAATGCTAGAACGGAAGTGATGGAATGCAAGTGATAGTACGGAAGCTATAACACGAAAGCTATAGAAGGAAAGTGAGGTTGTCTACATACAAACTTAAGCGATAAATGTCTAGTTGTGCCATCACAGATAAACAATTCTAAACGAGTGTATTTATAGGAAGGAAATGAACAGCAATCATGTGAGAGATATGGTTTATAATATATTTGTGTAAGAGATAGTAAACCAGCTGGCCAGATGCATAATACTTATCTAAACAAGCTTCATAAGGTTAACTATGTGGGTGTGTTGTTATTTTAAATCCGTAAATAATTCTACTAAAATTGCGTATATTCGCCAACTATATATTTAAAGGAATTATGCCAGGATTTATTATTGATTCATAGACCCATAATTTAAATACTGACTACATATTAAACTAAAAATCCGGATTATGTAGTACATAAAATGTATTATTTCTTATTTCTTAGTAAATATCTTAGTAAGGTAAGCTGGTTTATGTTAAATTATATAAAATTATTTTTCTATACTCCTTCGTCGTTTTACTTCTTGAACGCATAGTACAGATTGAATAACAAGGGAGATAGACGCAGCATTGGCTTACATTGCGTTTAGTAGCAATTCCGACGATATAAATTTCGTCTACTATAACTGTCGCAATTTGATTCCAGTGCCTGTATAGACGTTTTATTAGCGTTATCTCTTTTATTTTATTTTTAAAATTATAATCATACAAATTTCAAAAATTTAAATATGTATATGTGGGAACAGTATGACGTATTAAGTTTGCAAAACTTGTCTCTTCTGTATAGGTACATTGAAAGTGAGTTAACTTTAAGAATTGACTTTTCGGAAATCATTAAAAGTTTTGCGGCAGAAAAAGCGAGATGAAAGCAATATGTGTAAATATTTTTTAATTTTTTTGTTTAAGTCAAAGTTATTAGTTTTGTTAAATTTTATCTTCTATTTTAAAATTTGAATATTGTTTATAATAAAATTTGTAAGTATTTAACTTTGTTGTGAAAAAAATGAATGCTAAAGTTTTGTTAAGATAAAAATAATATTAGAAATAATAAAGAAGAACTAATACTGGAAGCATTTTCTTTGAACTAGCCCAGAGCGTCGATTACCCTAAATCCGGCTCTGCTCTCGAGGATTTAATGCAACTACCCACATTCTAGTAGAAGTCTCAATTTGACTGACTTCAATTATTTTCTTGTTAAAGAGCTGCTCCGTTATCAAAGATTAAAGATTATTAATTGTCTGTACAATTCGCTTAAATTCAACAATCAGTGTGTAGGCATGTTTTCAAGTTGGAAATTGTGGATTTAAGTTAAAAATTAACGCAGAATCATTCTTTGATAATGGTCAATGTACCTAGGAAGTATCGAAAACTAATACTGACAAATTGCGTTGTGCGGCTGAAACATATACGAGGGGTGTTAATTTATTTTAGATCATTTGCGGAAATCTATTACAAGGCGATCCACAAAAATTATATTGGAGCAGGCCTTGACCAGCGTAACTCACGTTTTAGATATAGGTATTGAGCTTAACTGTGACATTTTGTAATTATTTTCATATAGCTTAAACTTCTTGTTTAAAGCCTGCTCTATTATTTTTTTTGGTGGTCCGGTTGGTATATTAATTCATATTTCATCGATAATTAATTATTAGCACGAAATGTCTGTTTTTCTAATTTAGTTTAACAATAAACACTGGTGGTGTTTTTTGAAAATTTTTTAAATTGATAATCATTGCAAAATAATATTAGGTAATTTGTTTTTTTTTTCGATAAAATGTTATTATAATAATGTAATTCCGTAGTTTTTAAATTAATTTGTTATGAACTACCGTACTTCGTTAAAATGTGTAGTGGAATTTACCTGTGCCGGTATCTTGAAGAGCCATCGGGAATGAAGCTCGTAAAACACCTTCACACATGTGACTGGCGCTACTGCTCTTTGCCGCTATAACTCACCAAGCGTCTCTTTCTCGTCCATGGTAAATGTTTTAAAAAAAGAAAGATGAAGATTGTAGGAAACATCGTGTTTTTGTTGCGTTTGAGATATGTTTTTAGTGTATCAACATGCTCAGGTTACAAAAGAGATCTTGAACTTCTGGATTAAGTATGAGTATACAAACTCAAGAGGAAGGAAAAATGCGTTTTTGGGAACGGTCGCATTTGGTGAATTAGTATGTTTAAAGTTTTTTAGATGCAAATTTAAAAAAATCATGATTTAGTTCGCTATATTTGCTGAATTATCGCTTTAATCAAAAGTTAATTATTCAACTGCTTTAATGAATTTATTTTTGGAGGAACTCGATCTGTTTTTAAGCGCACTTTTGACATGTTTTTTGAAGCTGTTTATAACTGTTGGTATTACTGTTATCAACTTATCATATTTGTGATTTCATTCCGTAACGTAAAAGATTGTTGGAAAATTGAATGGAGAAAAAAGTCACAACGTTCTTAAAGATAAATTGAACCAAACGCTATGTAAAACTTTTGGGGACAAGAAAATTGTTTTAAAAAAACAATATCGTTTGTACATAAGCTTAAAAAAAATCATTAAAAAAAAACAGAAAAATATTATCAAATAACAATTGCTGGAAAATGCTAGGTCCGAAAAAATTACTATAATAAAAAAAAATTCAACAAACAGAAAGTTGTTTACAATTATTATTGTTTGAACACCTATTAAAGAAAAAATATTCTTTAAACTAATAGTTAAAGACCGGACGGTGTTAGTGGCAGAAGAGCTAAAAGTTTCGTTAAAATTCAATAAGTAAACAAAAACCATGGGCGTACTCAAATCCGTTAAGTTATACGTAACATACTGGATAAGAGAACTAAATTTTCGGATGAGAATTTAGAAAAAGTTGTTGTGTACTGAAATTCTTAAGTTTTTTATTCAACGGAGGTTTTCCGTCCTTCATCAATGTTGATACTTCAACCTTTTCTTTCGTAGAACTTTCTCGTTGTATTATTGAATATACACGTTCTATTTTTACCAGTTCGTGATTGCTATTTTACATTTCATTAAAAAACAATGTTTTTGCAGTTTAATAAAATTGTTTCGCGAAGTACTTCGATTCTCATCACCATTCATATTCTACGCTTATAAACCTTGTTTTATTTTATTTTACTATTACACAATAATGAATTCCAGCTGATCAAATAAATAGTAACTATCTACACAAGCTAGCATAAAGTCAAACTTATGGATGTGTTACCATTCTAAGCTTATTTTTATATATACTTCGCCGCAAAATTAAGGGATCAGAAATAAAAGTGCTATATTTTTTTAATCGTTGAAAATATTGTTATGAAACTCATACGCAATAAAGATAGGACTATTTATCGCTACTTTAGGGACATTCATATCTTAAGATATCACAAAAATGCTGCTTAATAAGAAATACTGCAGAAATCGCATAAGTCTTGTAATTAAAAGTTGCCTGTTAGGGTGTTCTAAACAATTGATACAGTGACTTAAATCAAAATAAATAGCAGCCAATGTCCAGAGAAATTATCTTTCGGAGGTAGATGTATCTAAAGTGGTCACACTGCTCGAGGAAGGCTATACTCAGAGAGAAGTTGCTGCAAGGCTTTTGGTTGCGCAGTCAGTGATTTGCAGAGTGTCTTGGCGGTTTCGAATGACAGGGAATTATACCAGGAGACCTGGCCAAGGTCGTAAAAAGAAAACCACCAGGCGTGAAGACCGGTATTTGGTCGTAACACCGAGACGTGAAAGGTTCATCACTGCTCGATCGCTGAGGAATGATCTTCAACTATCCACCGGAACAGTCATTAGCTGCGATACCGTATTGAGGAGACTACATGATGCTGGTATAAAGGCAAGACGTCCTGCAACCGGCCCAATTTTGACCCCCCTTCACCGGAGGCTACGTTTAGCATTTACTCATGATCATTTGAACTGGGGAGATGAAGAATGGGCAGCAGTGTTGCTCACCGACGAGTCTAGATTTTCTCTAACCACCAATGATCGACGTGATAGAGTGTGGCGAAGCGCCGGAGAGCATTTTGCTCAAATCTAGACTCGTCGGTGAACAACACTGCTGCCCATTCTTCATCTCCCCAGTTCAAATGATCATGAGTAAATGCTAAACGTAGCCTCCGGTGAAGGGGGGTCAAAATTGGGCCGGTTGCAGGACGTCTTGCCTTTATACCAGCATCATGTAGTCTCCTTAATACGGTATCGCAGCTAATGACTGTTCCGGTGGATAGTTGAAGATCATTCCTCAGCGATCGAGCAGTGATGAACCTTTCACGTCTCGGTGTTACGACCAAATACCGGTCTTCACGCCTGGTGGTTTTCTTTTTACGACCTTGGCCAGGTCTCCTGGTATAATTACCTGTCATTCGAAACCGCCAAGACACTCTGCAAATCACTGACTGCGCAACCAAAATCCTTGCAGCAACTTCTCTCTGAGTATAGCCTTCCTCGAGCAGTGTGACCACTTTAGATACATCTACCTCCGAAAGATAATTTCTCTGGACATTAGCTGCCATTTATTTTGATTTAAGTCACTGTATCAATTGGTTAGAACACCCTAACAGGCAACTTTTAATTACAAGACTTATGCGATTTCTGCAGTATTTCTTATTAAGCAGCATTTTTGTGATATCTTAAGACATCAATGTCCCTAAAGTAGCGATAAATAGTCCTATCTTTATTGCGCATGAGTTTCATAACAATATTTTCAACGATAAAAAAAATATAGCACTTTTATTTCTGATCCCTTAATTTTGCGGCGACGCGACGTGTATTTACAGAGCACCAGCTTTGGAGACAATTTATTTCACCGGTTTTTGATTCAGTTTTCTCCGTTTTATAGCATTTTATGGTCACCCTGTAGTTTCCCGTTAATTCTGGCACTGTTCGGACATGTTTCATATAAGTAACTTTTCCGAAGAAAACTGAGAGATGCAGCTCCGCTGTTACTGCCTCCACCTTTCATTTGGGAGACCTTAGTTATATTGCCCGGTCCGGCTGACTGTCCTGGCTCAGGTTTTTTCGGCGGTTGTCTTGGGCCAAAGGTGAATACTGAGATAGTTTTCTCCCTTATCCAAATTACTTGCTCTAACCCATCCTCACCACCTTTTCTCGACTGAAGAGGGGGCTTGGGAACCCGGTGCGGATTCCGTCCCAAAAGACCCCTAAATCGGCGCGCCCCTTCAAGGAGAATAAACCTACACCGAACTTTGCTTTTTTTTAACAGTATTAGCTTCCAGCAGCTTTTATACAAATGTTATGTCGTGTAGCGTCTTTGTTGAGAAAAACTGCTTTGATTATATAATATTTTATGCAGGAATGACGATAACAATATTTTGATTTTGCCACATTTTATTTTTTTTATTTTAATTCCATGGTAAACTAAAAGTGGCCTAACTATTTTGGATAAAGAAAGATTTTGCCTATTTATTGTTATCATTTTCACCATTATCATCATCTGACATGGAGCCGGCCTTGCTGCCAATGATTTTTAAATTTTACTTAAATTTCTTGACAAAGTTGATAAATTTTAATGTTATAATAAAAACTCTGATTTCCCCGCTAGTCTAAAACTCAAGAATTCAAAAACTTTATTAGAGCTAACGAAAAAAAGGTTTTCTTAACTTTATGAGGATCAACAAAACTACATAGTATATAAATAAATTGTATCTAAATGAAAACTGCTGTGTAAATAATGTACATTGCCATTAATTTTATTTTACATACATTCTCAGAGCTTATACTATACTAGAAGAGGAGTTCCGGGTAGAGTTTGATGTCCTCTATGTCGATAGAAGATGTGAACCGAACATATTATCGTGTATATTTCCCATCCCCATTCCGTTATTTGGATTAAATCTACTCCCAGTTCTAAGAATATTTCCATTTGTCCATGTTCTTACTTGATTTACCAATTGGTAGTACGTGAAATTTCATAAACGAAGGTAATACCGAAGAAATATCATTATCGGTCTCTAACTGACAATTAAATTTTGACGTATGAAAAAATTAGAAATATTGACGTGCAATCAATCTGTGCGGATTTGAATATACAGCTGCCTACTTCGATTTCAAAATTAATTTATAAAGTTGTCAACGGAGGAGCCAAAAATAGAATTTCGCAATTACATCGTAATGAACAACGCACGCAAAGCCTTTTTAAAATGTTAACCTATGCAATAGACCACACACCTTGACATAAGTGTTATTGGCATGTGATTACCTCTGTTATCAAATAAAATGATCTAAGAAAATAAGCTGGTTTTAAGCCATGACAAAAATTTCTATTATGTTATTACTTGTTATAGCTGTAATAAATTTGAGGCCGTTGTTATATTTCTGATGGAGTATGAAACGACTTCGGCAAATAGAAAGCTTTGAGATCTTTACGTTGTTTGTTGATAGAAGTAGATAGTTAGCTATTCTGGAATGGAATTCCGACAAAACAGAATAAAATAAGACACAAACAGGTGCGTATATTTAATCATATCCCGCAGACGTGACAATATTTATACTTTGCTAGATTAAGGTTGTCTAAACAAAATATTGTTGACCAAATAGCAATCTCTCAATTAACAACCTCGCAGCTCGACGCTTGGCGTAGAGCCAACCCTCTGGCCCACCCAGGGCCCAGTGCTGATAGCTGTATAAATGGTGTTGGTCATAGTGACAATTTTACCAATTCACGAGCTGCAGAATATATCGGTATGCATAAAGGTGGTCATCAACGTCACCTAACATTTAACGACTAAAGCTTATCTTTTTACACTTCGTTTGAGCTTCCGGACGAAAATAGTTTAACTACGCTGCAAGTTGAAATTTACGGCATCGCAAAATCATAGTCTTCGGACATTTCTAAAATTATGCCTAGATAATTAGTAGCAGATAATTTTAGTTTCGGCATTTGAAAACCATAAATTAATTGCCATCTGATGTACATCGAATAATACTATATTAGTTGAACTGCAACAAAACCAAATTTGCAATACAGTAGCTTATTTTGGTTACCACTGAAATAGCAAATTTGGCTACTGCTATTGTTAAAAACCTCATTAGTTCGTTTATTTAGTCAGATGGGAAAAATTACATTATGCAGTAATGTTACCTTGTAGAATAGCATTCAAAAATTCTTCATTCAAGGGCAATTACAGAAGTTTTGACATTAAATCCTTGAGCTTTAATCAACAGAGACAAATGAGATTATTTTCTGAAAAAAACAATAATTACCAAATGTTTTATACATGCGTAGTTTTCCGAAACGTTACTTTCCAATACAGTTTTAATCTTAAAATTGTTTTAATTTTTTGCCACCTAAATTTAACAACTGCATTTCACTTTTGCAAAAGTAGACACATGTAGTGAATATGACTTGTAACAATAACTAGAGGAAATTATGTTAAATTATTAGTCCTTAAACCGCACAAGTCAAAACTCTAATTAATGTTAATGCTGTAAGTTATAAATAAACTGTACGATTAACAAAATAAAAATTAACTATTTTAAATTAAATAAATTAGATTGATAACTAATAACATAATTTGTTTAATTGTTTGGAATTTTCGTGTTTCAATGTTTACAACCAAATCGGCAATAAAATCTTATATTTTAACATTTTCCTGCATTGGTAGTATACTAGGCTTAAGGTAGTATTAATTTGCTATTTGCTTTAAATACAAGATTCCCCAATATTAAGTTTCCAGTGGTGCTTCGTTGTTTTCTGTAATATTTTGAGAGTTCATAGTAGAAGGTAACAGTTTCAAAAATAAGCGTGAAGCACTTTGTTTGGACTGTCCTATACATTAGAAACATATTTGTATTAAAGTTGTATGCGACATCAGTGACTATAATAATGCGCTTCTCGCCCGAACCGAAAGGCAGAGTGGATTACCAACGTCCACCTTCAGGTAGGCCATAGCTTTAAACTTTGGAAAACGATCTCCTGGGGTTAAGCAAAACCAGAGATACAGCACTTTATCGGTCAAAAATTGGACAGCAGACGGAAAATTAACTCTCTTAAATATTGCTGCATCTAAAAACTAAGTTATGAATTTTATTAGATTAAATTAAATAATAGGGTTCAAAAGTTTTTATTTTCAAACATTTATAGAAGGCCTTACAAAGGACTCCTAAGCCAACCAAGTTAAAAAAAATCGTAAAGCCACTTTTTGAGCACGTGCGTTTGAAAATTTCTAACATATTTTTTTCTTCGCACATTTTATTTGTGCTTAAATTCTATTTTATAGTAGGATTGTGTTTTCCTAGACTGTTGTAACAACTAGTGATGAGCATAATCGAATGATTATCATATTGACTGCTATTTGAAAGCATTTAATAATCGAATGATTCGTTTAAATAAAATAAATCGGATGTTCCCATGCAATAACATGTAGTAAAAACGCCACCGCTTGCTTCCCGAATGCTCTTATAAAGGAAGATTCCTTCTCATCGTCTTTTCTTGAGCCACTCGGCAAAACAGCATAAACCTCCAGTTTTCAATAGTATTTTTATTAATTTCATCACAATTCATCTCTAATTTCAGCCTGTTTTTTGAGTAATATTTCTATGAACCGCGAAAGTAGGTACATACAACCAGTTATAATAATCAGGACCAAAACAATATCTGATTATTAATTATTATACAAATAATCAATTTTTATTTTTTTCTATGAAGTGTACCATCTGTTTGTATTAACAGTTATACAGTATTATTCTAAATATTAATCACTTTTTTATATTTTCATATTTTTTATTATTTATGCTATTTATGCTATTTATTAAACAGTTCAAATAACGAGAAACAAAACAGTGCAGTGGAAACTGCTGTGTTTGCTGTTCCTAATAAATAGTACAGTTCAAGACAAAACTCGTGCTGCGCGAGAAAGACGCGGTCGAGGTCGTCTTTATGCAATGGCATTCCAGATATATGTGCAGTATTCGCATTTCGCATCATAATACCACGACTGGTGGTATAATCCTATCATGTATCTGCATTAGGTATTTGCAGTTGCTTATAAGAGGGTATTGCTTTAATGTCCGTTCCCGAAATAAACAAACCCGAAAACTTTAAAATCGTGAAATCATTTGAATGGATTTGTGTAACCGCCCGAGGTATCTTGAGAACTTTAATAATCGAATGGTTCGATTAATTTCGTTCGAAATATCCCATCACCAATAACAACTAAAGTTTAAGCCGATCTAACAATTCGTTTTTGAGTGACAATGCATATCTTACTTTTGATTCTAGTTTTCAATTTTTATAAAAGTTTTAATTTTGTTGATAAAGTTGTATTATATCTTTGCATTCCAAAGCGCATCAAAATCGGTTCATGCATCTGTTGGGGAAACATGAGGGGTACGTACATAACCACGTACAGACATTTTTTGTAAACCACTTTTTGAGTTACTGAAAATCCGAAACGTGCATTGCTGTCAAAACCCGAAATGTAAAATTTTTTGGTTATAAACTTTTTTAGAATGATTACGTGTCCCAGAAAAGCCTGATATAGTTTATACAGTATATTCATAACCTAAAAACCAGGCGATAGATCTTCGAAGCTATTATATATTATATTGCTCTGATTGTTAAAACCGAAAATATCACTCTATACTATATGAAATTAAAAAAATTTTCATTACAATAACTTTTTTTGTACGGCTTTTTATGCTTTTGTTTAAAGAATTTTATTTCTTGAACAAAAACACGCAAAAGAAAGTACTCTTGTTGAGAGTCGCTAAACCAAACGGTTTTTAAAATAATAGAGTGAAAAATCGAATTGGCGTGAAGGGCTTAACGTTTCCATAAAACGCGAAAATAGATATACGAACTTTGAGAAAATGTTCTACATATCAAGGTAATTAAAAACGTTTTGATACACATGGGTCCGAAAACGCCACCTTACGGAGTTATAACCTCCTGTTTCAACAGTCTGAAACTGTTTCCTCTTCCGAAGTCTGTAACTCCGTACAAAAGCGGTTCCGTACCCTTTTTCAAAATTTTTGCTGCATCAATGTATAGAACCTTCTCCTCAAGTGCAACTATTTGCGCATCTTAAGAAAACACTCAGCCTTTTGTGGTAACTCGAGTTTTCATTAAAAATGTATTAGTCACTTTGAAACCCGGTGTGTTTAATGATTTTCAACAAGAGTCCCTGTTTGACGTTCTTTAAAACAAGTTTAGGATATGTACAGAAAAAAATTAGTTAGAAAAGAGTACCACCGCCCTCCCCCATTTGTGCGGCACATAAAGACATTTATTAGATTAAAAAAAAAATGTTAAAACATAGACCTTTGATAAGTTAGATCTCTTTCAAAATTTGTATATTTTATACCGACTGGTTTTCTGAATATTAATAAATAAATCAGTTTTGAACGCCACCTTCGAATTATTTTGGTATATCTTTAAAAAAAAGCATTTTAGGATTTGCGTTAATATTAGAATTACCTATCTATTATATCTATAAAACTATATAAATTCGTTTCTAATAAAGTTTTTTTAGCAACTGCTATCATAGAAATTGCGATGCCACGACCGTGCCCGGGTGTTCGTTAATTACTGGCTAGGCAACACGACTACATAAAGGACTTTCTTTATCGCTGCATCAAATTACGTGGTTACCATAACAACGTGTATCCCATCGCCCGCACGTACTACTAACTCATGCAGCTCTTCACTCGATGTTTATAGCGTTTCGTTTTAAATAAAGAAGTGTCGGTGTTGCATTTTGAGTCTTTTAAAACAAAATGTTTCTTTTGAATGTCATTGTGTGTGTTTTACTAGAAACGCTTTTTTCAATATTTAAAACAATGTTGTTGATCTTTGCTGTTTACGTTAGGTTATGGTTAAGAGCAGTTATATTTAAAAAAAAATACAAAAACTAAGTTGCATTCACTCCCTGATAAATTACTCCTAATCTGCGCCTGCGCGAAGCCTGCAGAATGGTCAGGCCGTAAACGCTTGTCTTGGGTACTACACCTCCACGCTCCCCGCCGTTGGGGGAAAGACAATTTTAATTTTTACAGAAACGCTTCACCTGTAATAAACCCACGAGCCGCCACTGAATATTACGATTGTTCGTCTTATTTCCAGGTCACGAATATATTGTATAAATTATGCCTGACTTCTCTGAGACAACCTGTATGATATTTCCATTTTCCTAAATGTTTTCCTGTATTAAATTTATTCATGTTTGTTTTGTATTTTAATAAAACTTTAAACAGGTTTTCAAGAAATAATGCCTTTTACTCTCTGAAATACAAAATTGCAAATTATTCAACCATGATATCAATTCTAGTTCTAGCTGAGTTGTTTTATTTTCTACCCTTGATTTTATTAGTATTTGATTTCTTTTTGCTAAATTTAACATGTTATACGTTTTTTAACTGCGGTGATGTATGTAGGGGAGCCTACTAGTAAGCACGGGAGTTCACCATTGCCTCATTTTTAGGTATTTGTTCTATAAAGATTTAAAAAAAGGTTGATTAATGTTGTGGAAAATGTCTACAGGTAAGAACTTGGAAATGATGTTCCGGCATTTGCTTGAAAGTTAATTGCTTGCTTTAATCTAGTGCGTTTATTTACTATCCTAATTACCTATTTTATTTTTATTTTTTTTAGTAAATTAATATAAATTTAATGCAGAATATGTGGGTAAAGGCATACACATCTGCTTTGTTTATTAGAGTAACAAAATAACTTTGGCTGCTATATATTAAATGGCGAGAGAATATAATTTAAAACATAATTGCAACTTACCAGTTGATTTTGATAAGCTGTCACAGCGGTGAATACTGTTTCAGGAAATACGAAAGTCTTATATTCTTCGGTTTCTAAATCTACTACTTGTCCAGAGGCACCTTCTGACCTTTTCACTATGTGTATTCGAGGTTGGTATTTATGCATCGAATTAAGTACCAGCTGAAAAAAATGCGACATTTAAAAAAATAAGCTTATTTTTGCGGAAGCAATATTAATACAAATTCAAAATGATCTACAACAAAAACATCAATTTGAGGGAGGTAGTTAATATTTTAAATCAACTGCAATATAGAAATAACTCATTATGAAAAAAACAATCATTAATTTTCCCTTAACACTGTCTTCAAGTCATACAAAGAAAAGTTTTTAAGCATTCCCACATGACGCTTGAGAGATTCTTCATTATTAATCATTTGTTACTAAAGTATGATAAATTTTCTACTTACATGTCCATGCTTATCCATTTCGTTATTAGTAAGTTTAACTTTCTCGAAGGAGACGACTTGTTTCCGGAGCTGTTCCCCCGTAAAAGGCGAATCCGGGTGTGCATACAACCGACAGGGTGCAGGTGGATCAGCTTTTCCTGCCACCAACCAGGACGAACGGTGGTAAGCGTAGCGGTAGCGTTTGTTATCCACGGGAACGATGTCCAAGATCACAATATACCGTTGTTCTGGCCGTATCCCCGTAAAGGACACCCTTACCGTAGGAAACATCCGCCTGCAACAATTAAAATTTTATTTTTAGCAACAAACCGACATCATTAGACTAGAAAATATTGTAATTCTTGCGCTTTGATATAGCGGAAATCGTAATTATCTTGCACAGCCGTAATAAATGCGTTCTTGAGCAGCTGAAGTGAGACCATCACGCGTCATTTGTGATGTCGCCCGTTTCACTGCTTCTAACATTTTTGCTCTAATTAAAACATACGAGCTGAGTTGATGGATTAACACAGACCGCCCGCAATAAGCCGGTAAAACGCATAGATCCGCCAGTAATGTTTGTTTGTCACTGACACATGATTTAATAGACTGCTTTTGATTTAGAGTTCTACTGTGTGAAGAGTTGGCTGCTTCTGTAAGAAGCGCATCTGTTAAAAAGACAAAATCGTCAACCAAAAAATGTTTAACTGAAAAAGCTGATCCGATCTTTAAAAACTGTTCTGTATTGTACCAGCTTAATCTTTTGAATAAAATGATGTTGGATCTCAGTTGAAGGTAGGTACTGCACTTTATTAAGAAAACGTTCTGCTTGTACTTATTAATAATAGGATTATAATTTTAAAATCGATTTTTTTAATACAACTGTAACCAATTCCGGTTTGTTTATTTGAAACAACGTTTTGCAAAAAACATTTCTAGCTGCCCTTCCACGCTCCCTCTTCATATCTTAACAACAAATTTTCTCACTAGCCTTCGTTTTCGTTAACCCTTCGAAATATTTTCTTAAAAATCAACAAAACTGTTTTATTTATACAATAATTTTGTTGGGTGGAGGTTTAGGTAATTTGCCGTTCTCTTTAGCGCATGTTTAAGTCACAGCACTTTTAAAGCAGCTAACTATTGATATCGCATGTGATACAATACAAAATCCTCCTCTAGGTGCCGCCACTAAAGATAAAGCAAACTTTATTTAAAAATCGTCTAAATGAGTATGTCAGTGTAAGTCGGTCTAATTTGACCATGTCATCTTATGGTACTCGTGGGGATACAACGTTCGCGCAAAAATACTAATTAGAATATGTTAAATAATAATTTTAAAGTATAAGAACGAAGGCAAAATGCTTCGCTGATCTTTACTTTTTCATACTTTCAGTACTAAAAAGAATTGCGCTAGTGAAAATTTTCGATTTTGATATTTTCACGAAAGTGCATGCTTTATTCTTCCAGCAACCCTAAAGGCCTTTTCAATAAATATCTGTCTGTATGCGTGTCTGTCTGCGTGTATCGCGCAGTCTCAGAACTATTGGGCCCAACTTAATAAAAATAAATGTAATATCCGGCTGCAATGAAAATGTATCAGGGCAAAGCAGTTTGTTTTACGATCTTAAACCCGTAACGGAAGTTGGATGCGTTTTTCTGGAATTATTTACATAACAAACAAAAATTTAAATTTAGGAACAACTTATGATAACAGGGTGCTATTTACTAAAAATGAATTGTCAAACCAACATAAACTTTGTTTTTTGTACACTATGCTACTATCTAAATACTGGCATCGTAATTCTTTTTAATTTTGTAATCTTGCATGAGTTATAATTTGCTTCGTGTCTCAATCTCTGTGACGCCTTCTATGAATTTTTTAAAATTTAATAAATGGTGGACCATAAAGTATCTCTGTTTTAGCTAAATTGCCTATGAGTGATTTAAAATAAAATTCTGAATTTAATTTTTGGTTCTAGCAAACGCAGAGATGATATTCCCCTTCTGCCTCCAATTTTTAACTGATGAATTTGCTATTTAGTCTATGTTGTTCTTCGATTTCAAGACTAGCGTCTAGTCCCTTGTTATTCCTGCCGATCATACCTCACATGACTTGCGCACCTCCTCTGCATGCAGCTGAAATGTCAGTAAACCGCAACGGCGTAGTGGCACAGATGGATATGCGGGTGTGTTCGGTCGTGCTGATTTTTTACTGCATAAAGTAGTTGCGGGGTTGAATCTCGGTTGAAACCATAATTTTTTTTTTATTTTATAGTTTCTTTTAAAACACGGTTGTTGCGTTTTGCTGTTAACGCGAGGTTATTTGTTAAGAGCAGTTATATTTTTAAAGAAAAAATACGAAGACAAATTTGCATTCACTCACTGATTGACGGCATACTAACACTCAAGTCTGGTAATAAATTAAAAAAAAGGATTTGTTGTTTTCTATTGCAATTTATTAGCAATAAAAAAATCGGCTTTAACAATGCAAATCTCGATGTAAATATCACACTCGCACATATGCGAGCCCTATTACATGATATTGCGCAATTCATGATCGGCAGGAATAACAAGGGGCTAGGCGCTAGTGATTTCAAGGACCATTTTCCAACAAATTATTTTTTTTCAATCAATAAAGGGTGCCTCTTTATTTAATAAACGGGGACGGTAAAACATTACTAATTGAGTTTAATACCTCATAAGTCACAGTAGAATGAGTTTTACAACGTAATGTTTAGGTGCAGCAATATTTAGGAAGGCCAATGTTCTCCCCACCACGCAATATTTGGCTAACAATTTTTTTTGTATTGTAGTTTTCTTCAATCTTAAGGTATGTTTGTGCAAGCCATTAAAAAAATCACATAAAGTTTCGGCTTCTAGGTTTAAAATGCAGTAATGTTGCAGTAGTTCCACTGTAATTGTTGTACTACTCCTAGATAGCGAAAAGCAATCGTTTGTTTCTCGCGCCGTCCTCTGGCCCAACTTTTCGCGGGCGAGAAACGTTAATTCTAAAATACTTTTGAAAATATGATAAGCAACAATTTCTAAAGAATGAAGAAGTCTAGCCGAAGTGCCTCACTCGTTTTTGGTCATGTTTTTATAAGACCTTCATCTGCATTGCTAATACATAAAATAAAACAGAAATAACTACAAACTAAACTGATTCTTTTCATTAAAAAGTTAGTTATTCGCAAAATTTAATTATCTTTTGTTTGTGTTTTCTATTATACAGTCTACGAGATAATAACACATTACAAAAAAATAGTATCTATCAGTATCTATATTTCTATATTATATAGTAAATCCGTAACTGTCTCACCGTAATAAAACGTCGGGCTTTTATATCGTGACACGGCTAATTTATTTCGACGAATGTTCATGTAGCAGTCAAGTACGTCGGCGCGGCACCGTACTCCGACTTGTCTTACATCTCGACATTATGAAAATAGCGTAAAGTGAAGGTCATGGGTTTATTTAGTTTAAATTATTTTGATAAGATGATACTGCATGAGTGCATTGTCAAATGCCAGAAACGTCACTCCCAGTTTACGCATTTAAACGAAAAGCAGTAAAAAAGATACTGCAGTGATAATGTTTACATTAAATATTTGTCAATTTCGAGATCATAATTATTTTGGAAAATATTTCTGTGTGACGTCAGTATCTACTTTTATTTATTTACTGTTATATGCTCCTACCTTCCCCAAAATTATGAAGAAAAAAAAACACAGGATAAGACTCCCATTTCAATTCGAGCCAATAGCTATTCCGTACGATTAAGCGTTCTTAGAAATTACCATAAAGACTTTTGCACATCCCTGCCTTGTAATATCAAGTATTCGCTCCCCACTTTGAAGTTTCACATTGGAATTAGGTATCTAACTTGCGGGAAATGTCAATAACATATACACACCTAGCCAGATACTTCAGAGTAGGTAATTATGCTGTCGGTCACTTTTACATACATACTTTCATGCACTTACTACATCCCACCTTTATTTCTCAGTACTTGTACTAGGTTAATATTTTCTATTCAAAAAAGTTACTATCCTCGCTGTTTGATATTGAGTAATATGTTGAATTTTTTTGCCCAAAAATCGGTCACCTTTTAATACTAATATGCGCAAAACACCTGACAGTAGGAGCTAACAGTATCTACGCCAGTTGGACTCCCTGCTCTATACAAAATCTTGATTAGCTCTGATAGTATGCGTCACCCCCTACTTACTTATGTAATACATCACATATTTTTTTTTAATAAGCATTTCACTTGAATGGCCTCGATCCGTTTGCTAGTACTTATATTTCTTCATACATTAAATGCTTTTCGACTTTTTTTTAAACTATTTTATTTTTTTTTGCATAAACGCGGAAACGGTAGTTATTGCTTTTATTTTCAGAATATTTGTCAGTGGTGTTTTGCTTTGTACCTAACGAAGAATTCATGGTATACACAAAGCGTACATGTTAAGAATAATTACGAATAGTGAATAAGCAATGCAAAAATTAGTGTTATTTGCCGAAAATCCTGCATACTTTTTTCAATGTATTGCGAAATTGTGTTTCTTTTCAAAGAATACGTTACTGTGCCAACATTTTCATATTTATATTATCTTAATTTTGCAGACAGCTTCCTAGACCACAAGAATTAGACATGTGTTTTCCGCGATGTTTTTGAATCATAACTCAATTGAAGTATGTTGAAGATTAGGGTAATAACAAGCACACCAGAAGCAAAATATATGTATATAATGAATCAATTTGGATTCAAACGTCACCTGGTGAACTCTTGCGTGGCGACATGGTGCTGGCATCCTAATTGTGCGTTACCGGTCGTTTATAAAACAGACACTCTCGCCATTCCCGACTTCTGGCAATCCTTTGAAGTGCGACTATTTTCACTCTTTGAAATGAGTAGCGTGTAGTGTGAACTGACGCCATCAAGTGCTTGGCAACTTACAATCGCAATAATTAATAGAGCTGTTGTATAAACGACCCTCTGCACAATCTAATCAATTTAACCGGTGCAGTCTGTTGTGGATGCTGCTTGGGTAGTGAAACATGTGCCCATTATAGAAAGTCGGGAAATGCTTCGAATTTGTAAGACCTTATCACAACATTCCTTCTTAGTTGTTCGTATGGTGGTTGAATTTTCAGTTTTCGACAAAATCAGTTAGCACGCAACTAAGATATAAATTTTGTAGTCAATTTTTACAAATTCACATACTTTATGTTTATTAGGCCCATTAACGTTGACTATAACGAGACCGCTTTACAATTACAAAACCGCAAATACTTATAAATATAACGATTTGAATTATTGCCCGAACATCTGGACTGGATTATTATCATCGATATTCCAGCACAATAATCGATTGAACCTGCGGCGAATCACAAGCGATGAAGATAGCGGCTTCTAAAAGCCTATAATTTCAGCGCTAATTTGTTTCGATATCTCTTTAGATCTCGATAGTTCTGGCTAACTTGCTACACAAATCAAACTCCGATAACTCACCTTACTTGAAAGGTGTGAGGATTATTTTATCCGTTACCTTTCTCGTTCATATCTTTTGATCGTTTGTTCGCACGGAAAAGTATAAAAGTTTTTTCATTGGTGGTTGCTACCATTTGTAACTGCTTGTTGCAGGAGAAAGTTTATTTTTTGCAAATTCAACACGGAACAACGAATACGGAAAAACTAATTATAAGTTCTTATTTAACAGATAACCATTGATTTATGGTGCGCTTTTTCATTCTAAGTACATCACCGTGGAAACTGAATTCGTTAACAATTCATCGCTACTGATAAGTTATAAAAATTTAAGAAACTTCAAATGTTGTTTCGTTATCTAAATAATAACGTATTGGAGAATTACCGCTTATTGTTTAACACTGAAGGTAGGTAGTTCTTCCAATAGCTCTACATCAATTGAACAGGTGAGTGGAAGAATAGTATAAATCCACAAACCAGCATTTGGTACTGGGATAGCCAAAATGTTAAAAATGTAGTAATGCATCAGTGGGTGAAGGGTCTAGGACGTTTCTACGCTGACGGTTCTTCGCCGCCAGTTCATAGCCGCCGTTTCTACGCAGGCCGTTTCTACGCCAGATATTTTATTTTAATAACAGGCAAAAAATTCCCGAAAAGAAATAGGTATCCTGCAACAATCCGGGAAACAATGCTGATGAACGTATTCGAAGAATTGTCTTAGATTATGGAAACAGGGAACCTTTAGATTATTTACGTGGCCTAGCACACAATTACCAACTGACTTAATAATTTTATTTTTCCTATTTCCTTTTGTATGTATATACTTTTTAAATGACTCGATAGTTTTGTATTTTCTCATAATAATTTTATTTTTCTTATTTCATTTTGTGTATGTATTTATTTCTTAAATCAAGCAATAAATTTTAATAGTAATACTTATTACATTTCTTGGTTTGATTTGCATTGCAAGTTTTATTTATCTCTTATTCTTGTTTTACAAGTTTAAGCCATAGTAACATTAACGCGAAAATTATATTTGAATGAGCTGGCGCAGAATCAGCCGGCGTAGAACCGGCTGGCGTAGAACCGTCTTGACGTAGAAACGGCGCGCGGCGATGAACTGGCGGCGAAGAACCGGCGGCGTAAAAACGTCCCATACCCGTGGGCGAATGAACAACATAAACCCTAGTTTTCGTAATGGTTAAATAGACACCGTGTTCTGGCAATGATTCGAAGAACAATATAAGTCCCGAACTTGTTCGGTTCTTTCACTCAATGTATGTTGTACAGAGAGATCGAAATTAAACTTGATCGCGGGAGCTATTGAAAACAATAAAACTTGCCTAATCGGTGTTATGTCTTATGTTTACATTATAGAATTGTCAAATTTTTTTGAATTTTAAAATTAATTTTAGAAGTCTTCAATAAAATGTTGACTAAAGAGCACAAAACGTTTCTTTTAGAATCTTATTTACTCAATGATGTTTAATTAGAAGATGGCGAATGGAATTATTCCATAGAAGCGTACATTGGAGAATGTCGCCAGAAGTATCCTGTTGATGCTGCTAATTTTTCCCATGGCGACATTCACGCTGCTGTAAAACGTATGTCATTTTAATGTTACCTATCAATTTAATAAACAAATTTGGTTTCAATTACATATTTTTGCATATTTCTGTAGCGTATTAGACTGTGTTAAAGTCACATGAACTAATAATACAGTTAATTGTAGTTCAAATGTAGTTTTATAAAGTGCAGTGTAGACAGTGGTCATATTTTTCATAGGCTCCCGGGATCAATTTTATTTTCGATCACTCTGTATATTGCACCTGAGGAAACACTGAGTATTTATTATCATGTTGTTTTATGGAAAGCCAAGAACCAAAAAGATGATGACTAAACTCTTCTTTATGAGTATGAGTATGAGTATTTTCTAACAATTTTATTTTAGAATATTTTTTTTATATGGTTCACCTTTATTGTACTAGAATTTAATTTTATATTTTTGAAAATATCAAGTAAAAATATTACTGTATGAAAATTGCAACTTTTGGGTCAATGCAGTACCTGTTATTTCATGTTTTGTAAATTCAAGGACAACATGCTATTAATATACAAAAAAATTCACACGCATACATTAAAATACAATTAGTTATTTTTGTTAAACTAGTGCCAATACATTAACATGAGTGATGACGGTAACGACAACAGTGCCAAAGACAAAACTTATGAACTCTGTGATGAACGATAATCATTAAGAAGTAATTTTTGGCTACATATGTCATATTTTTCTTTATGTGCTTTTCTTTAATAACATTTCTTAGTTATGCTCTACAAGTGTCAGTACATTGACCGAATTTTAAAATTATATTACATACGCTTTTTTGTGGCTTATTATAAAAATGAGAATATAAATATTTTAAGTATACATATTTTTCCATACGTAATATAATATTTACAAATTAAATTTTTGATCCGACCGCTGTGGCAATGTCAACTTTTCTAAGTGCATAATTTTCTTTTTCCGTGAGTGGGTATAGAATTTGCCATTCAGCAAATGGCAGATTAGCATTTGCTAATATTTTTATAAGTTTTAATGAAATAAACGTAATTCAAAAGTTTCATCAAGTTTTCCGTGAAAAATAGAAGTGCGTCTCATAGCCTCAAAACAACTGACTAACTGTTAAACATGACAACTTCGTTTCAAATGTCAAGCAACTAATTTGTTTACAATACTTTTTGTAGTGATAGCTTGTTTTACTTATCGGTCCCGTTTTAAAAATAAATGTCGTTTCTGTTTTTGTATTGCGTTTTCAATTTAAACCATTGCATTGCTATAAGAAAATTACAATAATAATTAACTTTTGTTCAAACATTTTCTTTTATTTTATTTTAATTCAATTCTCAACAAATATTTTTATGACAATCTTGGTGCAAATTCTAAAATGGCCTGTTGCATTTAAACTGATAAAAATGGTAGCAACTTAACAAAGTTATATTGCCACTTGCAGAATGATCAATACTACCAACTAGGCAATAATAAAAGTGAAACATCGATACTTTGACGTAAGTGGTTCAATCGGAAATCGGGCTTGAACGTATTATTGGTATTAATTGCTTGTTCCAAGCACCACGGCTTAAAAAACCTATTGTGCCTTTAAGTCATAACCCTTTCAGCCTCACAGTGATAGTTCCCTACGTTCAAAAAAGCCCACGCCAAGACGTCGTCAATGGAGATTTTCATGATCATTTCGGGTTCCAGTTCTGGTACTCCAAAGTCTTTTAGTCTAAGCCGGTAATACCTTACAGTAGCATAAACAGTGAAGAGATGTCCCATGATTTTTTTTTACAGAACCTGCAGCGTGGGTTTTCTACCAGTTCTATTGTGCGTAGATGTTTGTTTATACAACAACGGCCAGTTAGAATTCTGGTTGTATGCATTATTTTCTACCTACTATATGTTACGAGATTTTCGGTCACTTTTTTGAACGGCCCCCGACAAGAAACTTGGAATGTTTCATGGACGGGTGGTTTGTCCAGTACTTGCGGTGAGTGTTTCTTAGTCAGTTTTTAGTCTGCTCCTTGAAGGTGCTGTAAGCTAACCCGCAGGTTGCACTGCCAGCTGTTTCTAGCTTGTCTGCTACCATATACTCCTCGATGACTTGGTACCTACATCAGGCGTGTTGTGTTCCCTTAGTTTCACCACTTTCCTGTGGCATTTCAGAACCAATTTGAAATTAAATTAGCATGCCATCAGAGCCCCCAGTGCCGCCTGGCAGTCAGTCATAATTTAAATTAACATTAAAGGGGAATTACACTAGTAACGCCCTCTGTTATGTGCGGCGAGGAAATGTTGCGATCGCAGATACCTGCCTAGCAGGTTCCGATCGCAACTTTGCCGGTTTGTTGCTTTGCAACTTTTCCTCGCCGCACATAACAGAGGGCGTTACTAGTGTAATTCCCCTTTAATGTTATACTTTCTGGCATATATCTGCTTGTTTGTTTTTGGTTTCAATTATGGTTAGAATTATGTCCACCTGATGAGTTGAAATAAGAACGAAACATGTAGTGGTCTATTCTAGCCATAATTGAAACCAAATCTCTTCTTTCTTATTTCTTGCCACACGGGCGTTTCTGTGTTTTGTGCTTAGAGGCCGGTGCGATCGCAGATACCTGCTTAGCAGGTTCCGATCGCAACTTTGCCGGTTTGTTGCTTCGCAACTTTTCCTCGCCACACATAACAGAGGGTGTTACTAGTGTAATTCCCCTTTAATGTTATACTTTCTGGCATATATCTGCTTGTTTGTTTTTGGTTTCAATTATGGTTAGAATTATGTCCATCTGATGAGTTCAAATAAGAACGAAACATGTAGTGGTCTATTCTAGCCATAATTGAAACCAAATCTCTTCTTTCTTATAATTTAAATTCTCTTATTTCTGTAGAACCTCTGCATCATAACTTGGACATAGGTAAGAATCGCTGTGATTTTAGTCTGAAATACGTTGCAAAGCTGCCCAGGTTTATACTATAGGCATTGTCTGGTTCTTCTCTATAAACGGCCAGCCTTGTACCACTGTCTGTTCTGGATCCTCCAGTGTACCAGATGACGTCCCCGTTTGGTGAAAACTTTATCCTCCTTCTACTCATCCCCTTCTGGTGTAATTATTTCGAACAGTTTCCGAAAGTCGAATAAACTTTTCACTTTATTTGACTACATCTGTAAGTAGTTTTTACTTATTATTTTAAAAACTGCTGTATGATTTCCTGGCTAACTAGAGTATTTCCCGCTTCCATCTGGTTTCAGTCGGTACGTCCATAGTCTCTCTTCCGCTTCTACCCGTAGGTGGAAGAGAAGCAGATCTAGTAGACTTCTTACGCGGTTTTTGAGGTAGTAGACATAGCTTCTGTTACTTCTATGCAGGTCAGTCTCTGTAATCTACTTACACTGTTTTTTTCTTCATTTTTTTGCTTTGTGCCACCACGCCAAGGAAAAGTATGTGATTGTTGAGACTATCACTCTCGTGTGCGGCCAATGTGCCATGTTTGGTTTCAGCCCCCCCCCCCCCGCCACGTATTTCCAAACATTCGTTTTTATGTTTAGAATGCCGTGATGGCTTTGTTTGTAACATATTATAGATGTCGTTTAAAGGTCAATCTGGTGTTTGTAAATATGCCCATGTATTTGACCTCCCCACAGTTTGTATTTGTTTGCTGAACAGAAATAGTTTCCAATTGTTTCGGAGGCCCTTCTTCGTGTTGCTGCTAGAAACGAGGTTTTTTCGGGGTTACCCGATATTCGCTCTGCTTTGCTCCACCTTAAATTTCCCTCAAATTAGGATGGAGAAATCATGCGCATATCTTTGTGCGAATATTTCGTTTTCAGCTAGCTGCCGCAGAAGGCTGTCAACCACGAGGCACCACAGCAGGGGTAAGACAACGCCCCTCCCCCCCGTGGACATCTTTTACTGATTGGCACTCTAACGGTTGCGTAGCTGGGAGAGGTAGTTATTATACTGCCCTTAAGCATATTTGCAATCTATCGACACAGTGCATAGTGGATTCTCCGGTGCACCGCAACTCGATGGATAGATTCAAACGAGGTGCTATCAAATGCTTTCTCAATATTTAAAAAATTCCAGTTCCAAATTCTTTAGCCTTAAAATAATTTACTGCTTTGCTGGTTAGTTCTTGAACAGCCATATCGCAAGATTTTCCAGATTGATAGGCGCACTGGTGTTAGTGCAGTGCAAATCTATCTAATACCTCATTTCTTATATGTTTATCAATCAGTTTTTAAACGCCTAATATGTCGGTAGGATGTGGACTGGCCATACATATGTGTATTTCTTTGGATTTGTTATAAATACCACTTTTACCTGCATTCAGCATTCTGGTATATAGCATAGGGCTAAACTAGCGCGCAGCAATATGCACAAGCGCAGGAATAGTCCTTTCCAGCCCTGAACAAGTAGTACTGGGATAAATCCCATCTCCACTCTGACCTTCAAAGGTTTAAATGAATGTATTGCCCATTTGAGTTTTGCCATATTTAAGATGTGTTTAGTCAATTTCCAATTTTCCCTCAAGGCTGCGTCATCAAAGTCTGAGTGTTTTTTAAAGGGCGGAAATAGTGTACAAGCTTTGAAAATAGCTTCTGCACATTAAAATAGTACAGTATTTCCTACAAACGTAGGTCTGGAAACGCTTCTTTAAGAATTTACAGCCTTCGAAAGGAGGAACAGTCCCAGCAGTCACTGGTCCCTACTCCCTCTTCTGTAGCTGTAGGCTGTAGCTTAGTAAGGAATCCTTTTCAGACGCATGTTTTACCCATGTTTTTTTATATTTTTGATGTGCTGAACTTACTCTCAAAGGTTATAAATATAATTTGCGCATTTTAAAAGAAAACATTGAATCATGTAGAAAGCTGTTATATTTAGGGACTTTCAACAGGAGTGCCTTTTTTGTGCATTTTATAACTTTTAAGATAAATATTCAAAATGTGAAAGATTAAAAAAGTATAGAAAAACAAATTAGGTGATACCTGATACGAGACACTTTTGGTGCATTTAATCAAACAAAAATAGGCAGAAATAGAAAGCAAATGGATTCATATAAGATTTAAAAATTTAAATGCAACTACTGTTAAATTATCCACGAACGAGTGATTAGACTATTCCATCTTTGGGAAACTGTAACTCCGTAACAAAGCGTGTTTGTAAAAAAAGGTAAGTTAGGTTGTATCGACATAATTTGATTTAAAGATTCCTGTTTAAATTTAAAACTTATGCCGAACCTTTCCGAGAATCTATGTAATTATGTTGAATAGCTGTTTTTTGGGATTTATTATGCTGAAGTCGCTTACTAGATTAAAAATTACAAATTCCAGTTCCAAATTGATTACTGACTTTTTTACGGATGTATTATATTTCGAAAATTTTTAGAAACTGGAAGCAATTTTCATAACGTTAAAGTAGGTGTACAGATATGAAATAATTTAACGGCGCGGTTAGTTGCTCTGGTTTGACCGTGACGTCTGTTTACAACTGAATATGAAGTAACTTCTTTCGAAATTGAACCTGCAACACCATAAATTATGCTATTTAAGTTAATTATAATTTTAGCGGTTATGTAATAACAAAACAAACTAATGTAATCAAATCGAATTCTGAAGTTTTTTCTTAATTACACTTTATCCCATAGCCAGGGTTCGTTGTAACATGCCCGAATACGTTATAAAAAAATAAAATGTGGGCTTTTAAAGCCCCTAAATACGGTATAATTTGACAGTTTCGGAGAGCCTTTACCTGTAATAATAGTGTTGATAAAATTTATGGGGTGCGGTCTCATAATTTTATTTATATCGACATTTTTCCGCTACCCCAACATTTAAAGGCATCGGAAGTGCGAAGACAGTAAAAATTATGTTTTGATTATATACAACTGCTGCTATTTTAATAATTATAACGTATGAAACTACGCACAGGTGAATTAATGCACGTGGAAGCATAGAAATGAGAAGAGTAAAGTACGTGGTAAACTTGCAGCTATGTCTAAATGTGCTTTCTAATTTAGCTAACTGTTATAAATGAGAAATAAGATTGAAATTTTTATTAATGACTAACATCATTCATAGCCGGCGTACAATAAATTAATACTTTCATCGCAATCAGCCGGTTTAAATTGAATTTAGCCATTGCTTCAGGCGAGGCGTAAGAGCACTAATGAGGATTGGACGGGCAGTTCTTAAAGTCTTTAAGACTTATGCCTGTATTTTCCACTTTTGTCGTTTCACGCTTGCATACTGTATGTAATGTGAATAATGTTTTGTATGCAGACTGATTTCCAACATTGCGTTTTTTTTTATTTAAAGTGTCTATCAAACAAATAATCCACCAAAGATATTACAATAATGAAAACTTAATATTTATATATTTTTTGCAGTTTCTCCACCGATAAATTTTAAATGCAATTAATTTTTTTGTCTTCCCGTACGGGATACGCGTTTGAAAAAGTTAACTTCAAAGCGATTACTGTTATTAAGAAAGTCTACAATTAATATGATTTTATTCTGAAAAGTCACAACAATTACCCGTTACGTCAAACATTGTTGGCAATTCGACATTATGCTATATATAGCAGATATGTAGAAAAAACAGACAGCGAAGAGTGGAGTGAAAAAAATTAATGACATGAGCAACGGTTGGGTTATAATTAGAGCCGTAAAAATATAGGTACTAAAAAAGTGGGCTCGTAATTTACCTTCCCTAAATTTCAGGAATTGTTCGAGTGTGAAGAACAGATACACCTCAAATTTGGGACGGGAAAATGTTCCCTTGCCGTTTTTTCACAAAGGTTTCGCGTTATTGTTTCACGTTTTATTCCACACATTCGCAAAATAATCGAACGGTGGATGAAGCGTTATATGAGTCACAAATTTCGATATAGCAGTGTAAAAGTTAATCGAATTTTTAATTATTTTATCCATTACCATAAATTTCGACGGGGAAGTCAACTGTTTTAAATTATTGCAGAAATTGTCAATATGACCAAAAATATTAGTTGTGGTTTTACCGTTTCGGGTTTCGCAGCATTTTTTGTGAAAAAAACTCTAAATGTGAGTCATATTTCATGTTTATCTTTTGATCTTTTATCAAGTGATCATAGTGTCAAAAATATAGGGAAATTAAACACAAAACGTGTATTTGGTCAAAGAACAGTTAGATAGATACAAATCGGAACAATCCATGCTAGTAAGAAATATTTCGTAGAACGTAATTCTGTTGTTATTAGTATTTTTGATATAGGTATAATAAATTAATAATAAGCACATAAATGCATTTTTGCGCTTTCTGGTGGGATTTATGTACAGGGTGTCCCGCGATAAAATAGATCCATGGAACTATAGATTAAGGACGTGTTTTTAGCAAATTTTTTCAGTCAAAAGATAGAAGATAGATACATTTCACGTTATTTACTTAGTCTGTGCTCTTGCAACTACGCGATGTTGTAGAACGGCCTTCACAGTTTCCTATAGTTTGCCATTTCTCTTGCCTCGTTTTATTCGAACCCTCTCTTCTGTACTGCTTTCTTTGTTACGTCTTCCCACTTTAACCAAAGTCTACCTTTTTTTCCTCGTCCCGTATATAATCGCCCATACTTCCTTGAGCAGTCTATCTTCTCTCATTCTTTCTAGGTGTCCCAGGCACCAGAAATTGGTTTTATTCGATCACTTCCTGAAGTGATTTCATCCTTGCCAATTTTCTAACTTCTATATTGGCTATCTAGTTCCTTATATTTTATTATTAGTCTCCAAGATTCATTACTGTACGTTAAGTTTGGGACAAAAACTGATCTATATTTTTTAAACTTTGCTTTTTTTCGTCCTGTTTGTTTAGGAACTTCGTATTGAGCAAATAGTACAATTTGAATGTTGCGCTTATTCTGCTGTTTAATTTTGCCTCTAGCATTCCATTGTTTTCGTGGTTTGTAAATATTCGAAGGTTTCTTCTTTGTATTTTTACGTTAAAGACTTTTAGTTCTTTGGCAATCACCATGACTTTTATTTTATTTCTATCAATGGTTCATGTTCTTTGTTTTTACTACTTCGTGACATATGTTTAAATTGTGTTGCAGAGCTTTTAAATTTTCAGCTACCACCGTCATCAACGAACGCCAAGCTTTAGACATACACGTTATAGTCGTCCATAACCCCCTCTCTAACTCCCGTAGCTGTTACAAATTCGCCGGAGCGTTTAGTGGCTTGTTCTTATGTAATTCCTCGTTTTCTTGCAGAAACTTATTTTTCTCATCATAATCTCTTTACTTATATTTTTATTTTTAAGTTTATTTTAAAATGTTTGTCCTGGTAATTTATCAAACGCTTTTTCCTGGTCTATGCAATACAGCAAAAATACACTAGCTCGTTGGTGTTTTAAGCTTTTGCGGTGATTTGTCATGGGTAAAAATGAGATCCTACGTTGAGATCGGACGCAAGAATCCGCAATGCTCTTCTTCTAGCTAGTTATTATATCGTATTCCTTACTCACTGTGCAGGGAAGCGATATTAGTCTGTCATTTTTGCAAACTTTAAAATCGCCATTTTATAATAATGCTACTGTTACTGCCACTGCCTAGTGTTGTAGTTTCTAATTTTTTCCAAGCCAATGTCAATACACTTTTTTGAAGATCCTGTTCTTCTTTATCAAAAAATTTAAGCGTTATTCCTGATACTTCATTATTACCTTCTGTTCTACCTACTTTTAGACTTTTAGGGCCATTATTACCGTTTCTGTTAAATTACTTTGATTAAGAGGTTCTACGAATGTTGGAGTTTCATATCTGCCGTTTTCGTATTCATGCGCTCTCCAGACTCTAAATGTTCCTTAAAATACTCTTTCCATCGCTGATCTCTCTATAATTTTTTCTTCTCATTTAATATTTTGCTGTGTTTTGACTTTCTCTGTTTCCGAGTGGCCTGCTTACTTTTGGAAAAGCCTTTAAGTGCCTACTCTATAAAACAGTTTGTTTTTCTCTACTAACACTACTTTAAAACTAAAAAAATATACATGAAGACACATACCGAGCACCTCAAGGTTCTGCATTTGTATCGGTAACTCGAATAATATATCGATTAACTCCATATATCAAATCTTCTTCTTCTTCTTTAAGCCTATTTTCTATCCTTTCCATTTTTGGATGTAGGCCTACCCTATCTGCTTCCAATGGTCTCTGTCTTGGGCAACTCTTTGCCTCATTAAGCTTGCGTGTTTTACTATGTCGTCTTTCCATCTCATCTGTGGCCTGCCTACTGATCTTTTTCCAATGTATGGGCGCCATTTTGCTATCTGGTGATTCTATCGTTGGTCTTGGAGACGTTCGTTATGTCCGGCCCAGTTCCATTTTAGTTTGGCTGCTTGTTCAATGACATCTATGGTTTTTGTTTTCCTTCTTATCCAGTCATTTCTTTTCCTATCTTTAAGCGAGATCCCTAATATTTGTCTTTCCATAGCTCTCTGCGTCTTTCTTATTTTATCTAGGTTTGATGTTGTGAACGTTAATGTTTGAGCTCCATATGTGATGTTTGGCAGAATGCATGAATTAAATACTCTGATTCTTAAGTGTAAAGGAATCTTTTGGTTCTTTAGTACGTACGACAATTTGCCAAAAGCTGCCCATCCTATTCGTACTCTTCTAGCTATTTCGGCGGTTTGATTTTCCTTGTTTACCTTTATGATTTGGCCTTAATATATATATTCAGTAACTTGTAACATTTACTGTTATTTTGTATTAATCGTGACTATTTGACATTATCTTAGTTTTATTCAAATTCATTTTAAGTCCTTTTTCTAAGGATTTTCGGTGTGTGTCATTGATCATTTCTAGATTTACAATAAATGATCATATATCAAATAACAATATTAAAATAAATAATTATTCGAATAAATGTATTCAAATATCAAATAAAAATAATTAAACATGGAATTAAAATTCATTCTAATAAAAAAGTATTCAGTTAAACATGTATTCGTTTGAATAAAGCTTATTCGAATAAATCTTATTTCGAATAATTTTTATTGGAATGAATACTATTTCTTTCAATAAATAACTATGGACTAAGCGGGTGTGGATTCGTACATATTATATTGTTACAAATGAATTCTTACAACTTAACTGATTCAAAATGAAGTATTTTTTTGTCTTAAAAATACAATTGTTTTTCGGTTAAAAATTACTAATCCAATAAGCATATAATAACATAGTTGGACGTTTACAGGAAATTTAAGCTGCAGGAAACTTCGATCAGATTAAAAGACTATGTAAAAAAGTAATTTCTACGTTAAACTTATTTTAGAAAGATTTGTGTGAGAAAAACGTTTGCACTGCTTATTTTTCCGTATTTTGATTTGTATAATTTTTACTGCTTCCAAAAACTTATTTGCGTTCGCCAGAAATTTGTGAATGTTCAACAATTTACCTAAAACTAAACATCAAAATGTCAGAATTAAGAAATTATTAAAAAAATATCCTATAATCCTAATAATTTGATTTTATTCAAATAATTTGATTTGTTTGGTTCGATATCTATTGCAATAATTTGATTGGAACAACTCGCTTTTTATATGAACAATTCGATAGTTATTCGAGTAACACGATAATTATACAAATATTTTGATAGTTATTCGAACAATTCACAATTCGATAGTTATTCAAATTTTGATGTATCAAATAATGTTCTATATTTAATTTTATTAGATATTTGATAGATTTGAACAAAAGCAAATGTAATTGTAAACCACTACTGCTACAATGTCCAAAATTTGAATCAAATAACTTAGTTGAAGGTACTCCAATTTTTAGAGTGCTGTAATTCGATAAGTGTGCGTGGCCGAACATATAATAACTGGAGTTTTTCGAGTCAAAATAAACCCCAAAACACGTGCTTGATCTATAGACAGTTCACTGGGGGGCAGCCTGTCTTTCCGTTTTTAATGCTTAAATTTGAAAAAGTTGTTTAATATAACACTAATATTTTTGTGCAATTTTTGAGTAGTATGGTTTCTCAGCAGTAAGTCATTTATACATAGATTTGTAGCATTTATTTTTAATTTTTTAACAAATATTGTGGTTTAGTACAAATATTTAAAATAATTTTTTCGGCACGCAAATTAATTCATGTGGAATGATATAGATGTGTAAATGGCAAAAAATATAAAGAAAATTATTGCCTCTGTATCAATTTACAGAGCGGTACCATTCAAGCGCGAAAAGTGTAGGATTGGGGATGCGCCCACGATAATCAGCTTTAAATATTGACATTGATTTTTCCAATCGACATCATTAATTTGTAAATAATTTTTTGTATAATAGCAATCAGCACTAAAAGACTGATTTATATGCATTTAAAGAAAAACAAAATACGCACTTAACATGTACTTGAACAGCGCAGTATGCACATAAAACAACACAATAGCTATATAGAGTTAAATAAGAGACGCTATATATTAAAAACTAAATTATACTCGGTTAACGCAAATATTATGTTATAACTACGATTATGTAGGTAGTACCTGACTTTTTTTTCAGTTGCTAATACAGTTGCAAACAAGATATTTTTCTAAATTTACTGGTGAAATTTTGCTATAAGTTGGTCACACTGTATTTGTATTACGAGATTTATAATTCAACGTTACAAGATATTACCAGCGCATACTATTATACTTTGGTAATTCTTGTAGCGTTATTTTACAGTTAATTGTTGCAACGCCACGTAAAATTTTGGCTGTTTCGGTGATTACGGAAATGGCAGTATTTTTGTTCAAACGCTGTTTAGTATGTCGGGATTGTTTAGCAAATGAATTTGTTGCATTTTGGAAACAGTTTATGATCCTTCCCAATTTTTTTTCGAGCGCCTCCTTTGGTATTCAGAGCTATGATTGTCTGTACAATTATTAAAAATCAACTTAAAATTTAGAAACGTTTATATTAGTGAGCTCTTATAAAAATTAAAAGCCATATATTAAACTTTTCTGAAAACATTATGGGTCAGCAATTCTAAAAACATCTCTAATAGGTTTTTGAAATTAGAAAATATCTCTACAAATAATAAATGACAGCGAGGAAAACGTATAATTACGCTACAAACTCTACATTTATAAGGAAAAATATGTACTTTTTGTTAAACTACGCATTGAAATGCAAAGTTAAAGTAGTATCATTTTATTTAAAATCCTGTGAACTACAAATAAAATAAAAAAGAACCTCCAATTAGCCTGCAAAAATTTGCAAATGCATATAGATTCGGCATTTATTCATCACTGTTATTAAAATCAATACAAGACAAAAAGCTTTCATAGAGTACACAAAATAATTTTTTTCAAAGTTAAAGCTGCAACTATTTTTTCAACCATTTGGTGCTCGTATAAGGATCCACAGGGGCGTCACCACTTCAGAGGTTTTTGGGGAAATGTTGCACTATATAAGGTTATACCATTGACTATACTCTTAAAGGTATATAATCAAAGGTTATAGTTTTATACAAGAACAAATTTTGGATTTATCGTATACAATGTCTCCAAGACTACTCGAACAAGGGGAAACTGAAAATCTTGTTTAATATCTTCCTGAATGCATACGTTAAATTTAAACGTCATAACGATGAAAACGGGTATTTTTGTAACAATCAATCGAAATGTAAGTGAGCTTTCGGTTTAATTACGGCTTTAATTAATTATTTACGAATACAATACACAATTTCGACTTATAACTGCGAAGTTACACTCTTCCATAAAGCGTGTATTGGTAGTATAGTTAGCAAGCGGGTGCTGCAGGCTCGCCACACAACGATTCCGAAAGTGTAGCGGTTCAGATCCTGCTCCTCGCTAGTTTCTTATTATTTTCTTATATAAGTTTCTTATTACCTGTTTAATTTTGTAGGAAGCTAAATATTGTTATGGTACTACTTTGTGTTAAAAAATGTAAATTACACAAAACAATATATTTAACTAAATCTTCATTGCGTCATCTTTGCATAATAATCAGTATTTTTGACACATAAAAACTCAAAATGTTAATGCAGCTATTATAGGATGGTTAAATTATAATTTAAAAATAAAACGGTTAATGAGACATTGAAAACTATTTAGTACATTATTACCCATTGAATAGCGTGTACCTGTATAATAAAATATTAATAAATATTGAGATTGTGAAATAACCTAAAATTTTGCAAATTAGTTGATATAAATTCAATTAAAACGTCTAGAACTTTATGTTGGAACAGTTGTGAAATAGCTGAATGATTATTTTGAGTTTTTTAGTTGGCAAATACTTTATTGTGCAACGATGACTCAATGAATTTAATGAAATATAATATTTTGTGTAATTTAACATTGTTTTTTTTTTATCAAAACGCAGTTTAAAAATAGTGTTTAGTTCTTATAAAAGAAAATAAATAATTAGAGTTTAAAAGAAATTCAAAAGACCTAGCGGTGAGCAGGATTTGAACCCGCTGCATTTCCGGTACCGTTGTTGTGCCGCAAGCGTGAAACTACCCGCTTGATAACTGGGATAGCAACATACAAATTGTATATTGCAATCGGTAAATTTATTAATTGAGGCCGTAATTAAACCGAAGGCTTGCCATTATTCCTACCGAATAGTTCAAAAATACCCGTTCTTCATCGTTTAAGCGATTAAAATTGACGTGTGCATTTCAGGGAGATATTATACGAGATTTTCCCATGTTATCTGTTTAAGTTCGGCTAGTCCTAGGACAAACTGTATATACGTCACCATGACACGCAAGTGAGATCTGTGCCTACTGGATGTATAATAAAACTTTACCTGAAATGTTACTTTTTTCTAAAGAAACGTGTGCACGTATTCCTACGTTGCTTTCATAGATTAATTTCTGAAATGAGGAACATACATATGTCATACTTAAGGTAGAGAAAATAACTTTAATTTTAGAAAAAAACACAATCACTAATTATAACGGATTCAGAAAAAAATCATAAATTTCACATCCAGATCTGTGGAAATTTACCACTTTTAAAGGTTTTACGATAATTTGCGACGAACACATAAGAGCCCTCTCCACGCTACAACTATATACGTGGATCTAAAACAAATAAAGTGTTTCAACTCTTAAGACTGAAGTTTTCTGAAGTATAAATGTTATTTTTATACGCTGTAAGGGTTTTGCTTATGTACAAGTGGACAACCTTAAATCATCTCATTTTATTTCCAAGCCAGTTATAAACGGGCAGGGGGTAATAATTATAATGAGGAGTTGAAATGGTTGTATTGAGTTTGACAAAAAAAACACTGGTAAAATAACTAATGTATATAATCCACTCAAACGCAAAGATTCTATATCAAACATAATTTACATTTAAATATATTTACGGTTAACGGTAGCATAAATTCGTTTTTTTTATGTCACTAAAGTGGTGTATAACATCCAGTGGCGTAACTACCATGGGGCAGAGGGGGCAACGGACCCCGTTCCCAAGGCCACGAGTATTTATTTTTTTGTATTTATTTATTACGAAGTTTTTTTAATAAAATTTTTGATTTTCGACAGTCTTTATTTTTATATTCAACAAAAAAACATTTAAAATTCCAAGGAAGTAAGTATGTACTTATACAATGAAAAATACTGAAGTGAGATTATGTTTAGTAATACCCACCCACACTTTTTGGTACCGACCCAGACACATTAACTTTAGAAAATGTAAGATTTGCTTATCGTAATTAGGCACGACTTTAATATATTTATTTTTATTTACTAGACTGCAAATAATTTTTTTCCTATTCAAGAAATTGTTCTTATTATCAATTACTTTATTATTAAAGTTTTTTTTGAGGATGGGGCCAGGGACCTTCAGGTATCTTGCCCCTGGCCCAAAATCTAAAATTACGCCACTGATAACATCATATAATGTTGTTGTGGAGAAAGGTGAAGTGAATCTAGATACGAAAGACATTTGCAATTTACACGGTAATATAAGTTATGGTTCTGGAACTTCAATAATTTATTAATTAACTTGACAAATTCAGAAGATCACTTATCAGCAAAAAATACAACATTCTTAACAAGAAGCAAACAGGTGTAAGGTTACTGTTACAGACTCTTAATTATAGCTGTCTTGGAAGCTATAGAGCATCCTGTATCAAATTCTCAAGCAGGGCAGGTCTTAACACTGAAACTGACTCCCAACTGAAGTCCGGGGTGGCAGACTATAATCACAGTGGCGGTGTATGAAACTTGATCCAGGTCTTGGGCATGTGCTGGCG
This sequence comes from Ctenicera cuprea, assembly GCA_958336395.1. Lineage (NCBI taxonomy): Eukaryota > Metazoa > Arthropoda > Insecta > Coleoptera > Elateridae > Ctenicera > Ctenicera cuprea. The sequence goes on along the minus strand of OY284487.1, from coordinate 31,328,372 downwards.
ATGTGTGGACAGACCACACACCTCGACTAAACCATGCAACTGCCTTATCACGTATTTATGGTAGCTAACTAGGACACCCATAAAATTTTTTGGTAGCGTAAGCAGCAAACTATTAAAAAATGGTTTCCTGCGGAAAATGTAATTTTTACAATATGCAAATGTTTACGGCTTAGTTCTGTTATAGCGCTTGGCGAGGTGGCAGTTTCTAAAATTTACAATTTTTATAGGGAAATTGATACCTATTTTAAAATTTAAATAAAATGGTAACTGTCTGTTGCCCAACGTGTTTGAAATATGTCTGTAAAAGAAAGAAAATCCTTTAGAGATGTATTCATTAGCAAACGCAATTTGTTTTGTAAAATAGCTTTTTATAATAGTAAGGTGTATTTGTTTTCGATAAATTACTGGCTCGGTCCTCTTTTATTAATGTATCACATTAAACGTGCCTTCCCACATATGCAAAACAAATTTTGTGCTGTAGGGTATAGTATCGAATCTTAGTAGCGATTCCAGAGAATGTATAAATTAAAAAAAATTTAAACATACCATTTATTTGGTCTACGAAAATTGTTTAAATATACATAAAATAATTAATAACAAAATGTATTTATTTTAATGTTGTACGTTTTTCGACATTTTTACATGTCGTTATCAAACTTAAGTTTAAAACCCTACTATTAATTCGGTTACTTCTGCGAACAAGAAACAACTATAAACACCACTGATACCAGTACCACTTTCATTTTCAGATAAATTTTGTGCCGTAAAGTATAAATGTAGCAAACCTTAGATGACCCCACACAGAAATCGAACTGGGGTCTCTTGCTACAGAACATTCACACTCAGCTAACAGAACTACGGTCGGATGCTTAGAACAAAATCAATTATTTCGAATTTATTTACTTTGTCTTTCTCAGTTTATAGAAACTAGTGCCTTATACAGGGTGTCCTCGACTCAACTGTAGTATAGGTGTAACGTACAGTTTTTTTTGTAAAATAAGAATAACAATTTTTGGCAACAGTTTTTGCCCGTCTTTAGAAGCAGATCTAGGAAAAATTTCATACTGGTAGTTTTCTATTTTAATTTGAAAAAAATGTCATCAGCAATGTACGTTATTTTGAAAAAATATCAAAAAAATTATTTTAAAAAGTTTTTGAAAATTAACTTTTATACCTAACTTGTAAATTTGGTAAAGACCGAGTACACTACGGTAGACCGCCAACTATCTTTCAAAATTCTAACAATAAACACCTTATTAAATGTGTTATTAAACATAGTCCGATGTCAGTCCAGCCCGACGGAAAAAATCCGTAAGCCCAACATGTGTGTTTCCCGAGGATTCTGATGTGCAATTGACAGTTCTTGACAGATTACATCCCAATCAAACACTAACCGTAGAAATGTAATTTTGCTTATCTTTATCGAGAACTATAGCGGCCTATCGTACCAATGAATATGCGCTTTATATAGTACACGCGTAAATATGTTTTAATTATCTTTATCGAAAACTGTGAGGGGCCGCTGTACCATTGAATATGCGCCTTATATAACGGAAGCGTAAATATGTGGCTTTTAGTAGCGAGGGTTTTTCACTTTTAAAAGTTGAGACAGATGGAAGGGATCTTGATTAAGTACATAGATATATAGATAGATAGATAGTAGAATCGGTGTGCTATGCCCTCCGTATTTTTAAACAATAAATAAGCGACTACAGTAGGTAGCGTAGCAGGCTTATAGTAAATCCGGATCCCTTTCCTCTGTCTTAACATTCTTAACGCATTCAGTAATATTCTCGACGCACCTTATTTATTATATTGACGGGTTTCGATGTGTATTTAATAATCATGCAGTGTAAATGTATTAAATACATGAGCATACTTTTTTAATAATTTTGCTAGCAATTGTTTATAAAGAAAAACGTTTTTCGGCTTAAATAATCGTTTTAAAACATTCTCTCAGGGCTCGATGTGATGTTTAGTCTACATCTCCCACGACAGCCAAAGTGTGAGTAAGCGCAGACGAAAAGGAATTTTAATTAAGCAAATAATTATTTGTTTAGTGGAATAAGTAATGTTAAGAGGCCTGCCTTATTACACATGATCTGTAGCGAATTTACTAGGAGAGCTAAAACCTCATTGAGATTAAAAAGTGTTATGTGGAATAATGTTAACGTAAGTTTAGTTTAGATTGAAAAGCAGTATAACGTATGGAATGTGTCACAACACTAGCCAAATACAAGTTAACATGATGAATTTAAAAACCTTGTATAATACTTCCCAGCAATGCTTCCGTCTATTTTAGACGTCATAACGACAAAGAACGCATTTTATTGCATTACTCCATAGAAATTACACTTTCTCACATGTTTGTGTCTCTATCGCAGTTGGTAGACAGACGCTACAAGTTCGCCACACAACTACAATACAGAAAGTGCAGCGGTTCAAATCTTGCTCGCTGCATATATTTTGTTTAAATTATTTTTGTTAATTACTCATTATGTTACATTTTATAAAAGCTAAAAATTGTTCTTGTACTGCTTTTTGTATAAAAGAAACTGTTAAATTACAAAAAATGTTATAAATGTTATAAATCTTCATTGTAGAATAAAGTATATGACACTTAATTACAAATGTTAATTCGTAGTTAAAAAATTTAATAGTAAATGAAAACTATAGAACTAATATTTAGTTAACATTACATTTATCTGTAAATTAAAAATTTTCAATAACTATTGAGAAACTCTGAATTAATAAGATAAAATTCTTTAAATCATCTGATATAAATTCCATTAAAACGTCTAAAATGGCAAACTATCATGATATAGTATTCAACAGTTGTGAAATAACTGAACAACTATTTTGAGTTGTTTGATTTGTCAAAACACTTTATTATACAAAGGTGAAGATTTAATTAAATAAATTGTTTTTGGTAATTTTCTAATTTTTTGAACAGAAAGTGGTACATCAATAATGTTAAACTCTTAGACAATAAAATAGATAATTAGAAATTTAAAAAAATAATTAAAACAATGGCGGTGAGCGGAATGCCAACCGCTGCACTTTCTATACCGTTGTTGCGTGCGTAAGGGACACATTTCAGAGGTATAAGGTAAACTTTTTTATTGCAATCGTAATTTATTTAATTTAAGCAGTCAGTAAACAGGAAGCTTACCAAACTTGCTACTGAGTAATACGAAAATATGCGTTCTGTATCGTTATGACTCTAAAATTGGCGAGGCATTTCAAGAAGGTATTGTACGAGATTTTCAGTTTTCCCATGTTATCTGTCTATGTTCAGCTAGTCTTGAGTCATGTTGTATAGTTTTTCTGTTTTAGTACGTAGTTTTTATTTGTGTCCGCTTGGTAGTCTAAAATCAAATTTGAGTAAGTTTGAAAAGTTTTGCGACAAGCAGTTTTTTTAATAAGCATGTTTGCATGAAGCCATTATAAAAACGTTTTCCTCTTTGCAACCCCATATGTAAATTCGCTGTATTTACATAAAGTATGTTGCTGAAAAATACTTTCAGCATTTTTGTAAGTTGAAAAGCCTTTAAAATATTATATTTTTAATATATTTGAAAATACATTAAAAAATTTAATTTTTTAAGCCATCAGTGTTAACGTTTGTTGTATTTTAGGGGTATTTTTGCAACAAGATCGTTTGAAAAACCCGTCAAGTACCATAACATGTGTGTGCAACTTCTAGAAGTTCTGAAAATTATGGAAATTTTATACTTAATATTTACATGAACTTTAACGTACGGACTTCCAGCAAGAGTAGCTTTTTTTGGCAGGTTTTTCTAAGGTACGCAATTATGAAATTTATTTTATACAATAAGGAAAACAGAAACTTGTTGATAACCATCAGAATTCGTTTTAATACAATGTACTACATACAGTTATTAAGTCTCTCTTCCAATGTAAAATCTCTGTTTTAAAGATACACCGAACATTGAAATGTATTATTTTGGCATGATATTTTTGTATTTGAAGTAGTGAAGTATGTTAGTGCTTAATTCTCGCCATTTTTTATTTTTCGATAAGATTTATTGCGCTTATAACAAAATATAAAGTCGTGGAAGCACAGCCTTTAACGACACTTAAGATTTTATCTTCTTTATAAATGCTTAATTTGAAGCAACCACAGCGTAGTATAACCTTGCTTTATTTTCTAAATTAACTTTTATGTAGGTTTGTAACAGTTACTTTTCAAATAGTAGCCTCCGCTGAATGTCTTCATTTACGTACTGTTGGTGTCTGTTTGCAGTTTGATAAATTAAAAGTAATTTATGCAAGGTGTGTTGGTGTTATGTAAATTCATTTTATTTATAATGATTTTGATCATAAATTATTGCGAATTTAATTTAAGCTTTTCATATACATTTATCGGGTATTATTTTATGTATATTAGTTAGTCGAAATCGTAATTGGGTAGGAAATCAACGCCCACTTTGTCTTTCAAATGGTGTGACAGTTTGACATGTTAGACAACTTCATATTATAATTTCTAACTAGACAAGAAAACAGCTAAACAATTATCAATCAATGGTTTTAAATGTAATAATTACAAATAAAAAATTAAATTACAGGAAATGTGTGGTTCATTACATTTTCAATAAAAGCTACGTTTAAGTGCAGCCAAAAATGCGCACTATTTCCATCAAAATAATCAAATATACTCTTAAAATACCGAACGAGCGCAATTAGATAATGTCAAGTTTGTCTTGCTCGAATTTAACTTCATTTACATCTCGTTTTTCGCCCTGCCATCCGCTAACTCTATTTTCAACCAGTTTCATTTATTAAGATCCCGCGGATCTTGTAATTTCAACGGGACTGCTCGTTTCCCGTCAACTTACCGTCGCCAGTGCTTGACACGCCGTCACTTTAATCAACTCCAAATTTAATTTTCCTTTACGTCGTCATACTGATGGTTCCCTCTCGCTAGTAAAATATGGCCCCGTAATTTAGAAGCGCTAAATACTTCAACCCTTTATGTGAAATTGCATGCATCGTCGTGTAGTATAATATCGTTAAGGAGTTCGTGTAGTTTGTCTCTAGAGACTTTAAGAGTCAAATGGGTTAAATTACAATCTCACTTCCGATGAAAGTGGTTTACATTAAGATAATTAAATGTTACCCAATATGCTCGGATTTTAGTTGTTATTTATATTGATCTTGTAATACAATTATTGATTATTTACGGTGAGTAAATATATAAATTAAAGTAAATACAAGTCATGTTCATTTCTTTCAAATTTGGTGGAAATTTTTGAAATTATATTTTTACTGTTGTTAATAAAAAGCTTTAATACTATTCTTTTAACGATTGGTATTTTTATTAAAATTTGTTAATACAATTTCTATTGTTTTACGTGCAGGTGTCTCACCTGGGAGGGCCACATATTATTTTCTTCTAGATATTTTAGATTTTTGCAATTTTTTAAGCTTTGTCTGTATACGAAAATACACAAAAAAAGGTACTCTTGATGAAAGTCTCACTTTACGAAATAATTCAATAATTGCAAAAAATCAAGTTGCCATAAATGTTTTAGTGTGTTCTAGAGTCCTGCACGGTGTGTGCTGGCCCAACAGGCTTCGGTCCGGCCCGACGGGCTTCGATTCGGCCCGACGAGCTTCGGCTGGTCGGACGGGCCTCGGGCTGGGGTGACGAGCTTCGAGCTGGTCCGACGGGCTTCGGGGCTGCCTGACGGGCTGATGGGTATGCATATGACAAAACTTGAATCTAACAGAACAGCATTTTTCTACTTCCATCTTTAAAATTCCATTTATCGCATATGTTTCCATGACGCTAAGTGATCTTTTAAATACACCTCGACAAGCTGTGACTTTGTGCGCTTTAGTCACGGGCTGAAGTTAGCTCTAGGTTTTATAATCGCAAAAATTAATTGAAACTAAAAATCAAGTTAGTTGTCACTTGTCATCAATCTGTCAAAATAATTAATATGGCTTAAGATAATAAAATAATTTCTAAATTTTAGTATTTTTGTGATGGTCCTAGAAAAAGTATAGTATGCAATTTGCTGTATAAACTTCGCGAGACACTCGTTTTAATAAACACTCGCTCCGCTCGTGCCTAATAAAACTCGTGACTAAAATGCCGTTTCTAAAACTTGTTGCATAATATACTATTAAACAGAAGCCGAAGTCACCCAAAGCGAGTTCGTATTCGGAAAACGATTGCGTGTAATCACCAAGCAGAATACGTAAGTAACAGTATTGCACTTAACAGAACCAATTTATATTCGGATAACTTCGAGTTGTATCAGCATAACCAACATTCTCGCCCAACATCAAGAAAAATAGTTTAACTGCTTGAATCAGCATGAAATGTTACGAAACGAGTAATAGCGTAGTTTGGTGTTGTACAGTCAACACACTATACACGGTAATGAATCATTTAGTAAAAATATTTTTAAATTTACTGTTAGGTACATTATTACTACTTTCAGTTGTAATTTGGCTAGCACTGACATAGAAAATTGCATTTCTGGTTATTTTAATAGAGTAAACAGCTGTACTTTGATATCGAGACAATCGAACGTCATTTAGGTAGCTATTAAAACTGTCTAGTAATTTTTTTATTTTGTTATTTATGCTATAATTTGTAAATGTATTATTTAAAAATTAATTGCGATTTATATCGTGGAGAAAGAAAGCCGCGTCATAAAGCAGCAAACCATACTATGCTTAAATAATAGTATGAAAAATGAATGAAATGAAAAATTAGTCTTTTATGGGTATCAACACAACAATTCATCAAAGATTCGGCTGTTTATTTAAAAAGATGAAGAACTTGATTTCAACAGCTTGCGAAGAAATGTTGTTAAAGATGCGAAGCCGCGCGCTGTGCTTTTAGTAAAATCATAATTTACTAATAACAAGAACAACAAGCTTATCATCAAAAATTTATTGCGTTACACAACATTAACAAAAAAGAACGCTCAATCCTTTCCAACATCCCAGGCTATCAGAGTCAGAGATTCCGCATCGGTCGGCGGCGGCTCGCGATGGACCAAACATTACGTTCTTCAAAATGCGATCACACTAATAACATGCGACCAAAAATAAAACTTTTTTGCTTATGGAGACCATTTACGCAAACATTTCTGAAAAAAGTTCGAGAACAATTTCGGTGGGAAAATAATGATGGAAAGAAGACCCGCCGACAAACATCGTCTGAAAAAAGGCTCCGATAAAGATATGCTCCAGTAAAAACATTCCCTAGAACAAACAAACTCGGTAAAATAATTTCCCGAAGAAAACAATCACCAAACAAATATCTTCTAATGAAAAAGCACGTTTTCTTGCTGTTGAATCACCGCATAATTGAGAAAGAGTTTTCCTTGAAACAAATTCTAGTTTTCTTTCTAGCTGATCGATTTATATGAATAGAGATGGATTTCATTTGGGAAATATATGCTCATGTCTAACAAGATTTTTTTAGTGCGTATTTATTAGTTCCAAAAAACAGTTTGAAACTATCAGTTAAGGCACTTTTCTGGAAATAGGGAGAAGTGTGAAGATTAACGGTTTAACTAACTTTTTCTTGCTTTCTTTTAATAAATTGTTTTTAGGGCTATGATTGGATTTTTTTCTGAAGATATTACGAGGGTTTTTCTTTCTTTTTTTTCGGAAGCTGTTTAGCAGGAGCGTAACTCACGGGTTCTGCTAGTTTAAGAAAGAATTGTTATTATGCGTCTTATTGTTATCTCTTTTACGTTTCGAGACTAAATGCGATTTTTGATTTGATTTGCGACCAAATTGTTAACACCAAAATCTTAAAAATTGCGAACGAAAAAGCTGTGCAGTATCGTTCCTACGTTTTATTTACAGCAGAAAGTACACAAGCATTAAATCACAGTGTAGAAATTATTTTGTTACTGCTTATAATTCTTATAAAGTCTAACAATATTTAAATTCTTAAGCAGATGTTTTAAAATAATAATCACTTTATGTCGACAAGGAAAACTTAATTACTATGTTATACAACAATTAACCTTATTCACTTGCTCAGTTACAAAGGCAATTAGTAAAAAAATAGTTTTAAAATTATTTTATGTAACGTGGTAAGTAATTTAAAGTTGGAAGCAAAAAAATTTTAAATAAGTTATAACGAAACGTGTAAGACAGAAGGTAGCCGGCAGGTAAAAGAAAACTAATCGATTTTAAAAGTGTTCGATGAACAGTAATGATTAGTTCACAACGCAGTTTAAACCAAAAAGCCTATTAAGTTTTTTGTTCCATTTTCCCGACCCTTATAATTTATAAAGAGCAGAACGCTTAAAGTGTTTAGGAAACAAAACAGGTGTCGAGCATCTGTCGAAAATTGATTGATTAAAATACTGATTGATTGATATTATAAAACCATTAATCACCAATCGAGCACTATTAGAACAAAATTATCGGTTAATACAAAGGCGCTTTAACTACTATAACAAATATTAGGGAGGAGTTATTAAATTAACAAAAAAGATCGAGTAAAATCGCTATTCAAATAAAGCTGCCCCCTCTGCTATTGATCATGATATATTGTGAGTATTATCTTGAGTGATGGCACTGTTTCAGTCAACGTCTGTGTGTGGCTTTTGGTTGTATTTTAAATGTCATTTGTACAACACACCATTTGCTTGCGAATTAATCATATTAAATCACGGAGGTACAACATTTAATTTTCATTGCTGAGCAATACAGCAGCGCTTGTATACCATAAGAAAAATTTTATTGTTAAGCCCTCCATTTGTGTCACTACAGTTGGAAATTTACGTGAAAGTCTTTAAATGCCATAAAAATGTATTGTTGAAAATTGTTTGATTCTCTACGGCTTCCCCTCCAGAAATTGAGACAAAAGCAACAGTATTTCTAGTCGTGATTGCTTTCCGAAAACAACTGTTAAACATCAAACTTAACAAATGAGTTAATTAATATTAGTTTACAATGTTAATTGGCACGAAATTCGCGTCATCTGCTTAGACCACACAATCGTCCTGTCATAAAATCTATTAGGTTTTATTACTCTATTCGTTCTGTTTTGCAAAAGTGGAAGGATTATAATTTATAATTGGCCTCTATAGTAGCCTAAGCATAACATATTTCGAGAGACTGGCATGACATGCATGTTATTTAAAATGAATTTCAAGATTTATTTTATGGGTATAAATATCAAGATCGACATTCGCAGGAAATACTTTAACCAGCTCCTAATTTTGCATCATAAAGACTGGATTTTGATGCACCTGCCATGTTTAAAATAAGTTCGCGTGCTCAAATATACATTAATATCCTCGATTCCTTTTCATAATGAAGGATTAATTTTTCTTTACAGTCTCACTAATTAACTTGCATGACTTACTTACACGGTTATCTCGTTAATTATTTGCATTCTAAGTAGCTTGCACGACAAAAAGCGCAAAGAAGTGGCAAGCAACTACTCATATATTGTTTTATGTAGAAATAAAACAATGTATGCTTATGAAATAATCAATTGACATCGAAGTAAACGATAATACGAATCACAATTCTATGAAAACACCTTGAAAGTGACTTTGTTTAATAGGACGCTAAACATTATGTACAAAAAGATCGGTAATTAAAAAAATATGTACATTATCTATGTATTAAAAGCGTTGAGTGTTAGCTAGGGCAATGATGCCGGCCCCAACTTTATTTTTTAGTTACGACATTTGACACCTTAAACTATTTCATTAATAAAAAAGGTAGGTGTGCGTACAGATTATTTATTTTGCCTATAAAAAGGCGTCGAGTGTGAGCTAGGGCAAGGTTACTGTCTCTAATGTTTATACAATAACCAATAAAATTACATAGATTAGTTACTACATCTGACATCTTAAACTATCTTATTGATAAAAGTGGTATGTATGTGTACTAGGGTGGTTCTAATTTTGCGACCTCGGATTTTTTTTAGCCGCACCCCCTAAAGTCGTTCCAATGCCGAAAAAACAAACCTATAAAAATTTTGAGTTCAATCGAATAGAATAAACACGTGCCACCGAGCGCCGGAAGTTCCCAAATTGCGGATTTTAATTGAATTCACTTGCTATCAAGTAATAACTCGCGAACAGTAAGTCTTATCGAAATTTTGATAATAACATAAATAAAAGGAAATTTAATTGACTACAATTTCTGTTAAGTTTCTCCGAAAACCTACTGGATATTCAAGAAAATTGCGTAAGTATTAGAAAAACGTAAAAAAATCGTGAAAAAACAATTTTTTTTATTAATAATTTGAAAATGTAGAAGTATTACAATTTTGAAGTAAATTTCAATCATTTATTCAATTTTCGGCTAAAATTTGATAATACAAGTAAATCGATCTTGTGACATATAAATGTTTGTCGTTCTGTAATAACAATCTTCTACCTACTTTAACTATATTGAACTATGAATCAGTTACGAAAAAAAGATGTAGTGTCGTGCATATTCTAAAATTATACAGTTTATAATGGCCTCAACGTCAAAGATTCTTCGTGAAAAAGATAAAATATTTTTAATAGGAAATGATTCACATCAAATTATCGGTAGTAAGTTGCCCTCAAACAAACAAGTTTTACAAGTACTTTTTTTTAATATGCGTAAAGTTAAACTGAATTTACGTGAAAGTGCAAAATTAATTATTCAAGAAGTAGTTGTGTTTTGACAAAAAGCGCGGATTCCAACTAAGGAAAAACATCATTCTGTACAAAAACTGGAGTCATTATACTCTGAATGGAGAAATCTGCCAAAACGAGGAAATATAAAAACGGAAACTCAAAAAAGGAAGGAACAACAATTTGTTGAAAAATTAGACGACTTGTTCGATATCGCACATGCGAACGCTCTAAATTTAATAGAAGTAGAAGAAGATAAACAGTTTTTGCTTCTTCAAAGGCAAAAAGGGCGACCAGGTTGTATGCTTGGTGTTGATATCAAGTTACATCAACAAGAAAAGAGAACTGAACAACGATTGGAAAGAGAAGATACTAGGAGAAAACGAAGTTACGAAGAAATGGAAAATTTAAGTAAGTAGGTAAAAATCGTTTACTTAATAATGTAGATTTGGTACAATTCAAATATGTTTGAATTGTCATATAATATAAGCACCATTACGATTTAAACTATCTAAAACGACGAAAATTATCTTTTTCTTTATTGAACAGTAAATTTTTAAATATGAATTTTAATTAATGTTTCATGAAGTTTATCTATTTCAGCGGAAACTGTTCAGCACGATGTTTTACCTTCATCATCGTCAAGTACAAGTACTTCTAGTACTTTAAGTATTTCTGATACGCCTCAAGAAATGAAATGTGAACGAAGGTTTCCAAGAAGGTTTGGAAAAAGTAAAAAGTCTTCACGTCACAAATGATATTGCGGAAAGAGGTATTAAACTGATAGAAGAATATAACAGCTTAATTACCATAAAAGAGGATCAAAAGCAGTACTTGCTACAAGTTGTTAGTGATTATCGGCGTCAATATCCGGAGTCGAGTAAAGCTTCTTTAGCAACAAAAAAGTAATTATTGTGATATGTATATTTCATTATTTTATATTTCTTGCTGTATTTGGTTTAATCTTAAGTATGTATATATAATTCTTTAAAATTATGTAATTTCGGTAATTCATTTTTATTGTTCGTTTTTTTTTAATTGGTAAATACATATATTTGTTTAATTCTATTGTTTTCAAATTATGAATAGAAAATAAAAATTATTAATAGAAATTAAAAATTTAAATATTTTTACGTTTTTCTAATACTTTACGTATATTTTTTGATCATCCAATAGGTTTGCGGAGAAATCGCATATAACAAAAATTGTAGCAAATTAAATTTTCTTTTATTTATATTATTATCAAAATTTCGATAAGACTTACTGTTCATGAGATATTACTTGATAATAGGCGAATTCAATTAAAATCCGCAATTTGAGAACTTCCGGGGCTCGGTGGCACGTGTTAATATTATTCGATTGGGCTCATATTTTTTATAGGTTAGTTTTTTCGGCATTGAAACAACTTTCGGGGGTGCGACAACAAAAAATGAAATTTTTTTTTCTACTAAGTATAACGTAGAACCACCCTAATGTGTACAGATGACTCATATTTTTTTCTGAAATAACAACGTTTGCCTGTCTGTTTCATACTAGCCTTAATTTTACGAACAGAAACGATATTCGCCTGCTCATACATTTATAAAATGCCATATTAGGTCAGGGTTGTTGTGGTCATGTTTACAAACATCCCTAAGTTAAAAATTTCTAAACAGTAATTGTCCCAAATATTTTTGTATACAGAGTAGATTACAACAGTTATGGCAATTGCAAAGTAATTTATAAAACTAGGAGGATTCGTGAACTAAGCCATACGGTTTCTTTACAAACCATTTTTAACTTCAGCTGTTTTCACTGCTAATATAATATTTCTTTGTTAAGCGCGTCCTAAAATTCACAATAAAATAGCAGAACCCGTAGGCTACGCCACACGCTTTTCTACAAACAATTGCTAGAAAATTTATTAAAAAAGATTAATTTGATGTAATTCATACATTCCGCCGGTATCGTAGCTTCATGGCACCGATTACAATGCTTGACTGTTACAGAAACATTGAAAACCGGCAACATAATATATAAGATGCGTCGAGAATGTTTATGAATACGTCGTCCTTAAATGTTGAGACCGAGGCAAGGTATTCGGATAAACTATAAGCCCGCTACGCTACCTACTGATTATTCGCTTATTTATCGTAAATAACAAAGACGAAAGCGTAGCTCACGGATGTTTATGTTAATAGAGATCCCTTTTACCTAACTCGACTTTTCGCCGCGAGAGCCTCCCGTTACTAAAAACCACATATTTACGCGTCCATTATAATATAGGGCGCATATTTGTTGGTACAGCGGGGAGCTACAGTTTTCGATAGAGATAAGCAAAATTGTATTTGCAAATTCATGAAATAAATCTTGGAGATGTTTAATTATTCATAAAAAAACAGTTTATGCTTTATAGTTCACTAATTTATCACTTCCGGCTTAACCATAAATGATGCCAATGCCATGTTTTTGAACAGTATCCTGTATATTTTAAAGTAAGTACTTGCAGAACATGCAATTGTCTTTTTAACAAGTTTTTTTATTTTCAAATTTCTTAACAACGAAAGGACACAAATCAACGGATTTTCTGTCTTGAAATCACTATTTATGTAGGTAATTTTTAGTAGGATTTGCACATTATTGATAATGTTATAGTAATTTAGTAGTTCAACATCTAAATTACTTTAACTCAATAGAAATGATTTAAAAAAATATTATTTAACAAATAATAAGAAAACTGAACTTTCTTTAGAAATAACACCCACCTTTTTTGTTTGTTTATGAAAAGTTGTCAAATATAAGTATCCGTTAACATTTAACAATAAAAAGTGTTAAATTTGAAATAGCTTTAGGTATTTTTAATTATTATTAGAATAATAAAATATAATAGTCTTTTTAAAATTTTTTCTGTTAAAGTTACGATTTGCATAATTTGCATAAAATGCATCGTTAGAAATGTATTTCTAAAACACTTTGGAAAAAATACCAAGGAAATATGGGTGGCCAGCTAGTTTGAAGAAAATTTAGTTCTTGCGTAGTTTTCATATAAATTTGAAAAATACCATGACTATTGGTATAAACTATTTTCGATTTTGTACTATACAATTACTGTAATATGCTTTCAATAATTTGCAATTCCTATTTGTTAAAAATTGCTAACACAATATGATTTCATGGCCATTTCGTGTAGAAAAAGTACTGCATTTATCTCCCTCATTTATTAACCAATTTTAAATTTAGAAAACGGTCAAAAACAGAATTTTATGCTCTACAAAAATCTATTAAAATAGTACAAACTACTATTTAAAAACAAATAGTTGGCGTCATTTCCGTTTCAATCGGAAGTGCTAAGTTAGTGACCTATACTGTATATAACGCGTCTCTATTAATCATTAAACATATCCAAATTTAATTTTACTGCCCTAAAGAATTAAAAAAAAGGGGGGGGGGTATACCTACCTTAGTTTCGTTTACATCTATAAGGAATTGTGTCAGTAATGCTATTTGTCGTTTTGTATACTTTATTGTTTTACACGTCTAGTAGTGAACTTATGTTAAGTTTGTTTTGACATTTTGACAATCACTAATTTGCTTGTTAGTTTGTGTTAGCATCACATTCAAGGCCTACGTCGGTTCTAAGACAACTGGCACTGGCAACTTTCTTGTGCAAATGGTTGGTATAGCTTACGTAAATCGTATTTTTCTACTACACAGTCTGTAAAATAGTTTTACAGAACATAGGAAATGCCACGTGAAAGAAATCATATGCAGATATCGGAGTCCTGAACGTTTTAAAGGGCAAAGACAAACTCATCCGAGACGGCTAGTAGCGAAACGGAACAAATACTCCCTCTCTCTCTCTCTGCCACATTTTTCTGATTCTCCTTTCACATGACAATGCCTATCTTCGGTAAAACGACTCTATACGCCATATTAACCGGGAGCGCCTTTATATCCACATTGCTATTATTTTACTTGAATTATAAGCAACTAATGAGTGCGACAGGGAAAGGAAATAATTCTAGATTAACATACCTACGGCTACTTTTAAATTTAATTTAAAAATATTCACGAATCCACTTTAAATTTAAAACTGTACATGGAGTAGAGCTCTGCTCGGACCGGACTGGCCCGACGGACTTCCCGGCGGGCTCAACAGGCTTGACTACTACTGTTGGTCTGTTGCAACATACGAGCCGGGCCGGGAGGGCTTTTCTACTAAAAGAGATTAACGGGCCCAGTAATTGGAATTTTGCTTAAGATTAAAATTTAATGTTATGCTTATTGAAAACTTTTAGTTATGCCGTGTATGCGATATAACAATAAGCTAAATTATTTAACGTCTTACTGCTGCCTACAATTACCCGTTTTGTAGAAATCTATCTAAACTGATATAACGAAAACTAAATTGCTAAGAGATGTGAGTACTTTAGCACTTAAATACGACGTAAATGCAAAGTCAACCAACAACTTGTCTTTAAACCTTCATAATTAAATAGGTACATGAAAAACTAAATATTTATTATTAGGACTTGTAGCGTTGGTTGCACGCCGGAGAACTGCGGATGCCGGTCACACGGTATTCAAAGTTACGCACTGTCCGCTCTGGTCCCCACTCGGATGAGTGACCAATATAAGGGTATATATGCAACCAACCGTGCCTCGGAGGGCACGTTAAGCCGTCGGTCCCGGTTGTCATACTAACATCTTTGGCAATCGTACACCATTTAATGGGACTTCTTCTCCTTTCGACGAGTAAGGCCAGCCTCCTCCCTGGCATACGTGCAAAGAGGGCTCCCAGAACCCGCACTAGTTGAGGGTAATAAACAGGCCATTTCCTATAACAAGAGGAAGAAGAAGAAGAAGAAGAAGATTTGTAGCAATTATCTATTCGTTGATCTTGTTATGCACGTGCTGTCGATGATGCAAGCCGAGTTTATATGCGGCAAATGACAAAGATAATTTAGAACTGCTAAATAGTTGAAGTTTAAAAATCCGCTACTTTTTATAGTGGATAAATCCGAATAAAAGTAGGTATCTGAAAATTTTAAATTATGCCTTAAAATCGTAAATATATCGGCTTACAGCGAAGTGGTTGGTCAGAATTTTAAAAAGCATTGACTAATGATTTAACTGCCAGTAATATAAGTTTTAATAATAATTATCAGTAACCAGTGAGACATTAACTAAATAAAAAAACTGCTTAGGCCGGGCCGGGCTGGGCCAGGCGAGAAGATAGCTGACAAAATTGGGCGGGCAGAGTCAGTCGATCAGTCAACTCGGGTCAAACGGATCAACATTGTTTTTACTGATTTGGAGTCGGGTGGGCCGGGCCGGACATGCAAAGATATCCACGGGTCTCGGGCGGGCCGGACTGGGCGCTTACATGGATAAGTGTATCCCGGCTTGTACCACCCATTATCTCCTTTACCTGTAGCACTTATTGGTTGTCCATCTTTTCGCTGTCTCATTTACACAAAGTTTTCTAGTTTTTTTGTAAAATCGTGACATACAAATATACAGAATTATTGATATCTGTATATCTGTATGAGCCGAAAAATCGCCTCGTTTGCATCATAATTTTTGTTAAATAATAAAATAATAGTTTCATACCAAAAACAGATGGGGTCCAAAAATATTGTTTGACCCGGGGGCCTAATAAACCTTAATACGGCACTGATTCCAGCGGTCACAGAAGGGCATGTAATTTATTCCTAATTTTCAAAAAAAAAATATTTAAGGTTTGTTTTTCTAAACGTTGTAAACTGCGGGGTATTGTTATTTAAACATTTTTTTATATTAAAATTAAGTGCCGCCAAAGAGAATCGAAGCATTAAAAAGAATATTAAAATCAAATTAATTACTTCTTGTCGGCCATGTTAATGTGTTGAGCATGCAGAAAATATATTTGCATGCTTAAAGCAGCTGCTTTCAATTTACGCTTCTTAAAATATTCACTCAGTATCTGTCAGCAAATACAATAACTGGAATTCGCTTCTTGATTGCAATACGGGTACCGGTGTAGTGTAGCACTAATTTATCTATTTAATACATGTTTAAACATCTATTATGTGTAGAATATAATTGTACATCAAATTTACGTTGTAGAATTTCCCTTTTTGGCATATTTGAAGCCACATTTACATTTTACATAATTAGTAACCTACCAACAATTTTGTAGATCTAAACTAAGTAGTTTTGTTTAGAGAAGCACAGTTATAGTTAAAGTTAAGACATTAAATTATCTTTCCTGCTTCATGGCTTAGCAGAGCGGCCCAGTATTCTTTTTGCAGGCGCTCAAGTAAATGAAATATTCCGCCGAGCGCCTGCAAAGCAGAAGCAGAAACATTTGTTATTGTTTTGATATCGCAAAATCATATTTGGTGTTCAGTGTTCACTATGAATCAATTTTCTACGTCATTGTACCGGCAACACATGTATACATTTTGTATGCACTGCATAAATCTTTTATATTCATTTTTTCATACTGAATTATGAAAAATAAAAATGCATTTTCTTCAAGCCATTAAATAATTTTAATTGTCAAGTCTTGGATACAAATGTTTTTCTATGAAATTCTACAGTCAAAGTTTTTACATCAGAAATTACTTTATTAGCGTATCAAATCTATTCCAGGACGTCAACAAATCACGTTTTGCCGTCTGAAAATCGTCCAGTCAATTTAAAATAACACTATGAAAAAAAAACGAAAACATTACGAAAAATCGTAACTTATTTTCCGAGGCAGTGGCGTAGCTATCATAGCGCCAATGGTCGAAAGGCGATGGGACCCCGAAGCCTTAGGTGCCCCTTGGGGCTATCAATTAAAATGAAAATCAAATTAATTCTTAAAATCAGTAGCGTATTTGCAGTCAAAAATGCTTTCATTTAAGGTATCACCTGTTCAAAATTACTTGACAACGCCTTGAACACTTTTCCCCCCAAAAAATTATCTGCAAGGGGCTTCTTACTTATTTTGCTACCAGACCAAAAAATCTTAGCTGCGCCACTATTCTGTTGTCAATTAATGAATTTTGGCGTGAGTAATACTTATTTTTTACGTCACAAAGCCTGAAAATAATTATTTAGGGTTGAGTTACTATTTAAGTCTAAATTGCATAAGCAGTTTTCTAACTTCAACAAACGATTTTTTAGCATTAGAAACCTATGTTTGCAGTAATAATTTTTTTACTGGCATTAAGCAATCCCTATAATATATTAATAATTAAATGTTGCTTGTTGGTCTTCACAAACAAGAATAAAACACTACACTACACAATTCTTCTTTTCCTTTTTATTACTTTAGTGTATTCTTACCAAAATATACCTTTAAAATTAGTTTTCACGTTGTGTTCGTTTATGCAATTAACAGAATCATTAACAATCAATCAATCAACGTTAAAATAATTGGATGGTTATCAACTGATTTGATGTAGTTAACCGGTGTAAAAGAACAATTTTCAAAGTATTGTAGGATAATTGCAGTTGTAATTGCAAATACATTATTGCATTATTATTGCAAAATTGCTAACATTGCAAAATTAACCTAGTTTTCTTTAAAAATGTGATTTTAGCTAAACCGTAGCATGTTGGTGGTCCTCTTAGATATATTTTAAAATAAACGGTAAATTGTAGCATATGCAAATTATATTATACAGGATGCTACCAATTGAAGGTAATTTATTATTTATGTCCTTGGTAAAATTTAATAATATTGCAAAAGTTATTGGTATAAATGATATTCATTATTCTGTTCGTGCAACCTCTGTTCAAACCTGAAGCTAAAAATTTGATATCTAAATTTTAATTCGAAAAATGCCAAATAACAGAACTACTGTCGTAAATCTTAGAACAATAAAATTAACCTGCGCTTTATGTTGTTATACAAAAAATTCCACAAAAAACGAGTCATTAAACCTACAACGCTGTAACAAATTTAGATGTAGAAGGTTGCACATCGAAATTTTACATTTTGGAGAGGTAATTAACACTCGGCAAACAATAACTTTACAAAATTTAAAACTAGTACTAATTAAATTTTATCTTACAATTTACTACTGGTTGTGCTTGTAATGACTTTTATGCTACATTATACATCATATTCATGTTGTTTATTACAGCAATAATTGTATTTTGTGATTGATTACGCTGGAACGCAGAAATTTATTCTGTGAAGGTTTATAAGCCAATTACTATTAGAGCTAGTATGAAAATAAAGCAAAAACAAATTTGAAAAAGCGAATTAATTGTGCAAGTTCATGACAGATATAAAGAACAAGTCAATGGAAAAGAATTAAAAATGTAAAATGTGACTCTAATACAACCAGACGTAAATTACTTCACTGCTTTGTTGTATTGTTCTAGTTCGGTGTACTTTTTGTATTTTGCGCTTTTAATCCACTGAAGATGGCTGCTTAGCAACCGAAACTTACATCTGAGCGTTTGAATAATAGTATTTGTGAAAACGAAAAGAGTTTTTTTCCGAAATGTTAAAATATTATTTATGTATGTATTATTAAAATCCTACATATTAACTAAGAAATATAAAAATGCCAATTAAGGTTTCTTACCTTCCAGTTTTTGTAATGATCATTTCCGTTCCTAAGTCGTTAAATTTGTCCCAAAGATCTTTGGTTTCCAAATGACATGTAACGTTTCTAAGTTCTTCGCAGTTCCACCTTTCTTGAAGTAAAGGGTTGCGATGATGTGCTGGAGATCTTCGACCTCCGGAGTGACACGCACCTCCGGATTCAGAAGTTGAAGAAACATCTACAGGCGATTCTCTCCCGCCTTCGATATCTGTTGGTGATACTATTGTACAATCTAAACCTACAGGTTCGGGTGTTGATGTGACAGATGATGCTGATGTCTCTACGAATTTTTCTGAAAGAAAAAAAATTTTTATTACTAAAATAGAATACTATGCGATTGCGATCTGTACTAACTATATGCTACTAAATATTTTGGGATGTTAGAATTTTTTCTCCAAAATTTTTGCTTTAACAACACCACTCAGAGAGTAATTGCTTAAAAAGATTAACTTCAATAACAAATTTTGTAAGAAATAGAGCTGTTCGAAACGAATTTAGATGAATATTAATTTACCGCAAAAAGCACTCGTTTACTCAGAAAATATTTTTGTAGAACACTTCTTTTGCGTGGAAGGACGAATTTCTAGCTTTTGTATTCGAAATTTAATAAGAAAAACCTCAACATAAAAACAAGGTTTTTTCAAAAGAAAATTCTTAGAAGAAAAGTTGTCCAAAATGCTTTCGGCTAAAATGTATTTAAAAATGGGCAGCGCAATTCGACTTCACTATACAAAAGTTTTCAAATCTCATAGTTTAAAAAAATCTTTTTTCTACTACTAGCATTAAACGCGCGATATCATTATTTACTTTGTTTTAGAGCCAAGAAGATGAATTTCTTTCCTAGTGGTTAATAATATTTCATTTTTAACTGCTGGTTAATAATGAAAACAATCTTTAAATTCACCATAAACTTTCATGTAAAAATCTTTTGATTTTACTGGTAATAACTGTTCACCAACACTTTCTGCACCTTCCCTAATTTCAAGAGGAGTGAAGTTTTCACACAAATCATCAAAATTGGACATTTTCTAACCACTATTATAAAATATATATTTTACAAAAATGTCAATTGAAATTAACTATTCTCTTGTTTTCAAGCAAGGCTAACTTATTTTTGTGCATATTTGCATTTGTAATTTTATTTGTATTAATGTAAAATCAATTAATTATAAAAGGAACAAAGGTGCTAGTAGTGGAAAAAATAATATATAAAACACGGTAGAGAAGACTTATCAGCCTCGCAACTTATTTGCATCGATGCTTCGCATCTCGGGAAATAAGTCTGCTCGGCTGGAAAAAATATCTTCTCTACCTTGGTCTATAATATACTATTTTCCACTACTAGCATTAAACGATATCATTATTTACTTTGTTTTAGAGCCAAGAAGATGAATTTCTTTACTAGTGGTTAATAATATTTCATTTTTAACTGCTGGTTAATAATGAAAACAATCTTTAAATTCACCATAAACTTTCATGTAAAAATCTTTTGATTTTACTGGTAATAACTGTTCACCAACACTTTCTGCACCTTCCCTAAATCATCAAAAATTGACATTTTATAACCACTATTATAAAATATATATTTTACATAAATGTCAATTGAAATTAACTATTCTCTTGTTTTCAAGCAAGGCTACTTTATTTTTGTGCATATTTGCATTTGTAATTTTATTTTTTATTAATGTAAAATCAATTAACTATAAAAGAAATAAAGGTGCTAGTAGTGGAAAAAATAATATATAAACCACGGTAGAGAAGACTTATCAGCCTCGCAACTTATTTCCTTCGTTGCTTCGCATCTCGGGAAATAATTCTGCTCGGCTGAGAAAAATGTCTTCTCTACCTTGGTCTATAATATACTATTATATCAATATTATAACTCGCCAACACAATGGCAAATTCAGGCTCAACACTGATTAGAATCGGAACGCCTTTAAAAAGTAAATTATATATAAAAAAAATGTCTTGAGAAATATAAGTGTGGGACTAAAACCACATCAGACAAAAAAATGTAAGCCCATAGGTTTGGAATTGACAGAGCTAGCTCGCTTAAATATTACTGCATATCAAAAACAAACTAAGAATTTGATTCCACTGTCCCCGGTTTCTATCTATCGTTAAATGTACACCAAGATATAGTTTCCACGTTTCGAAGAATTTATAAAGCGCTTCATATAAGGAAGGGAGGTTTTCGATATATAATTTAAAAACAGCTTAACGTTAGTTTTACCATCCAAAAGTTTTTTAAAATCAAGATTTGGCTCTGAATTAATGTGAAAACCTTATTTTGCCGATTAATTTACGTTGTACCTGTGTATTCCAAATTTATTTAAAATGGATCTACTATCTAGTAGTGTCTAATATTTCAATGCGCTACACACCGGCACCACGCACACACATTTGTCTAATTTCTTTGTAATTTCCTAGAAATCCAAAATTATTTTTTACATTGGTAACTTGCGAGAGAAGAAAGTTTCTGGGATATCGTTCTTATTAAAAAATATTTTCTTTAAACCACATTTTGAAATAAAAATTTATTACTTTATTATTCGTCGATATTTTGATTCAGGGAAAACTTGTTTAAAAAAGAAGACTAAATTTAAAATAAATGTATTTAAGGAAAGATTTCTTACTAGAAATACAGCTTGAAATCAATTCCATGTTCAACCATATTCGCCTAAATTTAAATTGTTTCTAAAATCAGTAAAGCTATTGTCAATTCAATTTGTAGACATACCATCATTACTTTTATACGTCAGAAATTATTACAGGGATGTAATGATCCATATATTATCAGAACACCAGTTAATTTATTAAGCTTTCGAATACGACTACACATAGATATATGATCGAGTAAATTACTGATCCAGATTGAGATAGTTATCAATTTTCATAATGTAGTCATCATGTTGAACTACCTAAATTATAAGTGTTTATGTATTTTTAATACAATAATAATTTAGGTTATTTAGATATCAGATAGTACTTCAAATTATTTCCTGTGATATAATATATTTTTGTTGATTAGAAAATGCTGATGTAAAAGCCTCCATTTGTAACGTTTTAATGAAAATATGAAATACGAATTTTATTATTTGCAATATAGTTGCTTGTTTATTCATTATCACTAATAATGAATTCGCAGCTATATTTTTTTTACCAAGTAATACTAAATTATCTGCTGTTTTAAAACGTATGTATCGTCATTCTCATTTGGAAATTGATTTCAGTTCATTCAACAGACATATTAAATTCAAGATAGGGCCAGGACAAATTTCAAGCAAGATTTGATAATTTCTGCTTAATGGTCAACAACACATCTCTTACTGTCCTATTAAAAAGGAAAAAAAACTGCGAAATCTTACTAGATTACTGGTAAATTTGTATATTGCTCTTCATAAATCAACTAAATTATTAAATATTTACTAATTAACTCTGTTTTTTGCTATCAATATGTATGTTGAGTTCTATTTGTATTTTTTTAAATGTTAAATACAAAAAGTATCCATAACCAAATGTTATTGACAATTTGGTCGTAACTGCTATCAGCAGAGTTTTGTAATATCAACGAAATAACCCCGTTACATATGCGTTTTATAGATAACTGTACCTCTTTATGGCTAACTGTCAATTTTCATAGTCGTACTTTCCAAAAACCTAAAATTTGCCGTTATAAAAGTCAATTTTATTTAATTGTGCAATTAATATAATAAAATATGTTTTACTTGGTGCCTAATTAAATTGATTTTAATTGTTGGGTTCTCCATAAAATGAAAATATTAGAGGGAAATATCTCAAACTGCTTCCTATTGTTACCAACTGTTTAATGTTATCAATTTAGATAAAATACACTATGACAACATTAAACGAAATGTATTCTATATACAGTTTTTTATTGCTCTATAACAATTCCCTTTATTGTAAATAATAATTGAATAATATTTTGTATATGTATATGTGTAATAATGTTAGGTGATTCTATACTGATTATTTGTTAAAATAAGTTCATGTATTATTTTATCTATCATGAATTGTTGACAATGCTTAAATTCAAGATCAAAACACAATTTTGTTTTACATTGTTGTTTAATAGCAACTGAAATTTTTTCTACGAACTATTATTATTGTACGTGTACTACTTATTATTGCTTTCACATTTTCTGTTTTTATTAGTTAAAATGAAGCTTATTTTTTAAGGATTTTTATGTACCACCTTCCACCTATTTCTTATGTAAATTTATTTCAAGGGGGTACTTATCCTTACAATTCTGTGTTTATAACTGTACAAAATTAAATGAGTTTTTAACTGTTTAGTATTCGCGTCGGCCAAATAAATTTTATTTTATTTCTTTAAAACCCTTAATTACTAGAATGGGATAATAAAAATTATATACGATTTCCTTAAAGCTGCTAAGGGTAGGTAATAACTTCTAACACCATATGCGAGAAAAATTAAAACGTTATATGTAGATTCGGCATATAAAGTACTAGAAATTGTCACGTAAAAAAAGACTTGATATTTATGTCATTATTCCTTCACGCCATCGAGTCGCCCTCGGCTTCCAACAACCGTGAACGTTTCGTTAAAGCATGTGACATTTTTTGCCACCGCTGAACCTTTTTTGAGGCAATTTATTACATTAAAATGTAATAGGTAACTGACAAAATAACACTTTATGGGCTTATGGGAATTTTAAAAGACCTTTGCCTTTGTATGTTATAAAATTAGTTCGTGCTGCGCTTGAAACTTCAAAAGGAATCTTTTTACGAAGTAGCATCAAAAGAATATTTAAAATGCAATTTCTTACCACTTACCTTTACGTGGCATAATTTTGAACAAATGTATTCATAATTCTCTTTCTTTAAACTATAATTCAAGAACTGAAACGCACGTGCAGGTCTCATTGTTTTTTGTCGTTTTAGGAAGTTTTTGAGTGTTTTGTTGCAATGTGCTTGATGATATTCTAAATATAATTTATTTTAAATTAATGCCGAGAACACAGTTTGTCGGAACTAGAACAATTTCAGTAAACGCTGGAACTAACGTTATAGCAAGTAACCGTTAAGCATTACCAATACATACATCCAGTATAGTGCAAGTTTTTCAACAGAATAGATTTTAGTTTGATATTTTATATATTACATATCGTATTTCATTACAGCAGTACTATTTTTTAACAGTGCAATAGCGCATGGGCCTACACTTACATCTTTTTGCCATAACCACTACACAATTAGAATTTTGATACATATTTTTTCTATTTATTGACATCAAATTGTATTTCGAATGTTATTTTGTCTATTTCTTAGTATAATTTGTGTCGGAAGTGCATGTATGGCGTTTTTTATGAGGCACTGCGTTTGTGCCTCCTGACCTGAACAAGTAGTTTTCTACTACTAGGCCATGTAACATATACGCTACTGTAAATTCTTATATTATGATAGGTTTTTACGTTTATAATTATTACTAGCTCTTAAAGAAAAACCAACGGTACCCGTGAGCTATGTTGGATCGAAGTCCTAGTTCTATGGATTGCTATAATTCCACATTCTAAAGGCGGATCATTTCGACCTATCTCAACCTGAGAAGATGGTTGCTGCAGGCGAGATTAAACAACTCAAGCGGCGCGCGTCGGGTCTTGCGTTTTTCAAAGTCACCAACAGAAACTATAAGAAGTAGCCCACGGGTACAGTTATTTCTTTTTAACTACGAGCGATACTGTAAAAGACAATATTTTCTTCCTAACGCGTTTGTGATTGTACCTTCAACTTCCAATATTTGGTTCAAGTTTAGTTTCTGTTTATTAATTGTTAATCTCTTGATTTTGATAGACGGGCGTAATAACATCGTCGACACACAATAAAGAAAATGAAATCGGTTCGTTTCACCTCATAGCTAAACCCGAGGTAGCCGTATTTATTTTCCAAATTTATGAGGAAATATCGCTTGTAATGTAATTGTTCATTATCTGTTTGTCCAATTACTGCTTTTACTTGTACGTATTTGCGGTTTAATATATAGATTTACGTCCTTTGCAGCACAACTGAATAAAATGCAACGTAAACTCGTAATGCAGTTGCGTGTCTGTTTTCATAAACTGTGTCGAGACATCAAATAAATAAATATATGTATCAAAATTATAATACAAATTATATTTCTATTATTTAATTATATACAATATGGTTAGTAAATGTACCTACTTTTTCATTTCAAGTGTCCCTGTTTACGAGTGTTCTTAATTGCAAGGTTCCCTTTGTACTGTAGAAAATGCTGCTAGTGCTGTTATATACATTAGGTAAAAGTTGATACTCCTAACAAAATTTAATAGTAGTTACTTTATCAGCAAATTAATAAATAAAACAATAAATATCAGACATACTTCTATGTGTTGCGCCGACCTTGAACTGGTACAACAACAATCAATCAAAATAATAATGAGATATGAGAAGATGGGAGAGCTTGTCGTCGTATTATGGTGAGGCAGTTAGAGATTTAATATATAGTTAATAAGTTTATGTTAGCTATTACTTACATACTAACATATTTATTTTCTACCGTTTGGCGTACAGGTATTTTAGCTATTTAGAGTAAAAATCGATTACAATACATTATTCCTAAGACAAATATATAAAAAATTGTTAATTCATTGATTTATGGAGAGAGAGTACAGCAGTATAATGTGTTTCAGGTATGATACACAAAAATGGGCTGAACACGTCGCTGATACTTTTCCATACTGTTTGCATTTTAAATATTCTCACGCCAAGCATAAATGCTTAAAATTTACATCTACAACCGGTACAAGAGATCTGAAACGGAACCCACTCGTGCGCCTGCTCCAATCCCAAAGCGTTAGCACGGCACTGGGGATTACTTACTCACGTAAGGCGCTAATTAAATATTGCACTTCTAACTTAGGAACAAAAATGGTTATAAATACTTTATTTCGAGAGTTATCAAACAATGCGTAGAACAAAAAATATACTTCTTAACTATAGGTAATTGATAGGCATAGTTAAAAACACGTAGTGTTTGGGAAATGCGTTCTAACGGTTGAGGTTTGCGTTTTTAAATAAATCAAAAATTAAATACTAAATTCCTAGAAGTCTACAAGGCCAGTGGCGAAATAATTAAGAAAAATTAGAAGAAAATATGCGTGGTATAGGAGGTATACCTTATGGCACAGTGTTAAACATGTGACGCATAACTTTAAAATATTGTGACAGCTAACGTGTTTTCAGCAGTGCCGAATAATAAGTGTACGTACCTAATAAACTACTAAATATGGGAATGTATGAGGTTGGGAAAATAGTCGACTGTGGGAATGTGTTGAAAATGCATATTTTGAACCTTTAGAAAATCAAAAAAGGGATTTTAATTTAATAAAAGTGAATGTCTGCATTACTTGAGTATACT
Organism: Ctenicera cuprea; assembly: GCA_958336395.1. Lineage (NCBI taxonomy): Eukaryota > Metazoa > Arthropoda > Insecta > Coleoptera > Elateridae > Ctenicera > Ctenicera cuprea. The sequence goes on along the minus strand of OY284487.1, from coordinate 31,301,754 downwards.
CAAGTAATGCAGATGCACATATATGTGTGCGTGCGCACGCCCGCGCTTGTATGTGGTTATGACACGTTCGAGATCTCAGGAATGATTGAACTGATTTTAACGAAATTTGAAATACTCAGCTATAGTCAAAACTTACCGGGTAAACAAATTTTAAAAAATTTTGAATTTCTGAAAAAGACCAAGCATAAATCTAGTGCTTCCTTCTATAATTGTTTGAGAATTTTGAGTTTAGCACCCTGTCACTCAAAAATGACTTACCACATCAGCATAAGTTATTGTTATCGTAATAGCGTTAGGAATGTTTTTATTAAATAAAAGTATTTTAGAAACAATACATACACGTTCACCAATTTTTAAAATTTTAAAAAGTTTAAAAAAATGATATTTCAAAAACTGTCAATACGATATTATTTTTCATATTTTGTGAGTTAATAGAGATAGAGAGTAGTTAGTTATTAATTATTTTTTTTAAATTAAAATAAACAGTAAACGGACATTTAGTCCCAAAACACCAAAGTAAACAAAAATCATGAGTTTACTCAAATGCGTTAAGTTTATACGTGAAACATGTTGCACGATTTTGCAAGGTTTCTACAACTACAACTGCAGTATTTAAGATACATTGTTTTGTTCTGCGTTACTTTATTATTGAGCTAAGCCCGAGGTTCTGCCCTAAAAATAATTTTGCAAAATTTAATATAATTGTATAGTGCAGTACTTTTAAAACCCGTAACCAATCATATTTTACGCTTCTAAACCCTGTTTTATTTAATTTTACTATTGCACAAGCATCAGTTGCAGCTGACCAAGTAAATAATAAGTATCGTAACAAGCTCTCATACGGTTAAGCATGTTGGTGTTGCTGTTCTACGCTCGTAAATAATGCGTTTAAAATTGTATATATGTATATTTAAACGAACTATGCTAGGATTTATTATTAATTGACTGCTCTGTAATTGAAATAGTGACTAAATACTATGCACTGCTAATTAGAGACAGTAGGACACAACAGCCTGTTGTAAGAAATTTGTTTTTTAAAAATTAAAAAACAATCGATTTTTAGCCCTTTATCTACATGAAAGATTTACATCTTAATGTTCTAACTATTCCTATAATCTTTCCAAATTCACACGAGTGGTTAAATTGGTCAGAATCTTACACAGCCCGATTGTGTCGAATGTTTTCTGATCTTATTATAATAACTGTTGTGCTCAGTTCCGAACACGCGAATTATGGGTCTCCGCAGTGCAATCTGGGTTAATAATTATGAGAAGTCCCATCTATATGTACATGAAAATTTAAACAAGAATTGTATAACTTCTCCTTATTCAGAGCTTTCTTCATTGTTGTCAACAACACACACACTTGCACTCCAGCAACAGCCAAACCTGACACAATAATAAATTTACTCTCTCGTTTTCTAAATTTATCAAACACAAAATTCAATGACAAGGAGATAAAATTTCTAAATAAGAATTTCTAATTTTTTTTCCAATATCTACCAATAATATTATAAAAAATTCAGCAGTCAATTCTGAAATGATTCTTAAAGGAAGACATTTCAATTATGCAAAATTTTAAATTGCTTAAATTTTAAAAGAGATCATTAAATAGAAATAAAAAAATAATCAAAATAATTATTATACAAATCGGCTAAAGAACAGTGTTCAGTCAATAATCTGGTTTCTGTTAAGGCAGATAAGGAAAACGAATTAGTTATATTGGATATTACCTAAAGACATTTACTTACACAAAAAATTAATGATTACATAACCAATTCAAATTTAAAAGCTAATAATCCCACAAAAAATTATTAAAAAGTATTAAAATAAACATTAAAAGATCGATTACCATGTTTGTTTAACAGATTATTATCAGAAAAAACTAAAAAATCCAAATCCATAACCACCAAAACTATACGGTTTATTAAAAATACACAAACCCGACATGCTCATTAGAACAGTAATATCATACATACATGCACCAAACCATATGCTGGAAAAAAAGTAAATAATATAGTTACTAGTTATTATTATAAACCAAAACATACAATTAAAATTCTTCCAAATTAATCAATAAATTATCTAACATACATTTACCACCACAAAGCAAGCTAGTTAGTGTTGATGTTTCCAATATGTTCTCGCAAATACTTTCTCAGGAGTGTATTCCTTTGTTAAATATTCTTATTAATGAAGACGTTGAATTTACAAAACGGACTGAGTTGATTCAATTATTTGAACTTTGCATCAATCAAAATTATGTTACTTTTAATAATAAAATTTATTTCTGAAACGGCGGTTTACCCATGGCAAGAACAATTTTATCTCTTTTAGCTGATATATTTTTGTAAAATCTAGATCATCACATATTTTAAACTAACCAGTCTAAGAAAGTTATATTTTGGTTCCGTTATGTAGATGACATTTTAGCATGTCTTGATAGTTCATTTTTAATATGTATTCTATTAGTTTTTCAGATTCAAATAAAAATTAATAAATTTGACTACTCCCTTTATAGAATACCTACACAAACAGACATGATCACACGATTATTGTCATCATAAAATACATATATTAGCAGCATACTGGTCAATGATGTACACATGGCTTTAAAGGTATCTTTCTATGAAATTATTTATAACAAAAAAAATTCAAAGAAATTGCATATATTAGGTGATAATACTAAACCTATTAATACATTAATTAAAAATAAATTTTAAATAAGTTATTCAAAAATGTATCCAAATACTTTATCTGATACAATTAAATACGCTTTGATTCCATATTTTGGCGATAAATCGGAAAAAAATTGTTTATATTATAAATAAAACTAATAAATGTAAAGTAATTCTTCAGACAACTAAAAATACTTTGCAGAGAAAAAACAGATCATTTGCTAAAATTGGGCAATAAAAGAATAAATTGCTTACATTGTAATTTGGTTTATATAGGCCAGACAATTGGAAATTTTGATATAAGTTACAAAAAACACGTACCTTGCTGCAATCATAAACTACCACATAAATCCAATTATGCTTAACACGTATTAGAACACCATGATTTAATGACATCCAATACTTTTACTTTTGTGATGATAAACGTAGATAATCTGGAAGCATTAAAAAACTGTACCTTTAATAAATTGGCAAATTGAATTTTTAAATTCACCCTTTTTGGACATTTTAAGATAAGAAATCAAATCATTTCCATACACTGATAACCAAAATCAAGTCACTAATTTCTATTGTTTCTATAACAACACTAACTGTTAACTTTTTCATATTACCTTTGATAATGACATGTAAACATGTCGAAATACGTATCCGGTCAAAATAAATAGTTTAAGTAATAAAGTATTTAATTCATGCTAAATAAATACATTACTTGTAATGATTCAGTATAAGTTAGCTACTGAGAGATATTAGTAATTAACCGTGCACAATATATTGTACCATTCAAAAATGCATAATGAATTAACGAGTAACGCAGTTTAATTGTTTGTGTTAAAATACGAAAAACAAAAAGCCTTAATAAAAACCTTCGCTGCAACTTTATTTAGATCTATCGCATGGTAATTATGAGTATTGGACCTACAACAGCCATGAACTGATAGCAACCTTCATTTGATCATGTTTTGAGTTGGAAAAAATGTAAACAAAGATTAGCGATATTTTGAAGGCAATGCACTGAGTTTTAATTTTGAATATTATAAATAAAGGTCGTTACAATTCATTTTCTGCTTTTTGTTGTACATTCTGATTATATTCTATAGAAAATAGATATACGAACACATCACTCTAGCATATCTAGTAATTGCGCTAGTAGCAATGGTTTGATGATTGCGATGAAATTTACACGTACAAAGGCAATTAGAGTTTTTTCTTCTGTTGGAAACAGACATAACGTAAACACGCGTGATTTTCTGTCACCACACTCATCAAGCGTCGAATAAAAGCTGAGCGGAAGTAGCCACCTAATGTTCACAACACAATGGTCTAATAATAATAGCGATGAGATGTTATCAGCAGATAAGAGGATCATGTATGTAATGACACTGTAAATTACACAAGCCTAATACCCCGTATGCTTACAAAAACCAACAATTACATGATGTATCAGTGAGCACATTAGACGCTCAGTTGGGTTCATTTTTATTCGCACCGCAATTAAAGTAATTTGTTACCTTCATGTCTGTTGTTCTCATCAAATTTGAATCTGTTTTAGTGTTCTATGCTACTTTGTATTAAAATAAGAGTTCCCGGGAAAAGCAATTGTTTTGCTGATGTAGTAGCAAATTAATGAAATAATTTGTTTCTAATATTGTAAACGAACATTTGCTTTATGTTAATAAATAAATTGTTCGATGATACATTTTTTTAGTTTAAAAACACATTTGTTTTATATGCGCTATAATTACAGCATTATTTATTCAAAAAATTATTAAAGTTACAAAACTGCATTTATTCGTTATTGACAATAAAGATCCCCATTGTTTGTAATTATTGAAATAAACAACGATAATCTCTAATAGTGGAATTACACTGATGGCTGTAGACGACAAGCAGCTTTTTTTCTTGGCGAATTTTAAAACTTTCTATCCGCGACATGTAATCTAAACGTACCACGATCTGTAATAATTGGAAATCAACAGGATTTTGCTGATATATTTATAAAACGATACCACGAAAGTTGTGCAATAATCAAGAGAAAAACCAGTGGCTCACCCACATTTTTATATATAATTTGAAATATCAACAGCTGCATAAGTACGTTTCAGCGGTTTTTTTATCAGGGTGTGTATAAATTGATGAAAGAATTACAAGTGGCGATGTTGGTCATAAAATTCTGAGTCGAAAATCTTAATACCAAAATGTTGGGCAATGCTTCCTCTGTCCTCAGGATCCATTTTAAAGGAACGTACATTTGACAACATTGGATCCACACACCACAGGTGTTTTGTTATAATGCACGGTAACTAAGGATGTCCGTTACATCGCAATACTCCGTGAATGTTGGAACAAAGTTAAGGTAATTGTTCGAACTGAAAACCGCCTGATTGCAAACACAGTTGTAACCTTTGTGGTATATTTTGCATCACTCGTTCAAGTTTTTGGGGGGTGATTTCTAATACAGCCGCATTAATTCTATTCCTAACTTCGTCAGAATTTGGTGGAGGCGTAGCACAAACTTTTCCTTTAATGAAACCCCAAACAAAAAAGTCTCATGGATTAAAATCGGGGGATCTCGCGGGCCATAAGATAGGGCCGCCGCGACCAATCCATCTATTTGGCAAGTGTCCAACCACTCTCTTACATTACGAGCTCCATCATGCATGCATAACATTTCGTGTCTTATCTGCAACGGCATCTCGTCAATTACTTGTTCTATAACATTGAGGTATTCATCGGCATTAAGACGATTCGGCAAATAAATTGGTCCAACAACCCTATGGTTTATTATGCCAAGCCAAACATTAATGGAAAATTTTCTCTGGTGACCATATTCTCGATATTCGTGCGGGTTTTCGTCAGCCTAATGGTGAATATTATGTGTAATAAACACGTCATCTATAGTAAACAGGCACTCATCGCTCCAAAGAATACGTCTCAAGAAGCCGTCATTGTCACGAATTGTATTTAAAATCGTGTTGCAGAAATTCATTCGGGCTATGTTATCATTTTCCTAAAGGGGCTGTACTTTGGTGACATGATATGGATGAAGAAGGTTTTGTTTTAGAACCAAATGAAGGGTCTTATTGCTGGGAATATTTAATGTTGCAGCTAACTGCCGGGTGCTGACGGAGGGATCTTCTTGTACTGCATCTAAAATTTACTCTTCCAGTTGTACCGTGGGCCTTTGCCTTGGTCGACCAGCGTTTACATTCCTTGGAACAAATGAACCAGCCCCAGTAGCACAAAATATTATTTAAATATTTCAAAACTACATTGTAGATATATTAAATGTAACACTTCTTTATATTACGTTAATATTCAAAAGAAACATTTCTAAAACGTTAATTTAAAGATGTTTACAATATTTGACCTAAATGTTGGCTAAATATTTGAAAAATATATTTATATGATATTTGTCAAAAATATTTGTTTAATGGTGTTTGAAAATATTATTTTAATATTTCAAAACTACATTGTAGAAATATTAAATGTAACACTTCTTTATATTACGTTAATATTCAAAAGAAACATTTCTAAAACATTAATTTAAAGATGTTTACAATATTTGACCTAAATGTTGGCTAAATATTTGAAAAATATATTTATATGATATTTGTCAAAAATATTTGTTTAATGGTGTTTGAAAATATTATTTTAATATTTCAAAACTACATTGTGGAAATATTGTATGTAACATTTTTTTATATTACGTTAATATTAGAAGAAAACATTTCTATAATATTTATTTAAAGATGTATACAATATTTGTTAAAAATATTTTCTTAATATTTTTTTTAAATATTTATATGATATTTGTTAAAAATATTTGTTTAATGGTGTTTGAAAATAAAGTACACACAATGTTAAAAAAACAAAAACGTCCTTCCTGGTAGTTTATTATACATACATTTTTTACATTATATATACTTTTACAATTAATTGACATATATCTCCCCGTGCCTCTGTCCGTAACCGTGGTGTCACTGAAAATTAAAATATAATATAGTTAACTGTGTACGCGAGTATTAACTATTAATTAGTTTATTTTCGGGCATGGTTTCACAAAGTTACGTGACACATTCTTCTTACATTCCGACATTCATAGTAAAAAAATGAACTTGGGTAGGGAATTGTACATGTAAGTGAAGAAATTCTGAATAACTTATGAATAAATGAGACCAACCTTTTTGGAAGTGACCAGGAATGCCTACACTGACTTTTTCATTTTCGTGTCGGATGTGCTTACAAAACGTCTGCGTGTAACAGCTAAAACTACAAGCTGTTTTAGTTAACAGATTAAGAACATCTAGCAAAATACTTACAAACAATAGCTTTAAAAATGTGCAAATGGCAAAATGGCAATTTCCCGTATTGCAAATTCTGGAATATCGCAAAGTCATTTCGTTGGCCAATAACTTGGTCATTTGTAGGAATATGTGCGCTTTCACCGCCTGCCAAATGGAGAATCTCGACCTATAAATATAAAAATAAATAAATAGGTACACCAAAACTACTAAAAAATGTAAACTTAACTTACCTTATTTAAAGATGTAACGCTAACGAGAAAACAAATTATCACTTAAGGGAAGGAACTCTGCTCGCTAGTTACCTATTCGCTGCACTAGCTCACTTGTAAGTTATTCGCAAAAACATAGCCCCGTAGATTAAATCACCACCCGCAAAGGTAGGGAGTAAACAGGTACTTTGTGACCAAAACTGAAATTTCCTAGAAACATTTCCAAAAGTAAAAGCCTTTTTTCTGCTCAGGTAGGCGGCACGTTGCCAGGGATATTGCTAGGCGATTGTATTTGAATCATACATTATCTTAAATATTTACAGAAGGTTATTTTTTGTTCTATTATTAAAAAGCATCCTAGCATCTACATGATATCAAAATCGTGTAATAAAATACGCCCAGCAATAATATTATATCTCGTTTCTTAATAGACTAACTCCACTACACTAAAAAGAATATTATAATAAATAATCATGCCTACGTTTCTAGTTGCAAGCTTCTTCACGCACTCCATTGTATTTTATAAAAATTATTTTCCTTAAAACTAACTTTCACAAATTGCATTTGTAAATATTGATTTATATTGAATTATAAATAAGAATATAAAGCTATTTAGTTTCATCTCTTTATTTAGCCAATTATAAATTTTGGTTTTAAAAATTTTAATAAAATAATTTTAAAGAAAATCAATTTTTGTTTAGCAAGATAAAAAAAACTTTTTTTATTTATGTGGGTTTTCCGTTCCTTATTGTATTAGAACTTTTCGCTCTACTACTGTTTCTCTGTACGCATATAACAGCCTAATATACAACTAATATTTCTTTGTAATATTTAACAAAAATAAGCTAAATATTTCAACAAATATTAACCTTATCTTTTCTAAAACCAAGCCATCCAGTAGACAAAGATGGCCATTGGCAGAATAGTAAATACACCAGGTACTAGAATTACATAAAACCGACATCGATGCTTCGAAACGTAGCCGACCAATATCTCTTTTAACTACCTTTCGTATTACCAGTACAGAAACAGATTTTTTATAAAATTACTACCACCCAGTAGTATTCCTGAAATAAATTTCCTCAAAATGACAAAACTATGAAATTAATACGGTAGAATAAACGGGACGGCTTTAAATTTTTAGAATCTAGTTTAAATAATCAAAGAAAAACATCTACGAAAAATTTAAGCAAAACAGTTCAAGGCAAAAAATAAAGAGGAAAAATTAGCCGTGGGAAAAAATCCAAAATATAAAATGTATTTGTTTTATTTTTATTTTTAAATCAAGATTCTAAAACCAGTACACCAAGTACATACACTGCACGAAAGTAGGATGCAAGAAATGATACATTAACATGAGGAACTGACCCTTGTGTCTTTTAATTCATCAGTAAACATCCTCATTCCAATATTTAAAATGTTACCTGCAAATATTGGTTAAATTTTAAGTATTAATATTTAAAAAAACAATTTGTATATTCTCAACAGCGTAATATTATCTGAAAATGTCAAAGTTATGTTTTTTTAATATTACCTGCAAATATCGGTTAAATATTATGCAACAATATTTAAATAACATTTTGCAAATCTGAACTGAGTAATATTATCTGAACATGTAAAAGTTATGTTTTTTCAATATTACCTGCAAATATTGGTCAAATATTATGTAATAATATTTAAATGACATTTTGTAAATCTCAACAGCGTGATATTATCTGAAAATGTCAACGATATGTTTTTTCCATATTACCTACAAATATTGGTTAAATATTATCTAATAATACTTAAATAACATTTTGTAAATCTTGACAGCGTAATATTATCTGAAAATGTCAAAGTTATGTTTTTTCATTATTAACTGCAAATGTTGGTTAAATATTATGTAATAATATTTAAATAACATTTTGTAAATCTTGACAGCGTAATATTATCTGAAAATGTCAAAGTTATGTTTTTTCAATATTACCTGCAAATATTGGTTAAATATTATGTAATAATATTTAAATAACATTTTGTAAATCTTGACAGCGTAATATTATCTGAAAATGTCAAAGTTATGTTTTTTCAATATTACCTGCAAATGTTGGTTAAATATTATGTAATAATATTTAAATAACATTTTGTAAATCTTGACAGCGTAATATTATCTGAAAATGTCAAAGTTATGTTTTTTCAATATTACCTGCAAATATTGGTTAAATATTATGTAATAATATTTAAATAACATTTTGTAAATCTTGACAGCGTAATATTATCTGAAAATGTCAAAGTTATGTTTTTTCAATATTACCTGCAAATATTGGTTAAATATTTATGTAATAATATTTAAATAACATTTTGTAAATCTCAACAGCCTAATATTATCTGAAAATGTCAACGATATGTTTTTTCCATATTACCTACAAATATTGGTTAAATATTATCTAATAATATTTAAATAATATTCTGTAAATCTTGACAGCGTAATATTATCTGAAAATGTCAAAGTTATGTTTTTTCAATATTACCTGCAAATATTAGTTAAATATTGTGTTATAATATTTAAATAACATTGTGTAAATCTCAACAGCCTAATATTATCTGAAAATGTCAATGATATGTTTTTTCAATATTACCTGCAAATATTGGTTAAATATTATGTAATAATATTTAAATAACATTATGTAAATCTCAACACCGTAATATTATACAAAAATGTCTGAGTGATGTTGCTTAAATATTACCTTTTAATATTAATTTCATATTGGTTATTAATATTTAAATAATATTTGGTTAACCTTATCATAGCAATATTTTGAAAAAAGATGTAAGTAATATTTTTCTGATATTTGAAACTAATATTTGTCATGCAGCAGCGCGTAATATTTAGATAATATTTTCTACAACTTTGGTTGATAATATTGTGGAAAAATATTCTATTAACGATGACTTAATATTACTTACAAATATTTGCTATACAGCAAGTTTAAATATTAGTTTAATATATGTTATATTATAACAATATTTAAAGTTCACAAATATTATAATGATATTTGATTCATATAATAGCAATATTTTGTGCTACTTGGGAGTTTCACTAAGACGTTGGTCCAGCCTTCGAAAAACATTTGATGTAGGATGTCTCCGGTTTGGATAACGTGCACGATATTCACGTTCTGCCATGTCGCCATTTCCATTACAGAAACCAAATACCATGTACATATCGGCATAACCATTGAACGTAAAATCCATTGTTAGTGAACGAAACAAGAAAACGAAACTAATAATAATTAATACTAATAACTATGAGAAAAGCAACGATGATAGAAAAAGCAAGTTCAATTACAAATTTTGACACTTGTCAAACTTTGACGTTATCAATACAAGAGTCGCATTACTCTTGAATAAATATTGTTTTACAATGTTGCCACATGTATTTTTTACAATAATAAGTTAACGAAGAAATGTTTAAAACACGCTTTTGGGGCTGAAAAACAACATCTATGAAAAAATATTTATTACAATTCTTATTTCTTCTAATTTGCAGCTCTTTCTGTCAACAGATAATGAATAAAACACTTTATTAAAAGACTTCAGTTTCAAACAGTGAAGATCCCGTGCATACCCAGGAAGCATGCTACAATATTTTGGTATTAAGATTTTCGACTCAGAATTTTATGACCAACATCGCCACGTGTAGTTCTTTCGCCAATTTATACACCTATTGGAGTATTAAAAATTAATAGTTCGTTAATAAAATAAAACACTTGGTAATTGTTTCACAATTTGTTGGTTTTTATTTACTCGACTCGAGTGTCAACCATCTCGGTTATCTTCAGGAGTTTACAAATAAAACTTTTAAAATAAAATAAAATAAATATAAGTTTTATTTGTAAACTCCTGAAGATAACCGAGATGGTTGACACTCGAGTCGAGTAAATAAAAACCAACAAATTGTGAAACAATTAGCAAGTGTTTTATTTTATTATTAAACTATTAATTTTTAATAGTTAAATATTTATTAATAATGTTTCACCACGTGCCTACCACACAATCAATTCAAAATATGAACAATGTTTTTTTTTTTAATTTAAAACACATCTTCCGATGCCGGAAATCTGTTTTTAGACTTTGATTTCGATTTCTACTTTCTTAAGATTTATTTTGATGTGCGGTATAATAAAATAAGAAATATCAGACTTCTTTAAAAATAAATACTTGGAAACAGACTCTTCTGAAATGGGACAATTGATACAATAAAACATATATTATACAGGGTGTCTTAGTCTAGGTCTTTACCGTTAAATTTACAAAAAAAAAGTTATAAACAAAAGCGTTTGTATACTTTTATGTCTATATGGTAGTGTTTATTTAACAACCAATGGCTTACTGAGGTCGAGGGAACTGTATGTTTTTTGTATTTTTTCTCAAAAACTGCCTCTTATGTAGCCCTATATTATATTTATATACTCCTAGACAGAATTTAAAAAAATGAAGTAATATATAGTTTTATTAAAACATTATTTCTCTCTTCCCGGTACCATTTTTTGGCCAATAAGCATTAATATATAGAAATCAATTCAATAACTTTCATTTAAATGTTTTTTTTTTCGTAAGAATAATTTAAGAATTAAATGGATTTGGCACTACAAATGTGAAACCCTGTATATGACTAGTAACAGTTTTGTAAAACACAGCTATAGATGCAGATGATTTTCAGTGCAATTATCTATCGGCAACTACATAATTTCCAAGGGATAGTGATGAGAAATGTAAATTAATCACATTATTTCAAAAATTTGAAAAGTGTTAATAGCGTTGACCTCAATAATAGATGCAATTATGCCACATCCTTTAAAGCAACTGGATTTTATCGATATGACATTTAGACATGTCCTTGTCCTGTCAATTATTACTTGTTACTTTCATTGTGGAAATTACAAGGCGTGCCTATTAGATCAAGAGAAATAATAACAATAATAGATTAATATTTATTGACAGAACAATGCCCCTCACATATGATACATTTGGTTAGATAAATACGTTGAACATAAAGACCTAGTCACTTGTACGCAATCAGATTAGGTATTGATGGTTAAATTGGTTACAAAACTTTTTGATCTTTGAGATAATTATTTACGCTGATCATGCGCATACTTTTTTGCTTTCTTCTGCAAGAGGACAATAAATAATTACCGTTTCAGCAAGCTATAATCTTATTTATAATATATAGACGTTCAAATGTTGAAGTACATATATGTGGGAGGTATGTTTAAATTTTAGTTGCCGCCGAGAATAGCAAAATTAATTTTATTTTAAGGAAAAAGGCAAAAAACGTTATTTATTTAGTTCTAAAACGCGTGTGGTGTAATTCTCGGCACACAGGAATCCTAATGACACATAGCTTATTGCGTGTAACACGCAACAATTATACAATTAAAGAAAACTTCAGTTTGAACTCAAAAGTATCAGTTTAAACTAATGTTACAGGTATGTGGTTACAACCTCAGACTGATTTTATTTAATATACAAGTATATCTAATAATAATAATAATAGAAGTGCCGCTTTTGAACTTACCTTTCGATAGTTAATATCAATCAGATATTGTTTATTTAGACTATGAGTGTTCTCATCCTGAAGGTCACGCTTTACTTTCGCCAATTTGCCTGTGTGTGCTTTTTTTAGTCTGAACCAAGATAAGTTGCCTGCAACATTTTTGTTTATTTCTTATTTTGTTTCAAGGGTTCGTTGTTATTATTATATACAACAAGGTTATACACCGGGTAAATCTGCAGCACATTAAACATAATTATAGAATAGTTTTTGTTTAATACTTCAATTTACATGTTTAATTTTTTTACGTAAGCTAGCCTGTAACTGTATAAAATGTGTACTTGTAAGAATATAGTTATTATGTTAAGTGCAACCTATTTCAAAAGAAGTGAGGTATATTTAATTACTTAGCTACTTTTTTGTTGAATTAGACGAAGTTAGCAAATGGTTTCGAAGAACAGAATAGTAAAGTAGCCAGAGCTCGTGGTACACTTTGCTGGTACATTTGCTGATAGTGCCACCTCTTGGAGAAATTATTAAACTGTGGGTGCCATGGGGTAGATGATCGCCCATTAATAATGTCTACTCTGCAGAAGACAAAGTTCACCATAATTGTCAAATGTAATGAGCTAGTTTCTGGTGTCGGTCTAGCAAAAACAGGCTTACAACAAATACCGGGTGATCGTAAAAAAAATGATTCAGAGCAGGCCATGACCGAAGTGTTAAAGTTGGCAATACGTAACATAAGCCAATTGTCAAATGTTAACAGCTGTAAAAATTTTTGGTTAGATACATTTAACTTAATGTATTTACTCAAAAATTTTTACAGCTTTCAACATTTGACAATTGGCTTATATTACGTATTGCCAACTTTAACACTTCGGTCATGGCCTGCTCTGAATCATTTTTTTACGATCACCCGGTAACTCTATACTGAAAAATGTATAATATGCGTCATATCTAAATTACAGTAATAGAAACAATTTACTCGAAAACAAAAAGTGATATTTTATGGCGTTTATATAAAGTGATCAAAATAATACAAATTGTTTTGTCCTTGATCAAATAACCCAATTAGCACTTTTGATTGTTTTGTATTTTCTCACAAATTAATGTTAAAGTTTTCAGAAACATAAATCAAAAATATAAATGTTTTAGAACTTTAAAGCAATTTCAAAAAATTGTTTCTAGGAAAAAATATTTCTTGTTTGGCAATTTGAATCACGTTTACAAGTTACAGTTTCTTAGTATTTTAATTTTAATTAACTTGGCGGTATATTTTTGCTGTCAAATAAGAAGTCGTCATGGGCGTCCATAAGACTTTTTGTAGGAGGAAGTAAGACAATGAAATGGTTTGGAAGATGCAAACCACTAATGTGGAAACGAACCATTCTCTGTAAAATTTAAACAAAAATTTAAGTACTGTAATGTGCAATTTTACAATAGGAGTAAATAGCTTAAATAAGGTGAATTGGCGTTCTCTTTACCTTTATGTAACAGCCCTTTTACCGTAAATATACAATAAAACACAAAAAAATTTCAACAAAATGCAATATACAAAAATTGTCGGATTCTCGGCGTAGTATTCTACTGTTTTTGAATATTTCGTACCATCTACATCGCAAGTTACGAGATAAAGAACGATTTTGTTTTAAACTATAAAGCACAAGTTTATTCAACATTTGTAACAATAAAGGCTTAGAGAACATTATTTGGAAAATAGTTAATAATGAATCATAATATGTTCAATATATCCATCGTTTTGTTTCCCTGCCGTCTTCAATAGAACAACTAGATTATTGATTCCTCTGGGGGAAAAATTGTCATCGATGTAGTGGCACTGCTACTAAACTCTTTTTCTATGTTCTGTCAGAGTTTTCGGTCGATATGCAAAACCATTGCTCTTTCAAAATTCCCACACAATGTAATCCCAGGGGTTCAAGTCTAGACTACAGGGTGTCTAAGAGGTCCCACAATATTTAGGGAAAATTAGTCTAAACTACACAATGGTTGAATGTCTAGTGAAAAAGTTTGAAATAATTTCTTGCAGTATGAACCGTAGATCCATTCTACACAAACCATGTGGATTTAGTCTAAACTCTTATACCACCAACAAGGCAAATTGCCGTTTTTCACTTTTTTTTTGTGTTGAAAAGTTAACTGACTCTAGTTAACCGTATCAAGAATGTTAGCCATGCGTTTTCCCAAAAAATAATCTACGCTTTCTCACAAATTATTTGTTGACATTTGAATAAATCAAACCAAAATCGTTCATCATTCCCTAGCCCACTCTGTAGGTTGCAGGTAGTAGGTAGTTCCAAGTTACTAAGAAATAGGCCTGCTTCTGTGCACGAACAGTTCCCGTGCATATTTCTTTTTGAGTTCAAGTTCTAAGGAGAGCAGTTTTCTCTTCTTGTAATGTAATTCTAGTTTAACTCAAATCTGTATAATGCGCATCTCTTGCACGATTAACTAGTGTGGAAGAAAGCTCTATAGAAGATGGGCGAGATGGCTCCCCCAATTATATAGATTTATTAAATATTTTGGGATTTTCCAGCATACGGCACTCATTGCACATGGAATAGTACAATGTGCATGTTCCATGAACCCATTTTATTGCATTCAGGACACTTCATCCACTCAGTGGTGTGCTTGGTTTAAAAATCATTTTCTTCATCTTCATCTTCATCTTCTGCGCAGTAATTTTCGCATCCAAAACAATTTGAAATTGTCGAAACTATCTTTAACTAAATAGTTACTGGTAGTTTTCTTACTCTGATTTGTCACTGAACTATTATATTGTTTTCCTATAGGCGTCTCTCCCCAAAACAATCACACCTAAGGTATAAGTGAAAGATGCCTAATGGAGTTAATAATCAACGATTTGCAAATACTACTAAACAGTAATGTACGAATAATTGTCTAACCTTCAAGCTCTTTGCTCTTTGCTTCAACTGTATCATGGTTAGAACATAGTTTTATTACAATGACAAACTCACCACTAGTCCGAAGCACTAAGTTAACTGGGTCACGACGAAATATGTCAACTATTTAAAAAATAGCAACTTATTAAGCATCTATCCCGACTTTGCATCTCACCCGGACTTACCCTACCTGTACCTTGCTGAATCGCGCTATAATAGAATAAAAGTAATTCTAGTTTCAGCATTATCATCATCTTTTTCTTTTTCTTCGTGATCGAGGCATAACGGTCTGTTCCTATTCAATTGACCAAATTCCATTTTTTCCTCGGTATTTCAGAATTTCGCTTCCTTCTTGGTTTACAATTCCATATTAGCTTAGATATACTTTCTTTGTCAATTTTTCGCAACTGTTTTGTTAATCTTCCTTTATACAGCTGTAAACGTTTGCTAGCTGACCATGTCTTCAATTCATTTCTTATACGTTTCTATTTCTTGTATGGTGCAATCGTACATCCTTTTACAGATCTGAGAAACTTTGTTTCTAAGGCTTAAATTTTATTTTATACCATTAAGTCAAGTTATAGTTAATATTAAGAATTTCTTTGGGTAGTAACACTAAATGTTTAAGAATGCTGAACACTGATAGATGTTTTAGTTGATTTTACCGACGCTCTGGAATTTGCGAGAGATAAACCGCAGAGGAAGACTGGTACACGTTAGAGGAAGTCTCGGGGAAGTCCGAGGAAAGTCGGGGAAGTCCAAGGGAAGTAGTGGAAATCAAGGGGAAGTCCGGGGTAGTTCGGGAAAGTCCAAGGGAAGTTGGGGAAGTCCGAGGAAAGTCCGAAAAAGTCCAAGGAAAGTATGAGGGATACCCGCATATTTTCAGAGTTTGCGCAATCGCATAAAATCTTATGGCGTCTGAAAATCTGGAAATGTTGAAAATATATAATATTTTTAAAATTATAAAATTTATCCTCATGTATATTAAAACGTTCTCAAATTCCTACTATATCATTTCATCTGATCATTGCATTATTTTATAAATGTACATGCAAACGTATTAAGAATCATTGACTGGCTGATTGTGTCTGAGCTGGAATCATTCGTCCCGATAAGCTCGGCCTCGCGTAAGCAAAACGGTGGTGTTTAAACTCTTGTTTATTTATTTGCGGTCGGTTTGTTTCAGAACTATTCTGTTATTGTTGCCTTAACTGTAAGTGAAATTTGATTACATGCTAGTTACTACATTTACTTCCACTTTTTGTTTAGCGCCCAATTTTTTATGTTACGCGGTGGTGTTAAAAGGCGAGATTAAAAACTGTATGTAAAACGAGCTTTTTTTTTACAGAAATTTAGAATTTGATTTTTTATTTGAAAAGTTGGGTTGGCACTGTCTACCCTGCCCAATAGGACGGACCGCCACTGATACTTACACAGCGGGTTGGTTACATCATGTACTCGGTTTTAGGTTGGTAGGTAGGTGATATTTTGCAATAATGATTTCGACAGTTGAAAATTTGTTAACCAAATCCTAACAGTACAAGGTTCCGCTAGTTAATAAAATTTAGTAGCGAACAAAACTGCACCATAGAAAGTTCTACCAACAAGAATTACGCACCAGTAGTTATTTAAAGACAATTTCGTTGGTAAGTAATATAAATTGACAGAAATAGTTCACAGTTCTTTAATACATTTTTAGAAAACATTACACGGTTTGTATATTAAGTGCGCCTCAAAGCACGTTAAACCAATAAGTTGTGTGGAATGTCGGTTTACCGACGTGTAAAAGGAACTGCGAGGTAGCTACAAAACTTAAATTGAAAACCTTCACGGTTTCGTTTGCTAGTTAAAAGTTAAAACAATGTGATCGTTCTGAATATTTAAACCTTTAAACCGTCTGTGTTTTGAGTATTTAAATAGAGGATCGTTGTAAAGGGACCGCTATAACGTGACAAAAAGGCATTAATTTTTCACAAAAAGCACGCGTTTTGGAAGTAAACAAAAAGACCGGGAGGTTAATTGTATCTTTTGTGACCACAATTACCAATATCCGAAAGAAGGTATTCACTTAACCCTATCTGTCACTTTCATAACATTTGTTCTAATGACACGTTTTGTTGTACGCACATACAATCGTACCTAATGTACTTTCAAATTAACCACTAATTTTATCGAAGTTTTTGTTATATGTTGCTTATAGCCAACATGCAATTTTTACATTAGTGTTGTATCAAATATCTACTACCAATATTGGGTGTCAATAGGAAGTTGTACTTATAGTTTTCTACGAAGTAATAAGATTGTTTTATTTTTGGTTTTGGATTCAATGGTTAAATTGGGGTTGATGGGGTACTTACTGAATATTTTAAAATTAAGTGTAAGCTAAAACTAAAGTAATTTTAAGTACAATAGTACAATTAAAATTAAAAGTGGCGTGCGTTACTATGCTGTGTTTAACGTTAAAATTTCTAGTGAGGCTTTTACAGCAATAAGGATCTTAATTTAAATATCTAAGGTTCATCTGGAATGCTTTAAGATTAGATATAGTTTATCGTAAATTAGACATTGTGACTTTATGAAACCTTTCGATTGTCTTAGCAGATCATTATAATCAAAAGTAATTTACGACTGCTCGCTGCCGTAGTTTAAATGCAATAATTTATCGTGTTTATGGTGTTCAAACGTATTAAATATCTTAAATGTTAGATGAACGTTGGTATTTAAAATTTCCTGTGCAATATATAGACAGAGTTTCTCGTTCAACATAAGGGCGGTATCGTTTGTAATTCTAATTTATTGTAAGATGATGTTTTAAAGGCTAAATTAAATTAAAGCCATTTATCGGTACTTATACAATCTTAGCCAGGCTTTTATAGGTTGAATAAAACCGTTGTTGAAGCCGGTAAAAAATATATGTTGTAAATTCTATTGTATATATACCTAGTATACTATTTAATTAATAATAATATAATATTGTTTATTTTCAACGGATAATACCACTTACAAAAATATAATTAGGCACAAAGTAGCAGCCAAATACAGTAATAAAAAAATAATATTACATGAAAAAATTATAATAACACTAAGCAAAGACAAAAAAAGTAAAACATGCATAAAGAAAATTACATATTCAGCAATGATTTTATATTTCGAAGAAAAGTAACAATATGAATTCCAATAATATCCACATTATTTCAATTATTTACAATTTTTACAGTTCGTTGTAACGGACTATTACTACCATAGTTAGTTCTGCAATAATCTTTCAACGGCAAGGAATGAAACTGAGTATCGAAAGGAGGAATGCGTAATTTAAAGGTAGACAATATATCCGGACATTATATCTGGCCAATTAATATATTAAAACCAAAACATAGTTTAAAACAGTTCCTTCGTATGTGCATGGGATGGAATCCAAAATATTGTTATAACTGACTACAGTTTAAACTTTAAATCTTATGTTAACCTTATAACACAGGGCTTTAACAATTTTGCGCTTGACACATTCAATCCTATCAATATGTATGTTATAAACAGGAACCTATATAATGATTATCTGTATATAAAATACTTAATTAGTTTAACAATATTTATTTATTTTAACCTTATACGTATTTCGGCATGTTTACATGCCATTGTCAGAGGTTATATTATATTTCTAATATAACCTCTGACAATGGCATGTAAACATGCTGAAATACGTATAAGGTTAAAATAAATAATTATTGTTAAAGTAATTAAGTATGTTATATACAGATAATCATTAAGTATGGATAAATTCCAGCTTTACTTCGTTAAAGTCTATATTTAATGAGTATCTGTATACAAAATACTTAATTACTTTAACAATATCTATTTATTTTAACCTTATACGTAAATAAACATGCCGAAATACGTATAAGGTTAAAATAAATAGATATTGTTAAAGTAATTAAGTATTTTATATACAGATACTGATTAAGTATGGACTTTAACGAAGTACAGCTAGAATGTATAAATAAAGGAACCTATATGATGCAGTTACAGTCCAATATGGATCGTACAAAAGATTTCGAATAACAGAAACACTCTGTAGCAATTCATTTTGAATATAATAATTAAACACAACGCTATCCCGTTTTTTACTAAATCCTATATGTTTTTACTTATCAATGTTTTAATGTACACTACTGCACAAGATTCTTTAAATCATTCTGCAGAATAATACAATCTACATGAGAAACAATTTTTCTAAAAACTTTGAGATCATCCGCAAATATAAGAAAATCTGAGATTAAACATAATCCGATATCGTTAATAAATATTGAAAACAAAACTGGCCCTAAATGAGATTCCTGGGGAACCCCAAAAGGTACAGATAATTCTTAGCAGTCAGCCACGAATTCCTCTTTCATGGAATCATTTAAAAAATTAACATAAGGAAATAAATTATATTCTTAAAAAGTTGTTGAAAGGCAATCAATACTAAAAAAACTTGTCTAGTACCTTAGGTATGGCAGATTGAATACTTATTGGTCTGTATAGTTACGTACATCATTACGTTTGCTACTTTTAAATATCGGTACAATGAATGTGTGCAATGGTGTACAATGAATACAGATGGAAACACACCACTATCTAATGACATATTAAAAAGGAAAAACAAAGTAAAAATAATTAATAAGTTAATTCAAGTTTACAAATTAAGTGCTTATATTTAAAGCTATACTATACCGAATCAAAGAGAACTTTATAATTGTGTTAAGATTTTATGAGAAGTAATTTATTCCAGCGATATAAATTAATAACCTATAATAAAATACCTGCAAATTGTAATTAATTCATTATATAAATTATTGATTATTGCTAATATTTTAATTTATTCTGTCTCTATAAGGTTTGCTGCTAATTATCAGCTCGCACTGCTTTAATATCTCGTGGGCTCATAATTTTAATAACAACAAATCAGATTTTAATAATGAGGCTACACTTAGTACCTACATAGAAACAAATCGGCACAGGATATTAAAGTAGTATTGAAGCATTGGAAGGTATTCCTAAATTGGGTATCCTCGTTTGTGCCAAAGTATCCTTATAAGGACATATAGGATGGTATTGGTAATGCTCGAGAATCGTTTACAGCATACATCAAACTAGAAAGCAGAGAGAGCGCATTGCGAAATAAAAAAATAAAAAAACAGTTTTTCTAATCGGATGAAACATGTAAAAAACTAAAACAATTTTAATATTTTTTTTTTATTGTCGTAATTATTACATTACTTTGTATTGAAAATCATCTATTATGTGGGTAGGCAATCAGAATTTATTAATAGCGGTAGTTTAATCTGATAGTGTTACATTTCAATGTAGATTCATGTCATGGACAATGAATATGTACTGCGTACTTATAGTATTTTACAGCTTCTATTTGGAAGAAGATTGTGGAAAAAATAAAAATGAAAAACGCCAACATTTGTATTACATTGCCTTACTGTGCAGTTAAATTATTTTTAATAAACTAGTGTTACCTCGCCGAAATTCGACGGCAGACTCGGCGAAATGCTAAGTCACGTGATGCATTATTCCAATAATGAGGCACGGCGTTAGTGTAGATGTCGCCTTAAGTGAAGCGCGTCTAGCTGACTTTCATATATATTATAAATTAAATAATTATTATTGAAAAATCGACGTAGAATAAAAATATAAAAATGTTTCATGTTCCATCTGAGGATGGAGACCTTTCATTGAAAAACAAATGGTACAAATTGGTGAAGCGGTAGCCGCTGGAGGAACCGGAGAAGAAAACCCTTTGAGCTTTTATATATGTATAGATGTATGGTGTTACATAGAACTTTTAGACTATATAACAGTCCAATTAAATAAATATTATTTATTTTACCTACGTCAGCTTGGATAATGACTTATTATGTCATTCATTTGCGTTAGGTAATGAAGTTCATTATCGCACTAATATGATATTAGTTCATTACTCAACTCATTTTATTTACACAAACAAAACTGAAGCTTTGTTTATAAGAAAACTAGCTGGTTGTCATAAAATTGAACAAATCTAATCTATCTCGTTCCTTTAATTTTAAATCAAAAGTATTTTACAAATGACTGGACATTTGCAAATAAATTAATATGAAATGTCAAATAGCATTTCAAGCAAAACAAACACGATTTTAACACATTTTGAGCAGTCGTAGATAAAATTTTGTGTCACACGTGAGATAATGCATTATTATGGCACTCGTTTGATTATACGACTCGGTCTACGACCTCGTCGTGCAACTTTTAAACTCGTGTTATAATAACGCCTTTATCCCACTAGTAACATTAATAACTATTACGAATAATTATCTAATTTGCTAAGCTTTCATATTAGTGTGCAATTGCCTTAAAAATTGACACGATTTATATACTTTCTGTTGCGATAGTGACAAGAGAAAAACACATAAATACATGGTTTTTATCTGTAGCTCTTTTTATTAACAACGCTTCTTGACTAAAACATTGTCATAAATATGCCATTAATGATATAAAATTTAAATTTAAAAAAATCAACATTTCTACTTTACTATACAGCAATAACATTTGATAAAGAATTACAAACATAACAAATCAAAATTATTTCAAAAACAAAATGTCAAACTTTTTTTATATTTTCTAAACAATGACACTTACAGGACAATAAGTAATTTATTACGTTTGTGTTTATCAAAGTTTTTTTATAATTTAATATTGATAGAACGTCTTGTTTTCTTAAGAAACTGAACAGCATTTTGTAATACATTTTTAACGAACATTTTAAAGCATAAGAAGACAATACTGCATTCTAAACAAATGACGTTAGTAAGCCATCGAAACTTCTTTAATTTTGGCTACACTTTATTATGTTATTTACTCTTCGTTTTTATTTTCATATACTTTCAGTAGAATAGGGAAGTATTGGCTTTTGTAACAATGTTCGATTTCGAGATTTTGTCGGAAATGCATGTTTTAGGCTCAAAAGTTGTTTTTAATAAAAATATGTCTGTAAATGGGTATGTAAATATGTATGTGGATATCTGCGGCTCATAGCTCCCGAACGAAAGGGCCAACATAGACATGTTTTTTTTTTCCTTATTTTCGAAAACGGAATTTCTTATATCTGAACGCGCAGTTTCATAGAAGATTTTAAGGAAAACCTAACGCTTTGTTTTTATGAACTTTCTAGTTATAAAATGGTAACCGCTGAATTTTGAATTATATATTAACGCTTTATAATTTAAAAAACAGGTTGACAAATTAGAATAAAAATGGATACGAGTTAGTAGCTCTAAGAGATAACAATGTCACTGCGCACGAGTCCTTTGTAAATCATGAAAACTGGGAAGTACACATATTGTAAAAATTTTGGAGTTTTTATAAAATATTGCCAAATAAGGGATCTATATTTTGGTTGGTGACCCAATTCCCTAATTTCTCTGTGATGCTTTCTATGCACATTTGAAGATCGACAGTTTGCGCCTCCTTATTTAGTAACTGTGTGACTATAAAACATTTCCGTCTAAGCTAAATTGCTTAAAACTGATAGTGGAATAAGATTAACAGCTTAATTTTTAGGTGAAACAATATTCAGGGAAATTAATGTTCCTCTCTCTATCCAATCTTTGAATAACGATTTTCGTCATTAATCTTTGGTTTTCTTTAACACAAAGAAATCATTTTTTTCAAATACCAAAGGAATCGAGTTTATTCTCACAAAAAATAAAACAAAAACGCGGTTTCTAACTATAGTTCTAACGCGGCCCTTGTTATTAACTTTTTTAGCAAATAATTAAACTATAGCACAACGCGAGTGACTATAATTATGTCTTTCTTAAAACGAATCCATTCACTATGCGCCGCTAGTAAAGATAAATCAAACTTCATCTGAATGGCTAGGCTATGTTACTGTAAGTAAGTGCAAATTTTTGTGTCACCTGATAGTACCGTTTGCCCTATAACGTCGATGAAAAAATAGTTTTGAAACTATGATAAGTAACTATTCCTAAAGTACAGGAGGAAAATGCAGGCAAAGTAGTTTCCTGATTTTTACTCAGTGTTTAGATTATAGGTTAATATGTGGTTAAAGCAGTATAACAGCAATTACTGCTAATTGTTGATTAAAATTTATTCTAATCGTTAATTGCTTCAATATAAAACTGATAATTGATTAATGTAAGCGGGCATGTACAAATGTGCTGAACAGATAAAAAGCTAATACTGTTTATGAGATTCAAATCATAACATTATAATACCTTGTCAGTGTATGTTTAGGAATTAGATTGGAAGCTTTTGTTTTAACCTGTTTAACTATTGATATTGTTATAAAAGGTGTCCTTGGTCTTTCAACTCCACCATATTTTATTGTCGCAAAAGATAATTTATTTATTGATTTTAAGGTAAATATAAAGCATATTTCTAGGAATAATTTTGTCTCAAAATGGCTGTGGAATTGAAGAAAAAACAACTATTAACTCCGTCTTACTCACATGCGCTTTTACAGATTGAAATATATTTTTACAAGTTACTCATAAAGCGTTTGGAGTAAACAACGAATGTTGTAGTATAGATCAGTGGCGGTCCGTCCTACTAGGCAGGGTAGGCAGTGTCTACCCATAATTTTTCAAATAAATAATGAAATTCTAAATATCAATATAAACAGCTACTGTTACCTACAGTTATTATTTTTACTTTTTAACACCACCGCGTAACATTGAAAATTGGACGCCAATCAAAAAGTGGGAGTAAATGATTAGCCAGCATGTAATCAAGTTTCATTTACAGTTAAAGCAACAATAGCAGAATAGTTCTGAAACAAAAAAAAAACGCAAATAAACAAACAATCGTTTAAAACACCGTTTTGTTTACGCGAGGCCCAGCTTATCGAACCAAATTATTCCAGGTCAGACACAATCAGCCAGTCTATCTATTATCTTAATATGTTTGCAACATTTACAAAATAATGCAATGAATAGATGGAAAAAACTAGTAGAAATTTCAGAACGTTTTAAGCATCGAAAAAGCACGGCATCACTCGGTTCTTTAAATTACTAGCGTCGCGTCGGTCGTTCAGCAGCATTCACGTCCAGCGTGAAGCTATAGTGTGATAAATTATTTTATATAAATTTGCAAATTTGCAGTAAATATGGAAAATCTCGTTGATCAGCTTTTAAAAGAAAAATGTAATTGTTACTCTTACGAAAAATAAATAGAAATTAAAAAACATGGGCGATGTACTCCTTAATTACTAGGGCTGTAACAGACAGACGGTAGGAAAAAATCTAGATCGTTTAATACTGAATGATATTACAAAATGGACTGGCTGACTGCTAACAACATTCTAACCCCTAAAAAGTATGGTTTTAAACAAAATACACTGATTTAAAAAATCCTTTAGCTGGAATTGAAAGACATGCGTCGACCAAAGAACATTTATCTGCAACTGTTTTTAAAGATTAAAATTATTTGGCAAATTTGGATAGCTAATTGCACTTGATTGAAATACTAAATATTAAGATTAGTCAACATATCTATGGTATATGTTTTAAATAAATAAGAAACAATGTTTTCATATAACTTAAATTAATATAAATTATTAATACACCTGTCGAGCCTGATGAATGAATGATACATCCCGAAACATTGCAAAATAAATTTTTGAAACAGTTTCCAAAATTCAACCGAACTTAAAAGTATATAAATGAGCAGCTGTGATAAAATAAATAATGAATCAAAATTAAAACCCTTTAATTCTTACAACATTTTTATACTCTAAATATACATTTTAACAACTAACCAGTCATCAGCACTTAGAAGACAAAATCCACAACGAATCTGAAAATTACAACAACTGAAGTAGAAACCTCCTTTAAGCCTGGTGAATAGGAAATCACAAATTGCCAATAGATGGAGTTTAGGGATTCCTCTCCTAAGAAGGAATTTGGAATCAAACCCGTGTCTTAATTTAAAATTTGTATTGGAATTAGACAAATCTCTGCTGTTTTTACAGATTTTAGAAGTTTTAGAGTACTATAGGATGTTCTGATTATAAAACGAGTTATGATACGCACGCGATTTATCGGGCCTATTGAAACAAAAATAAAATAAGTGTTCTTTAAAACGTGTGCTCAGTTTCCTCTTGGTTTGGACTATATAGTGTTTAACGTATGTGGTACATTTTATTTGGCAAATCCCCGATTTATCCTTTATTGGTACATGGGTCTTTAGTGTTATCTAGAAGGTTTTTAAGATCATTGGTAAACACAAGAAGCCGTAAACCTGCATTTACCTGCATGTTCCATTTCATTCCATTTTAAATCAAAACTCGGGTTTGAGTCCAAGTTCTTCATTACTTTAATTTAACGCACGACAAGAGGGGAGGAATCCCTAAACTATAAATTTAGAATAGCCTATTGGCAATTTGTGATTTCTTATTCATCAAGCTTAAAGAGCGTTGCTGTAATTTTTTAATTCGTAGTGGTTCATTTCTTTTGTTTTCTACTGTGACTGCTTAGCAGTCGCAAAGTACATTTAGAGTACAAAATAATTCTTGTAAGAATTAAAGGGTTTCAGTTTTGCTTTACGAACCAAAATTACTAAACATTTAATTATATATAGTATAATGGTTCGTAATTAAGAAAATTAAAAATAAGCTTCGGTATGGTATCTACATTTGAGCCTTTGAGGCGAGGCAATTACGACGAAATTGCATGAACTAGATGCAGTTTTGTGAATGTGCCATTTATCGTACGAGATTAAAAAAAATTAACACTAAGCTAAATACTTTTAGATGTAGTGATCTACACTCTAGTGTTTATTTGTAGCTGCAGAAACAATCTATATATTAAGCTTTACCTCATCATAACACGACGACCGACTCTTACATCCTGCGACAGCGTATTTATTATTTTGAGAGAATGCGTATTAGCAGTTATATAGGGCAAAACTCAAATAACATAATAATTTAAAAAAATGCGAGTTTACGAATATACGTTCAAATTTTTCTAGCAATGTTCCATGGCCTGCACGAAGTCCAGATTTAACAGCACTGGACATTTTCCTATAACCCAAAACACTCCAGGAATTAAGAGAGTTTGGGCGATTTTGAAGAGAAAGTTTTAATGTAGACACGCGCCGAATTGTGTGATCGAGAAAATTGGGTACATTTAAACGACTCTATATTTAAATACTAAAATTATTTCTTGTTTTTTGTTGCTTTAAAGTTTACAGTTACGACTGCAATCTATATATTAAATCCTTAGCTGTCTCATCATAACAATACATCATTTTGAGCGAATATTTATGTAGCAGTCACGTACTGCGGTGCGCCACGCCGATGAGTTTTATATATTGACGTTATCAAAACAGCATCAGGCGAAAGTCGCGGGTTCGGTTAATGTTAATGAAATTCTTATTCTTCCGATCTATTTTACCGTGTGACATTTTATGTTACTTCCAATTCAGAAATAACTGTGTCAATCCTCTCTGGGCCCCATAGTACTTCTATACAAATTCCCTTAAAATAATTTGTTACTCAAAAGTAAAACTTATTCGAAAACAATAAGCAATAATATTGTCATTTTTAAAGTTTATCTTAGAATATTGAAGAAGGTAGATATTTTTTACAGTAACGAAATTAAAACAAAATGTTCAAAAATAATATCCTCACCTTTTAACAAATTTGGTGTATCTAATAATAATATTCGCTGTGAAAACAGCCACAATTTATATCATAGATATGTTATTACTTTCTTACATAAAAAAGTTTTATTATACAATATCTTCCAGTACGGGTGGTTTTTCCCTTAATATATTTGTACCTTCGATACTACACAAAAATTTATTTCCACAAATTTTCTCTTCAAGAAAATTTGAATCAAAACGTTTGTTTGTTTTCTCTGCAGAAAATTGAATATTTTCTCGCTAAATATGTTTCGTATTTGATTGAGCTATACGCATATACAAAAAATGTTTGCTAATATTATAGTAATTTATTATTAGTATATAAGGTCTCTGGAATTCCAGAAATTTACATTAAGGTTTAAATATAGATTAACAGAATAGCTACCTTATAATAAACTTTATTTTATAATTAGCTTTGCAGATTAGAATAGGTGCAAGTATGTATGTACAACTTTTCTACTTTACTTTTTGAAGAAAAAACGTGTTTTGGTTCATTCGCTTTTATTAAATTGTTATGTTATAAGTACAGTTCTCGATCAACTTGCTTTATAGTTATTCCCCGCAATAGTTGCAGAAATATTTTTAAAAGTCCTTGTTTTTATAATTCAAATATCAGCTTAAAAAAGCTTAATAGCTACAAATTTAAAATAGTTTAATATTTGCAAATTATGTTTATTAACATTATCTGTTTCGTTTGAATGGAGGTAATTATTTTAATATTTCAATTTTATAGTACAATTACAATTATAATTACAAGTCTGTGTAGTAATTTGACTTCGTATCTAGTAATATTATGATAATCTTTATTTGTATCTTGTTCGATGTAATAACGTATCATGTGTTAAAAAATTTCATTAAAAATTGTAGAAACTGATTTAGTGGAAATAAATAAAAATTCTGAAGCTTTTTCAATAAATATTAATTTATTGATTACAATACAAATAGGTAAATTAACTTACATAAACTTAGGGGTAACTAGAATGGCGGATGTCTAATTCACAAAAAAACATAAAAAAAGATCTAGATTTCTATTTAAATTTAGTTTTATTTTTCTGTAACATGTACAAATTATATTTTTAAAATATTTGGGAAAAAACAAGGCATATTTTTGTTATAAATATTTTGGCAATTACAGAAAAAGTTCTAAACATTCATACAAAACCAATATCTACTCATATGGTTAAAAATGCTGTCAGGAATCCGCCACGAGACCTTCCTTGCATACACCCGCTGATACTTTTCCTATTCTCTGATTATTATTACATTACTTTCCACTATCGCAGTCATGCACTGCAGGTTTGAATTTTTTAGTCCTAATAATTATTTAATTAGAATATTTCCATTAGTTGTTAATATTTCTTGCTATTTTATTTTAGGTATGATTGAATGATCAGCAATCTTATTTTTAGCTTATAATGTTTACTGAACGGGTCATTTGATAGCCTATGCGTTTATAAAACACCATATTTGAATAACTAGAATTGATTTTATTCTGTTAAATATACTATTTAAGGAGTTTTGACTTTTCTAATATTGTACTTGTGCGCATCTCTTACTCCCTATTTTACCTTTTCTGAATAATTTCTAAATATAATTGTTTTGTTATTGAATAGTTATTGTAAGTTGAGTTTGCCGACATATCAATTTAAACTTTTAAACCAATTTAAGCATAATTCTGCACAGCTGGTATCAATTTATTGTTTGTGTTTAATTTCATAGTAAGTTTGGGTTTGTACATATACGGATGCCAAAATAATAAATTGTTTATCAGTTTAAATATAAAAATATATTTTTTACTTGGTTCTACTAATATAATTTTTTATTTAGTTATTGTTTTAGTAATGCCTTTGTCTTCAATTTAGTTTACCTTCTAAATATACGACACTATATAATTCAGTGGAATAATACATACTTTCTCATATTTTTTTTGTACTAGTTATGTGAATTTATATCCATATACCTACCTGATTTATTAATTAAAAAATTACCAACTTTTTTATAAATATGCAATTGATTGAGCATATAAAACTTATAGAAATTATCGTATCCGTGGCGATCTGTCATTTATAATATAAATTAAAATAAACTTATTATTTGTAAGGTTGTTTCAGATTTTTTATACAACATTCTATACTTACAGAAATTGTCAAGCACGAATTTAACTTATAGTATTTAAATACACATGAACAGAAAAGTGTGCTTAAACCAACAAAATATTGCCAGCATGCTATATTTTTAACTGCAAACTATGCACTGAAATATAATATAAATAGAGCACAGCTCTCACTGAGCACATAATCTTTACGTAAATTGTTTACATACATTTTATTCTTTCTATAAGTGGGCACTGTAATTTATTTTTAAGACCCCTGTTTGAAAGTTTTTTTTTCTTAGCAAGCAATATTGAAACAGTCCCTAAATGGGTATATCACTGCTATAATTTAATTTGCCTTAATGTTTACTTATGTCCAGAATTTAATGGTGAAAAATTTAAATTAGTTTTTGTAAATAAAAAAAATTATATGCGAATACAGTCAAAATTTTAAGTTTAATTACTACTTACACATATCTTTCTTTATCTTACAAACCTAACCAACCTTAGACTTTCGACAGAAGCCTCGTATTAGCACCAGTTTCAATTTTAAACCGAGTACCGTAGTATCTAAGTTTGTTTCATTTCCAATGTATAGTTTTATTTTGTTAACACTATAGTTATAAAATAACCGTTTGCATGTTATAAAGGTCAATTATTCAAGACGAATTCAACGGTACAAGCAAAAATCAAAATCTTGTTTTGTTTTTCAGCTACAATAAAAAGTTATTTATTATTTATATTTCTACAGATATTTAAAAAATGCTATTAAGATTTTTAATAGACTTTATTGTATAGATTACAGTGGCTTACTCAAATTTCTTATATTTGCAATGGTTTTCGAGTTGCATACCTACAGCACAACCATGCATTTTTCAAATTGGTTGGATTTGATATAATTTAGAACGCATTTTTAAAATTTACAAAAATTTATAGTATTCTACATTTATTTTATAAAATAATTAGGATATTAGATTTTTTTCAAATTGATGTAATTTAAGCAATGAAACGTAAAATTTACAAAACACAAATCTCAGTGGTACATATGACATCGACCCTGTACAGTGATCTATATATTGTGTAAATGTAACTGTTATTCAAACTACTTTATGTTGAATTTTTAATTATGTTCCTTCGCTTTTTAAGACTGCAGTAGAAGGCGCTTTTTGCATTTTAGCCGTTTTTGCAACATAAGAAATAATATTTGATTAATGTGGTAAAATCTAAGAAAAGAAAAGAACTTGGGAAAAATTTTTAATGTCACATACAATCAAAGGTACTTTAAAAAAAATGGAAACATTATTGTTGACAATTATATTTTAATAAAATCACATGGAATCACATGTTTTTTCTCGATTTTAAGTGTGCTGCGGTAAACCAGTAAAGGAAAAATTAGTTTCTGCAATTGCTACAGACTGAACGTGAGTGTTAGGTTTAGTTTTTACGTTAAAACCAAACATTTATTGTTTAGCTTTTTTGATTACGTTTAGTCAAATCTAACCTAAACGAACTTTTAAAACTTAATTTTAGTATTAAGTATGCATATAATATGCAAATAAAAGATGATCGTAAAAGCAGTTTCATAAATTTGCAGATACATTGTTTATCCTTGGGAATGCATTATTATAGTTTCCAACACATTCCTTGCAGACAATTTAAAAACGGGATTCGTTGCCGTGGGTTCCTATTTTTCATAAAATGTGTTTCTAACGCTACATGTGGAGAACTATCTTCAAAGTAAATTATGATTCTTATAATATACCAAAAATATACATGTTATTTTAAAATGTTGTCGACAAAACTAAGATTTATATTTTAGTCTACTGTAAAAGAAAATCCGTAAAGAATTTATACAGATGATTTTAGAAACAACAAAAAAAATGAAATAGCTTCTTAATAAAGGAATTTAGTAAAATCTTTCAGATAATAAAATTGTCTAACTTTATATAATATGCTGAAAATAACACGCGTTTCTTTTCGGGAACTGCATATATTTTTAATCGTTTTGTATTGTTTGGCAAAGATCCTAGTTTAAAATTTATTAAACAATTTTAGATTAATCCTGCACATAGTTTTATGTTTAAAAGGAGGAAAGACAAACTAAAGTTAAAATGCTCATAGTGACTTACTGTGTTTTCGAAATTGAACTAATTCGTTGTACCTTGTAATGTGTACGTTTTTAATAGTTTAATATCAAGAATCTATAAACGTATGTACGTAACAGGTAAATACTTAATATAATAAACTCATACTGAGATTTCTGAAAGAAATAAATACTTCTGAAACTTTTAATTTACGCTAAGGTACTTCGATGTATTTTGTTTTGTACAATAAACACATTTTTGGAAATATATTAATATAACATTTGACTTACCAAGAGGTGATATGGTATCCGGCGGATCACGATCTCGACACCGCGATGCAGTTCGCGCGCGACCATGTCTCGACATTATTGCGGCTATGCTAAAGTCTGTGGCGCACGGCCTCATGGTGCAGTTTTCCTCCATCACCTGCAGTTCACCATCACCTCAAAGAATTAATTTTTCTAATTTTTTTTTATGATTATGTACACTTTATCTGAGATCACAGTAATAAAATTGTCATACACGCACAATAATGTTATTTCCTAAATATTGTCCTTTTCTTGTAATCACAGCCAAATAAATGGTAATCGAAAAGTGTCGATAAATATGAAATTGTCATTTCGGTGGAGGCGCACCGGAGTGAAGAGTCGTTCTTAGACTGTGAACGTGCACCCAAGATGTAGGGGGCGAAATGTAAAGGGGTAAGTAACTTCCGAAACTAGATCACTTAGAACTTTCACTGCGTAAGGTGTGAGGTAGTTTACACGCCACAACAGAAGCAAGATGTTTTGACAGAATGAATATTTAGAATCTTTTGACTCACATTTAACAAGATTAGTTTGATACGCGGCGAGAGCATAGAGATTGGTTGCTCCCACTTTGAGAGGCGTTCCGTGCTCAGTTTCACGCTGTTGCTGTAATTGATTTACACGCCGATGCTCCGGAGCGGCTCCGGAAGCAAAAGGCGAGAGCTACGATAGCGTCCGTAAGTGTTGGCGGTTTGGCACGACTGACCACACCGTCGAGACGCTATCAAGGAATGCAACGGCGCCGACAAAACGACGGTGATTCTGCCATTTTTTGGTGGCAAGGGCCCCTCTTTCCTCTCCGGCAGTTCGATGACAGCATGCTAGGCTTTTGTGCCCCCGGAGTTCCCTCTTTTATATCCCCCCTTGCTCCGGTGCACCTGGGCGGGAATAATAACGCATGCTGGGATCCTTTATTCTCAAGCTGTTTGTTTGATCAAGCAAGCTTGCTGCGGGTTGGGGCCCAAAGACGCCACTCCTCTGGGTTGGACTACTGTTCGGTCATGCCTTTTTGACGATATCAGCCGATTGCCTACCTGTGTTTATTGGCAGTGCTATAGTTTTTAATTTTATTGCCACTTGTTCCATTTCTCTCTTGCCCTTTCAACGATAATAAAATGTCTACTTGATTGTTTTTTTTTCTTTCTAACACAATAAATTTTGTTTTACTTCCTTAGTACATGTTATATACTTATACTGCTACTTGCTATAAATGCAAAATTATGGTGTTAAAAATACAAATAAGTAAGTAGCAAGAGCTTTTGCATTAAAGCTTATTTTTAATAAGAAAAATTACTACATGTGCACATTGTGCATGGATTTTAATAAATAAAACTACAAAAATGGATTTTAATTCAGGTTTATTTACCACACCGCTCGTGAAATAATAATAACTCAAATTTATACAGTGCGAGCAAATAAAAACTTAATCGCGGTAACCTACCGACTATAATTACTTAAACCTTGATTGCAAATTGTTTCATACGGTTCTGCAAATTGGCAATTACTCCACATTAATCAGAGTGTTTGAAAACATATGTATGTGTTTGCTGCAGAACATTGTCAACAAATGGTTTTAACCATTAATAACTTTTATTAATTGCATTAGCAAGTTTCTGAAAGGTTACCTTTTAAAATTTTCAATTTGACGGAACTGTCATCAATGGGTAAACTAATCATAGACATACGTATGTTTTTTATAGAACTTTGTTTAGTTGGTTGTTGTTAACACTAAAGAGTGGCGCAACCAGAGGGTTCGATTGCACCCCCAAAGAATTTTTCTTGTATTGTGTTTCGCGCCGCTCACAACACTGATTACAACACTATAGCTGCTGGATAAGTAGAGCGGGTATAAAGCAATAAAATTCTAGAGACGGTCAAGATAGATATCGTTCATAAAATATAACAGTACTGAATCTTTGCAAGTTGCAGCAAAACTAGAAAAAGAATTATATGTTTAGTTCATAAGATACCTACATAACTGACAGAACCGAACAGTAAATGTTGATACGTTGCGTAAAGTAAATGACAATTATTGTGAACTCTTTTATCTGTGACTGCGTTAATTCTTGACAACAATAACCAATTACGAAACAAAATTAGAAAGGTTACGGTGCAAGTATGTTTTTGGTTTACAAAACTGTTGTGCACGTTTTTTAATTGCTGATTACAACTTGTGAATACAGAAATTTAACTCCCGGGCTGAAAATTTAATACCAATACTCGCGATTAATTATTTGAAACTGTGCAATATCGAAAAATTCCAAATATCGAGGTAAAATCCTGGTAACGTTACCTATTGACAACCTTTCCCAGAAAATGACCTTTCTAAACCCTTCACTTGTTATATTTATGTGGGTAAGTTTACAATGTGAAATTGTGGTAATTGGTTGATTAGTTGTTGTGCAATATTGAATTAATTAATATAGCAGATATACAAAATGGTTTTATTCTTACCAAAACAAAAATATTTTTAGCTCCCTAATATACATTTCTGTTTGCACCCCTAGCACTGTATCATACTGTTTATCAGTAGAAATCTACTCTTATCAATATTTGAAAAAACTGCCTTAAATTAGTTTTAGTTGGATTTGGACATTACATTGCAAGTTCAAAGTGTATTAAAAAGTAATCGGATTATAAAATTACGAAAACTTATTGCGCAACAACTCGTGTTTATTTTGTTGAAAATTATACTCGGTACGAAAGCGATTAGTTTTTCACGAATAATAAATCAAACTGTCAAATTAGTTTTATTTTTACAATTTTCAAATAAAAAAATGAGGTTAATTAAATTATATCGCAATAACATTTTGTGCGTAAAAATCGGGAAAAACAATTCGAAGTTGTAATTGGTAGATGTATTGTGTGTAAAATATTTAATTTGGTATTTGATACATACATAAATTTACACGAATCCATGTAATTCAGTAAAAATACAGCCATATATAAGTGGTGTATCAATTCTACACAGCACAATTGCAATTTTCGCCCAAAAATATATTGGCCAAATTAGAGGTCGTAAATTTAATAGATTTGCAAAATGGGAACAAAACAATAATTCGCAACGTATAAGATTAGATTACCTCATCATTTTCTAACTTATAATTTACTCGTATTTTCTATAGAAATATATTTTTATATAGCAGGTTTCTAAAGGAAGTAGCTAAATTAGTGAGACAGTAACTAAAGGCTCATAAATTAATTTTAGAATTATTATTGTTGATTTGTTAAATTTGAATAATATCTTATAAAAAGCTTTGTCTGAACAACATTTTAAAATAGAGCCTCAACAATTTCTTGTCAATTATTTGTTTTGTTTAATTAATAGAAACAGTTTTTAGATTGCGGAGTACAAGAATTTAAAGACAGGCACAAATTGTTCACGAAGTCGTTTTTAACTTTCTGTTTTCAGGATATTATTAAAAACTCCATGACTCCACTAACATGACTTTAATATCAAATTATGTAGTAACAAAAACTGGTTTGGTTAATATTATAGAAAATATAATAATATAATTAAAGAACTGATAATTCTTAATAATGGAAAAATCAAATGTCGAAACTTAATTCACAAACTTATACAAAAAACAATTTTTAATGTGAGAACATGAATTAAGTTCTGATACAAGCTTTGCTTTCCATGAGCCATGACTATAAGCCTTATCAGTTGTTCATTTTTTGAGCATGTTAGTTGGATTGTCTGTTTTGATGTATTTTCTGTATTTCTTCAAAACCAAGCTTAATTGTGTGCATAAAGGTATAATCAGTGAAGATTCCTTATCATTCCAATTATCTTAAAAAACGGTGGATTTATGTAGGCAAACATACAACACAATACAGAAATGCTATTCTATTCTATTTTACTCTATTCTGTTCGTGAAATAGATAAATACGTAAATGAAACATTCCTTGAAATATCTACCAATTAATTCAGTAATATAGACTTTGATTTGTTTCTTTGTAAAATTTCCTCAAATTTTACTCATTGTGATGCCTCAAATGTCTTGATTTTTTCAAATCCATCTTATTTTATTTCTTAGTATTTGCAATCAGAATAGTTATTTAAGTAACACGGCCGGAAAGTTGTACTTTAATATTGGACGAGTATGCAGGTTCCAGGACGAACTGTAGCGAGTCCTGGAAGTCTACGAATCCAGTAAAGACACTTTTCGAATGTGTTAGGTACTATACTTTTTCTGCGGCCGTCATTTACCAGAAAATAAAATAGTACAATAACTTCTTTATTAATTTATCTTTTGCAAAATGCGACACAACTGAAAAATACTTGCACAAAACAAATATAAATAAACTCATTACTATGGAAACATTAACATCTCACAGTTAGGAGAAAGGAAAAAGTATGTTAAAATAACAATAAAACAACCTATGTGAATTCTGCAGATTTGTGATTTCTTTCTGGTTTAACCAACAAAATCTTAAGAAATGGATAATTTTCCATACTTTAGCATACGTATTAACTCAAGTAGAATGTTTCGTAATATTTCAGCTCTTCCAGTATTTAAACATTTATAGAAAGCAACAAATGGCTAATGGTCAATGAAATTTGAGAACCATTATCGGTTTTCCTCTAAGTTGCTACTTGATGTAATAGAAAATTATATTTTGTTGCGTATGTTGGAAAAAAATATTGTTGACGTTAACTTCTTGACTTTCAATGTATGTAGGAATGATTCATGATCATATAAGGGAATAGAACATCAACCTTTCTCTGAGTACTGTGCAGACGAGTACGTTTAGTATGAATTTCAAATTTCTAATCTAAAGTGAGTAGAAAACTGTAGCAGTTTGATTCACTTTAAAATCTAAAAAGGTTCAAAAGTTAAAGGTTTTTTTTTAAACTTAGAATTAATTATTTCAAGGAACAATAAACAGTTTTTTTCTTATAATAAGTGTTCAAAAAATCCTTGAACCTACTGTCGTTAGAAATCTAACTCTAGAGCCTGACACTTTAACCCTAGAGCCTGAAACTCTAATCACTAGACCACTCGCTGGCCCTAAGGAAAAACTATTTCTTTAGTTTCGTTAAGTAATAAGTTTAGTTGCATAAACTTAGTAAATATTTGCCAGTTTATAAATTTTCAAATTTAACTTGTAAGTTAGTGAAGTATGTATTTTTGAACTATATTACACTCTTATGTCTTTTTAGCGCCGTAATATTTAATTTCGACATTTGGTACTGTGTTTTATTTGTCAAAAACACGGTGTCTGGTTGCACTTCTTAGTTGTTTTGAATTAGTTAAACACGTCAACGATTTATTGTAATGTTTCTGTTCGTGTTTATATGACATTACTCGAATCGAGTAAAATAGCAAATGAACAAACTTGATTAATTCATAATTATGAAATCTTACATCTTATAGACATCAACGTAAATTCGTAATGCAGTTGCATTGAGGCCCGTGCTCGACAAAGGCCTAAGCTCGAAGTCGTTTTTCTTTAAATAATGAAAACAAACGTAGTGGAAATAGGCCAAAGTATTCAATACTGCCACCGGTATAGTTGCCGTGTCGCTGTCCGGACGCGATGTTTTCTTTTCAGAGTTTGTTTTCGTAATTAAGCTATGTCTATCAACAGATTGAAGCACACATTTTCGTATCTCCATTAAAATTGCAGCGTTCCGCTGTATAATCGTATATGCGCCTTATACAATAGACGCTTAAACATGGGAAATCTAGTAGCGAGGACCCCTCACAACTAAAAGTTGAGACAGGCGGTTGGGATCCGGATTTAGTTTATAGATACTCATTTGTTTTATTTGGCAGTTTCAAAATAAAATTAGTTTGCCAATTTGATACATTATTTGTGAAATAAATGTAATCATATACCAGTCGCAAATCGAAAAATAATCGTATTAAACTACTCAAACACCCTGCATTGCAGCTCGTGTTTGCTTTGCTTGAGATAATTTTTTAAGCTTAAGTCGCTCGGTGTTATGCAGAAGTTTTTGCGCTCGTAATACAACTGGCGAAATAAATCTACTGATGCGGATACATAAAAAATACTTTCACAATGCTGTATTTAGTTTCAAGTACAAAGTTTACATATTAAAAGTATCATGTGCATACTTTACTATTGCTCTTTGTGTAGGCAGGATATACCTGTGGATATTTTTAAAGCTACACATTTAAAATCAACCATTCCTTGAAATCTGAATACTGTTTTTTCTTATTCGCACGCTTTCTCTTTATCTTCTTTTTCTTTTTACCAAAAGGACAAAATGTTTCCGGACGCCTAAACTAATACAGAATCTTTTTATCCCTGTTGATTAAATTTTATTAACGTTTTTATAACCATTAAAGTATTTTTTAATAAATAAAAAGTCATGATTCTAGTGTCAGATACTTCTTAATCACATTTATATGCTATTACTCCAAAAGCGAATAAAATATTTGTCAAAATTAGCAACCTGCTGTAAATTATGAGTTAGGTTAACTAAGAAGCAGGAAATAAAATTATAATAAAATCATAAATTTATCATAAATTTGTAAAACATAGAAGAGTATATTTTTTAAACAAAAATATGTATTAATCACTAGAGATTTTGTCTGGAATTTGATACAATAGTTAAATATACCTGTCTGTTTATAGAAAAGGTAAGTTTTAAAACATAATTTATCGACTGAACACCAAAACATGTTTGGAAT
The DNA here is from genome assembly GCA_958336395.1 of Ctenicera cuprea. Taxonomy (NCBI): domain Eukaryota; kingdom Metazoa; phylum Arthropoda; class Insecta; order Coleoptera; family Elateridae; genus Ctenicera; species Ctenicera cuprea. Next base: position 31,263,267 of record OY284487.1, on the reverse strand, counting down.
ACGTATAGGACCAATATGAGTCTAATCCTACATAGTTGTATCAGTGACATGTTTTAGTGGCTGCTGAATTATTTGCAATATCTCTTGAATACACTATTATGACCGGAAACCGTGCAAATGAGCAATTATAAAAAAAAGTTTTAGGAAAATAAGTTAGCATTGGTAGGCAGTTAAAACATATTTATGTTGACAGGAAGCCATCGACATAAAAATTAACAATTAATAAATTTGTAGAGGATCCTACTGTTGTAATAAATAAACAGGAGCCGCTGTTGGCATTTCCAAATAAAACCTGATTAACATATTAAAAGCATAAATACACCCACACAAAGGCGTGTTGCTTTAAAAAACTGACAAATTAGAAGATTTATGCTTTACTTTTATTTCATTGTGTTTTATAAATGCATGCTTCATCGAGAAAATATATGTGGTTTATTTAGCTGCTCAGACGTTCACATCGTGACAGAAAATTTTCTGTTTTTGGGGTATTATGTTAATGAAGTTCAATAAACAACAAATTTTTTGTACAATTGCTAAATGCATTCTCAAAAATATTTCTTAGGTAAGTTAATAACTGCTGAACCATAGGTAGTACCTTACCCAAGCCTAAAAAAAGAGAAGCACGTTATGAAGTAATATATAAAACAGCTTCTATGCAATTTTTGATAGACAAAGAAAGCTACGTTCCTGGAAAAAATTCCCACAATAATTATGTTACATCTTGTTACTTTACTTGGCCGTAAACTTCGTGGGGCACCAAAATCGTCATTAGCTCAAATCGTTGTGAAATGTTCATTTGGGTCTTGTAGGGCGTTTATGTAAATTTCACTAAAAGTTAATATTTTAAAAGTTTATAAAAAGGTCACCTGCGCTTTGGCTAATGAAGTATCTATCTTTATGATTGTTTAAACCTTTTTTCTTTTTACCATTGCATTTTACGTTTCCATGCTTGTAGTTTAGAAAGTATTGATTTTATAAAAGTCTTCGAGTAATTTTCTCAAAAAAAAAACACCAGGAACTGGTGAAACCTGATCGGAAAATGTACGTCTGCAGGTAACTTATTCTCCAATATTCCCCTATTTCAAGGACATTTTAAATATTGGGAAATGCAGACCACTATTCATTGTGACAAATAAAACACAGTAAAGGTTTAATACATTTATGGAATGTCTCCAACAACAATTCTTGATAGATATTGTCGCCTTTGCAGAAAGTTGTCATATCTATCACTCTTGTTTAGCTCTAGAGACCAGAAAAGGTACAGAAAACCTAGCCAAGGTAGTGCATCTCATAAAGGTCATTACAATGTGAATTTGAATTGCCCACTGATCATATCAAACTTGGAGAGTGATGAAGGCTAAGTAAAGCCTAGAGAACCAGAGGCAGCTTGATGAGCCAAGCATCAGTAAAGACCAGGTGGAAAACCCGCAGAGGTAGCCGGACGCGCCAAACGCCAGCGACGAGCAGGTGGACAGGCCGCAAAGGGAGTGGGATAAACTAAACGCTAGTGACGGACCAGCCAAGGCTAAGTGCCTATAACGAGCATGTGAAAAGCTCACACGTGTATCCAGATGAGTCAAGCGCCAGTAACGATAAGATAGAGACCCTACAGCGACAACCGGATGAGCCAAGCGCCAGTACCGAACCAAAGATGTAACCTGGAGAACGCAGCCGGAGATTAACAACTTTTTTTTCGCCAACTGTTAGTCAATACCACGTACTATTCTCCAGATATAAAGTTGAAGTTGGTTGAACAGGGTGTTTGTTGCAATGAACCCATATCTGCCCCTCGGTCCGAGGCTTTTCTTAAGCTATCCATACCAAAAAAAGGCACAGCACACAGGCTGGTAACCTGTGTGCCAATCAATCGATTGCAAATACACGAGCCAGATGCAGAAAACGTAGTGGAGAAATCCACATAAGCAGCCAGAGAAGCCACCAGTAGAGGCAGCCAAATGAGCCAAGCGCTAGTGACAGACAAAGCCAACTATGATATTAAAAAAAAAATCATGTTTGTGTTGTAAATTAGAAACTATTGCAAACATAAAACAATTTAACATGCCACTGCAATCTACGCAAAATCTATTAAAAATCTTAATAGTATTGTTTTTTTACATCTGTAGAAATAAATAAGCTATAACAGGCAATAGAAATGTTAAAAATTACACTTTTTGACTGCAGCTGAAAAACAAAAGAAGACTTGGTATTTTTGTTTCTACCATTGAATTTGTCTTAAAAAATTTACTCAATACCATTTCATAATTATAATATTAACAAAGTTACGCATATAACTACCTTGAAAACATAGACACCCTGCACAAAGCTAAGAGAGCCCTTCCAAATTTGTTATTTGGGTGACGTTACTACGGCGTCTGTTTACATCCAAAACAAAATCAACTTCGAGATTAAACACAAACAGTAAATTAATCCTAGATCTGGGAAAGCCAACCTAAAATAGCTAATCAATAAAAACAAGAATTACTTGGAACACACAACCATTGTTAAAAAATTTTAGCTAGTCAAATATCGTGTTTTTAAATACAGAAGCAATTAATAAATGTAGCGTCTCGCCAACCTAAAAAAAGCGCGAGAGCTAATTCAACATTACGCAATCGTACTTTGAAGTCAACAGGAACAAATTTTAATACGGCATGCACCTGAATTAAATTAGTATATTATAAAATCGACAAATTTGTAGGAGAGCTATTTTCTCTGTTAGCTCTACGACTACGTTCGTTTTTAGGCTGTGAAATTTTATTATTTCAATCAATCCTATTCCGTGAAATATTAATAAATTTTTTAACTTTACTTTTGTAAGTATTCAAACAATTTTAGTATTCTTAATACATTTACAGTCTTAATCTAAGCAATGGACTTATTAGTGGTGACTCACTGCTTGCTATAAGGGTGCTATGCTAAACGCTGATGTTAGAACGTTCCAATATAATCTACGTTTGAAAATATAAAAAGTAAAATGTTTAAAGTATATGGAAAGTCGCATCGCCTAATTTTGTTGTTTGTTTAGGTGGGGTTACAATTGCAAGCTATTATTAACGTTTTAAATCCAATTTTTACACCTGAAAAAAAAATACATTCGATCTACTAAATTTTCTAGCTTAATAGCACCATATTTCCAAGATAAATAGTGTAACGTTTTTAGAATGTGATTATAAATTACCAGTTGAAATTATAACCTTACCTTCGTAATGAGATAATGAAATAAGAGTTGCAAGCACGCCTCTCGATTAACTAACGGAATATTTAATAGTTCAACTTCTTATGATTTTATGCAGTAATGCATGTTAATATTCACGCTGTGCTATATATGGAGTACAGCTACAACATGGCGCCCCAGACCTCACACTGATTCATTTACATTCTGCCTGCCATATGCAATTCAAATATTTCCTTCGTCTACTGCGTCTAATGTAATCTGTAATTCAAAGTGCGATTCAATTCTAAATATGTCGTTTACGTTTTGTTCACGTCTAATTTGTTATAGATTTTCAAGCTTTTGTTATGACAAGGCACTATACTTACTGTGAAGAATAGTTTGTATTATATGAGGCAGTTGGAATTTCTACCGTGAAATTACCTCGGAAAAAATAGCTCACAAATTAGAAGTAGCCGGCCACGGTCTATGCTGCAAGTATCTATCGTATTTGTACTATTTTGTTGTTATTATTTTAATTTTGTAGCAGTGTTTATAAAATACAACTTAAAAAATAACCCCCATATACATATAGAATTTTAAAAATCTTTTATTACATACTGTCCACCGTACACTACTTTACGTCATTAATTTGAGTCCGGGAAATGACACATTACAGTACTAGACCGGAAAGTGTTGCCTCGCAACCTTTTGCCAATCACTAAATAAGAAAAATTTTCAAACATTTGGTTGCTATCGTTACTTTAAATAAGGCAACCAGATTATCCTTAATAATTTGCTTGATTTAAATATTATCCTTTATTCAAAAATTTAAAAAAGCCATACAGTATGAAATAAAATGTTGTACGTCACACGGCCGTGAGATGATCTTACAATAGTCGTCTTAAATTCCAGATTCGGCTCCTTAGTCGCCTCATCCGGAAACATCTCGACTCGTTACTGTAATACGTCATCTCCCGGCCTTATAACGTAAATAACTATAACTTTAGCTAATAAAAATAAACGGAATTTTTACTGATTATAGCTAACATTTATTGAAAGTTATTAGAATAATGTTAAATACAGTGGTAGAACAGTAATGTCTCAATTCTAGACACTGTGTTTTATTTAAATTTAAAATGCAGAAGTTTGTCTACGCTAAAGAACGATATTTAAATGACAAGCATCACATTTGTAAAAAGTGAACAAGTACCTAGTAAGAAATGTTATTACTAGTAGCGGCTCGTGATTTTCGTGTACTGAAAGGTCTTGTAATATTTTTTGGAAAAAAATTCACTTGCATCCCCAAGTTTTAGGTAGACTTAGGTATATTTTAAATAGATTCTTTGCGTTGGCAAAATAATGTATTTTTATTAAAGTGTTCAGTTGACTTTTGATAAGTATTTCCTAATTATTCTAGTTTGATATCCACCTTGTGAGACGTGTCAAAATTCAAAGAAATTTTTAAACGCTTGCCGAAACAACATTTTGGAATTTTAGTTTTAAATATTGTAAGTCAACGTCGCAGCTGTTTTGTGACACCGCAGTGAGTTATCACAAAATAACAGATACGGGAAATAAGAAAACAGCATTTCTTCCATTGCATCCACAATTCAACAAACTATTTTGCACAGACATTGTTTTAAATAAATAGCACTTAATTATGACTCATTCAACAAACAACTGTTGTCATACTAACGCGTGGTGATCTCTCACATTACGCAGTAATACGCATGCGCTCAATTTACACTGCAATTTCTCCTTTTTTAGATTGTATAATTTGCGATTTACTGTGATGAGCTGTCTATTTCACTCTTACTCATTTAAAAAAAAGCCTTTCAAATCTACGTCATTATTCGGCGCACTATAACTGGCATGGGACAACCAACTACATTGTCCCTCGGCTAGATTCGTTTAATGCCCTAAATATTCAAACTTTTAAACGCTTTGGCAGCTGGCAATGACCAATGAACCCAATAGAGAAAGACGAAGAAACTGGTTATTAGATACCTTACGGTGTTTTAAAATTTAGTGTTAATTCAATCAGAACACAGTAACTTCTATAATATTTGCCTCTAACTGTTAGAGAAGTGTTAATCTATAATCCCCACCATCAACATTATCTGACATGAAACCAGCATTGCTGCCAATCCTGGATGGTAAAAAATTTAGTACTTATAAAGGTTTAGAAAACCCTTAGAATTATATATACATTAAATTACATATAAATATTAATGATGGGATATTTCGAATGAAAATATTCGTACCATTCGATTATCGAAATATGCCGAGATATCTAGAGTGGTTGCAGAAAATCCTTTGAATGTTTTTACGATTTTAAAATATTCTATTCGAAATGTTTTGATTTAAACATTTGGATAATGTTTTAGCTCCTGTTCCTGGTCTCATATGTTTGTAATATATGATTAATAAAACAGAATAATGTATCCAGTTTATATAAATATTATTCAAAAGACAGGTCAAAATTAGCAATGAAATGTGACAAAATTAAAAATACTGGTACTATTCTAAGCTGAAGCGATAAGAACGAGAATTGATTCGTAAGAGCATTCTAGAAGCAAGCGGAAATCGTTTTTCCTATATTTTACCCCATAGGTACACATGAATGATTTCATTCGAATGTATCAAATACCTCTAACTCATACATATTGCAACATTGTGGACCCTAGGTACGATAAGTTGTGGCCTGTTGTCGCACGTTGTGTTCTTTTTGTAGTAACAGGTTCACACGCAAAAGTAGCTGAACATGGTAAATCAAACCCAAGAGAGTAAGAAGCGTAGCCCGTGTAGAACGCTTAGTGCTCTCAAGATATTCAAAATAAAATGCTCTTGTTGGTAGCACAATTACAATACTGAAAGCAGATGAGTCTTTTTTTATATAAGCTCACCCCCTGTCGTAAATACTCTAAAGGTAAAGTAAAAGAAACCTTGTTGCAACGGATGAGCTAACTCTAGCACTATGCAAAACCCGTACCTCTAGCACTGAATTGAGGTTAACAAAGAAGAACCTCATATAGAGTACGTGGGGTGATTCGATAGTCTTGACTGGAGAATCTAAAATAACTGAAAACCATTCCAATATAATTTGACATCATTTCTTAAGCACGCGGCTCTTTTTGGCATGTCACTGGTTTCAAAGCAAAAAGGCAGAACACGTGCGCTTCCAATACGCACTTACAAAAATCTGTTGCAAAATATTATTCAATACTAGTTAAAAGTAGGACATTCTTTAAGTTACGTGTATAATAAAACAGTTTGTTAAAAAAAAGGTATTCGTTTAGTATAAATAATTATTTTTAAAATTAACTTTTTAAGGCAATTTTCTTGATTGAAACTAAAGTGGTGGTTTCTTCGCCGCCATTACGTTGATGAATCCACGAGCTACACAAAAGCATGAGATTGCTGAATAAACAAAACAATGTGCAGTCTCACAGAACAAACAAATAAATCCTTCAAAGTCGATCCGTTGGCGTAAAAACAGCCCAAAACAACTTGGACGCAAGTGTCTGGGCATTGATTGTTCGGGACAAGCACATAAGTCTTCGCCCCCCGAGGCCGCGTGATTTGTCCGCTAATCGCAGTAGCCTGGGGACGCGTAATGGAGCTCATCTAGAGGGCTGTTCCCCGTCCTTCGCCATCTAGATTCTATAAGTAACAAGGGACGTAAGTAAAGGAGTTTTTCAGGATATTCAGTAAATTAGAGCGGCTTTAATGCGCCCTCATTTTGTTGAAACGTGGTTTCTGCTAAGAGTTCACGAAAAATCACGAACTCTTGTAATGGAGAACGTCCAGAAGCAATAAACAGTGGGGATTATTTTTATAGAGGGTGCGCCAAAGCTTATTTTGAGTAGCCAGCATTTTGTAAGCGAACGTCAATCAGATTTGCCGATGTTGCATTTCCCTTGTCGGATACGTTTGATTGCAGCCAGTAACTTCTAGCCACGATTAAAAATACACCATGCTTCAAATAAGATGGGTAGCTGTTTGTTTAAACTACAAACTTGCCACCTAATTTATATCACCATTTATATTGCATTTAACTAAATGTTTGTATTAAATCTAAAACGGTGTTTGAAATAGCACTGGTGATATGCTTCTCAAAACAAATAATGTTTTTCCTCAGTAAAAAAAAATAAGATAGGGCGATTGCCTTACGGACCAATATTAATATATGTATTTTGTGTATGTAGTTAACACAGTTAATTGATTTATTTTAAAAATATCAAAGAGCAACATATTACCGTATTTTTTTATGTATACCTAATGTGCACACTTTAAAACGATGTCTACATATTATGACATATAAATAAAAAGCTTGCGGTGTAATGTGTAAGATGTAAGATATGGAACAGAAACTGAAATAATAAATTTCAATGTGTAGACGACTTCCATTGTTCTTTTTATAATAGTCTCATTGTTCGAGTATCGGCGTAAAGCAAAGGGGAAGCTTTGCATCTACCACAAAATGTTGCTTCATATTTATACGGTAGAGGGTTTTTGTGTCTCCTGCAGGTAAGGTATGAGAAAAGTTTTTTCATATATCCAGTTTTTACTTATTTTAATGCTACTGCTACTTATTTGTTATAATACAATCTAAGTTTGATGTTCCTTTAAACGTTTTAAAACTTAAATTGTAGAACTAACCTCAAGTCATATTGCTGCCAAGAAGAATCTAAATCTAATCTTCTTATTTTAATTATGAATTAGTGAAATTGTTTTTGTTTCCGTATTTTAATAACAAATAAGGCAATTAAGTAGAAAATGTAGCGAACCGAGAATCGAAGTCTTAGTTTTATAAATTATACGACGATATGTAATTGTTTCTGTATATTAAATAAGGATCCCTTCGACCTGCATCAACTCGGGAGGAATTCGGCTGCAGCTGAAATTTGCGGTGTGTATTATTTTTTTTAGTTATGAAGAAGTAAGCGAAGTACTTCTCCCGACTTTCCAATACTTTAGATGTTGTTAGTTATGATATATTCAAAAGTATTTTAATATTAACGTTTCACGTCCCTACATTGCCTGCACTAACATCTTATCATTCTTACCACTGTACCGAGAGCATAGCTGCATAATAGTCATATTCTAAAAACATACTGCATACATACTGAAGCTCACAATTAAAAATAATAGTATAAACGTTTTGAAAATCTGAAGTTTTTTGGAAAAAGGTTCCTTGGAATTAAGGAAATCTAAAAATGATAGAAAAATTACGTCCGCCAAAAGTTGGATAGGAAGGGAAAAATTGCCTTATTTTTACAACTTTATGCTACTATTCCTCATGAGCAATTGAGCTTAAACAAAATTGTTATTGTCTTACGTTTATTAAAAGAATGGGCATATTTTTTCGATTTTAAAAATGCATAGAAAGCGTAAAAAGAAATTAGCGAACTGGGACACAAACCAAATTATAGCTCATCCCTATCTGTCAGAGCAGTTATTGGGCAATATTTTTTTGTGAATTTTTACTACAATTTTTTATTTACAAATTTTTTTTACATAATAACTTTTTTCTACCTTAGGGCTATTAAAGTACCAAATTACATACCTATCTATTAATTCATTTTCGAGTAAAAATGCGTTAAAATCAAAAGTATCAAAATTCGTAGCGGCTGCCATGTTGTTAGTACGTTACAAAAAAAAGCATTCAATTTACTCTGAGGGTTTTATCAGATTGCGTTATTCAATTTAAAAAATTCCGTTTCTGAAACAAAAGTGCAACACTGACTTCGAGTTCAGTTTCTTAAATATTTATTTTGTTCGTAAATTTTTGAACTACCTCGACATTTCTAAACTCGGCGAAATTATACTATCTATTCTGAGATTATAAGGCGTCACCCACACACCCACTTACAGAAATACATTTTAAAAAACCTTTTTTTTTGGTGTTTGGAAGTCCAGAACAGGTATTTTCGTCAAAATATTGCATTTCAAATTTTTCATGAAATTAATACCAAAAAGTATAGGAAAGTAAAAAAGCGTAGGTTGTAGGGTTTCGCTAGTTATTCGTAAATGCCTGGTAGACGCAGCAGTTTGTTAGTTTAACTATTGTTATTAATTTTTAGCCGATTTTGAAATATGAGCGATATACGATATACAGAATCAACTCGATTCAATTCTTCTCATAGCAAACTTGAGGTGTTGCATTTATTTTAAAAATAATAAAATATATGACAATAAACAAACAAAAATTCGTCAAATTTAAGCATGCTGAATTTTTTTAATGTTCTAAGAATGAATTGATTTGATACGTCCAGTCTAAAAAACTACAAAGCATTTCTGTCTTTTCTGTGCTACTGAAAATAAATTTTATTATAACTTAGAGTTTATCATTAGTAAACCCTACACGGAAAAAAATCATTTAAAAAAATTTACTACAATGTTGTTGTAAAATTATCTTAGGAAATTTTAATACAATTATCGTTATAGAAGCAACATTTTTGCTAATTATTAAAACTTGTTTTAGTAAAGCTTGCTTTAAAATTGTGGTTTGCTTCTTATTGTAATGTTGTACATTAGCGTGTAATTTGTTCACACAATATTTGTATGAATTCGCGGAATATAGCATTGTGGCAAATTTTCGCACAAGAGTTGCATTTGTTTCAACAATTTTGCTGTTAAAAAAAGTGGCGTGATCAATAAACATAGATTTGGGGCGTTTTATCATGATAACATGCGCTTGTTGTGCAGATTATGCAAAATAAAAGCTAAAAATATAAAGGTTTGAAGACGCAGACGGATAATTGTTTAACTTATATTGCTGGCGTCGGCGTGTGCGTTGCGTTATTGGTATTTTGTGTGGTTTTTGATACCGCCAGTTACTTATTGTTAGTGAGTTAGTGTATCCATTATTACCTGCAATTCCTATATTATAAAAGTTGATCATGGACGGTTTTGTAAAGAACAAACTGGAGAACTGGGAATTAGACGAGAAGCTGCAGGGTATCTTTGAAGGTAGGTAGGCATTATTACTGTTTTGTAACTTTATATTATTTATTATTTCAATGGTATTACTTTGTTATCTATGCAAAAATTGCAATATTATTATTATTATTATTACCTTATGAACTTTATGAATCGATTTGGTGTAATAATATGACTCATGTCATGTGCATGTGTGACTCGTCTCATCGGCCATCAGTTTTGGCGCGCATTATGCTAGCGTCCTTATTAAACTTTTGACTTTTGAAATATGCATCCTTTTTTTAAATAGGTAAGTCGTATTATTTATTCCAATTCCAATAAAAGTAGAGCCTTCGCAAGTGCAAGCATAGGGTAATGGATTAAATGAGGGGATAAATTTCGGCTCTGTGCTGTCAAACGAAACGCCACACATTGCAAAATCTACCCCAAAAGGTCAAAGATATAAAGGTCAAAATTTGAAAATTTTGCATATTACAATAATTTTATTTATTTCTGCAATTTCACAAAAAATATATAAAACATAGCCACTATTATGTAGTATACAGGACGCTCGCCTCTCCTTTAAATACACGCGGGATGTTTCCTTTACCAAGTACATTACCTTCAAAGGGTGGTTAAAAACTTTTGTATATATTTTAAAACCGTAAATGTAATGTAATAATAAATATTTTAGTCTTATTTTCTTATTGTGCATTAAATTTCATGAGCCCAGTGGCGTAACAAACAACCCCGCATTACGGGGGCCCAGGTGTCTACAAATAAACGATGATAAGAGTAACTAAAAGCAATTGAAATACTTTTGATAAAAGTGGGCCTGGGCCCGCACAAGTTTCATGCGGGGGGGGGGGGCTATCACTTTCTGTTCCGCCACTGCAGGAGCCCTAAAAACTGCGCAGCTTTTTCCTATCGAAAATTTGTTTTAGGCATAAGTAGATCTGCATCTGGTTATTGTAAATTTTTACAAAAGAAATGTAGTTTTGCACATTTTTCCCTTTTTCGTGAAAAATTGCTCATCTAATTATTTTGCTATTTTTGCGAGATTTTTTATATTTTGCGTTAGGAAATTATAATAATAAATATAGCCTCCATAAGTAAACTTTGAAATATTAAAATTATATAGAGAAAATTTTGTTTTTGATCTTAAACTTTCTGAAAATGTCAATACTTGTGACTGATTTTTTTTTATTTTAAGAAAACAAACTACATGAGGACTCGTTCAATAATCTAACAGAAGCTGACATTAAAGAACTTATTCCTGTACTAGGTGTCAGAAAAAATTTCAGAGAAAATTCAGAGAGTACCTAGTCATTCAGGTAAAATTTACTTAAAATAATAAAAATAGTAGTAAAGTAGAGGAAACTAGTTTTGTTTCAAATCTTTATAGATTTTTAGAACTTTTGTTGGTAGATCTATTCTCAAATTCCTTGTACTTTGTAATGGACTAACTACAATTGTGTTGGAAAGTGTGGAATTGTGTTAAAAAGCTCTGCATTGCAGTACTTTTTTTCACAATTGTAGTTAGTCCAGCAACTTATTTGTTTTCTATACGTATAAGCATAACGTAGGTGTACAATATTTTTTATATTTTTTCTGCATAGGCCACTAACAACGGGCCTATTTTTCTACAAGCCGTATCTGATACATCTGGATTATTATTATCAGCAACTGATGAAACAGACACAGTTTCAAATATCTCCACATCCTCACAATCTCTGGAAACGGATGCTGAAGAAGTCATCGAAGATGTTGAATTAGGTATGATGGTTAATTACCGTGTCTTCCAATCATTACTAAAGTCATTTTGTATGTATGTTATGTTCTTTGTTTATTTAAGCAATTATGCAACAAAAATCTTGTTGTCACAAAATATTGCTGTCAACTTTCTTGTTCTTGTATTGTTTTTAGGACTGTTGAAGTTTCTTATTTTTTGTGAAATAATATAATGTACGATTAATACTTATAGGATGTATTAATAAAATTTTCTATCTCGGCATTCATATTTAATTTTAACATATACAATCCCATATAATTCTTCGTGTCATAAAAGTCATAACAAATTCTAAAACAATAATGTTGAAACCTCTCGTACAAAAGTGTAATAATTAGTTGCACAATTTTTAGTAAAACCTACTTCGGGAAAAGCGAAATTTTAAAACAATATTGTTGAAACCTCTGCTACAAAAGTGTAGTAAATTGTAACACAATAGTTGCTGAAAGTACTCATGAAAAGGCGTTTTTTTAAACAATGTATGTTACTACAATTTATACATTATTGTGATAAATTTTACAATATGTATAATTCCATTTTTCACCATCATACTGTCTTTAAGGAATGTACAATATTTTAACAACAATCAAGTAGTAACGAAGCACGCACATGGTGCCTAGTCGTATATGTACTACAAATTGTAGTAAAAATAATAACATTTGTGTTGTTGTTCACAACATTTTTTTTTCCGTGTAATAACCAAATAATAGCGGCAGCGGTGACAGCAAGATAAATAATTACCGAAAACAATCAATTAACTGAGCTATTATTTTGTGGAGACCAAGAGTCCGTCGTGTGGTTATGGTGAGACAGTTGGGGATTTAATATACAGATTTGAAGCCTTCAAATCCTACGAGTATCGGTCGCGGTGTTTCACCTGTAACTACGTATCTATATTTTGTTGCTAATTTGGACCTGATTCTTAATTTCTTCTTAATTACAATGATCTAACAGATAGATTGGGATATGAGATATAGTGCACAATCACTTTTAATTTATGGAAAAAGATTTAAAAAAACGTTTTTACATGCACAATGGGGGAATCAATTGCTGTGGTCATATTCTTTCTGTCTACGACTAACACGCTTTCGCGACAGTACCTACTGGCCATCGAACCTGAAACCGCTTGATCACTAAGTAGACGTTTAGCCGACTGAGCCACCGTGGTCTCAAAAATTGCACATTAACAACAATTATTACAAATTCCCCGTACCTTTCTAGTGGGTACCGCTTAATGTAACTAATCTTTTTAATTTATTTAAAGTTGGCCTATGTAGTGGGGCTACCGCGCTAAAGTCCTTTCCCCAGTTTTTGCGCATGTTTTGGTGTACTTGGAAAAAATGTCTTCTTCCTTCCCGCTTTGGTTTTCAGTAACTTTTGATTATGACATTATCTTTATACAATTGAAAATTTTTCTTCAGTTGCAGAAATAAATTGAGTTTCCTGTCGTTTTTCGTATTCTTGTGCAAATAGTAAAGTTAGTTCATATAATCGCATGCAAGTCAACAATTCATTAGAAAACGGATGAAACAAATGATTTTCTTGTTAATTTACTAAGAAAACTTGCAAAACTGATGGGCTAAGTTCCACGGCTTTTATGGTAGTTTATTAAAAAAAACAGCAATAAATAAGCTGTGTCAAGACGCAAAACATACGACGTACCTAATGCGTCTCGCAGTATTGTATAACAAGATGCGTAACTACTAACTAATTACGTGATGATTATTATTTTGGGAGTAACATTCCTACCCAGCGTATTCGACATCGAATAATTTCTATGCACAGTACTGAACGTAATAGCAAACAATATGTAACCGTAGTCATAGAAACCGTTTACTTCTAATTTAACATGGCTTGTATAAACGTAAACAATCAAGAAATCGCAAGTATATGCATAGCCTAACCGTGTCAAAAATGACCGTCAGACTGTTCAAGATAATCTAGGAAGAAGATGTTAACCTGCAGCAAGAATTATTCCTGCTGACATTAAACGTGTTGAAGCAAATCGCCGAATGTCTCTGAAATAGTTGAAAAAGCCAACAACCCGTTTAATGGCCGCCAGAATAACTCTTCTTGAGTAACATTCTTGTCAAACCGGCCCTTAAATGAACAGAAAAATAGCCAAGCAAAAAGTATCCACTAATAAAATATCAAGGAAAAAATTTTTCGTAAGTTTAAATAAATATTCATGCAAAAAATATCAAGGATTATATAGCATCTGTCAAAACCATGGTCTAAGTTTTCTAAGAACATGCCCTAGAAGGTGCAGCATAAACTCAGAAACGGTTCCAAATCCGCAAAGGATCAAACATCAAATTTAAAATCATCCGGGATCTTCAACATCCCTTGCTCTTGTAGTTCAAACTACATCGGACAAACTGGTCGTTCTATTGAGTTAAGCTTACGATAGCACAAAGATGATTGCAAACACAGACGCATCACAAAATCTACGGTGGCTGAACATACTGGTTTAACTGGGCATAAGATGGACTTTGACAATGCTCGGGTAGTCGCCAAAGTACCGTATTACTTCCTTTATATCCTACGTGAAGCAATTGAAATTGAGAAACAACCTAACAACATAAACAAGAAATATGGTTTTAGACTCAGTAAAGCTTGACTCCAGTAGTTTATCCTCTAAGGGCTCCTAAGCATCATCGATCTCACGATCACGCTCCACCGGATTTGTCTTTGCTCAACAGTGACAGCCAACCAGAACTCCGCCGTTCTGCCTGATTGGCTCAGAGGGGTTAAAATACCACCGCTTCACGAATTTAAATTCAGTGCTCTTTTCACTCTAAAGATGCAAGCTGCAATGTCTTCCGAAACTTTAGTTGTATGGGTTCACAAACAACTTACAGAAATAAGCCGATTAAGTATTCTTGTCCTGGCAAACAAAACACATTAGGATCAAATCTTTGTCCGCCCCAAGGTTTAAATAATCTCAGCGCACTGCTCTGTTTAGGCAGACTGGGCCCACGAACAAATATAGCTCAAACTTTTAGAGCGAATGCGTGTAAAAGGTACATGTCGACCCTACCTGATCATGCTGGGTGTAATCCCCAAATGACGACGTGGTCTAATCCGAAAGTAAATTGTAATATTGACATTTCGAGAAGCCGCGAAAGCCTCAAAGAATATATTTTATAATTTATAGACCGATATTCATGAAACCTCCAAGTTGGCACAATTACATAAGTGCATTTATTTTTACTAAAATTGATTTCGTTCATTATTTTAAATAGTAATTTTCACATATGATACCCTTCTAACAGTAGAAATGAATGTCTGTTCATATTTTAAAAATCGACAGAACTGTTTGTAGCTCTCTTCTCCCCACGTACAATTCCTGGCTATGCCACTGAACATAACAGATGATTACTGGTACTACCGGGAGATCGAGAAAGGTTGTCCGAAAAAAACTACTTTCTACAGAGAGTATATCAATCTTTACATCCTCAACCTGTCATGGTGCTGTCATGTATGAAATGAAGTTAGCAATTTCTGGTAGATTCAAAAGAGGAAAATAATTATTAAAATAAGAAGTTATTTGCAATCAGTTTTAATTACGGTTAATAATGGAATTAATTAGAACATTATTTGTTTTATTAACTAATTAGAATATTAAATTTTACAAAAATAAATTAACAAAATTAGTAATTAGTAATTACAGTTCATGTTCGAAATGAGCCCCATTATTGTTGATACAGCACCCTACTCTTCTTTTCATGCTGTTAAAAACATTTTGTAGCTGTTGCACAGTTATATTTGCAGTAGCGGCAGTAATAGCATCCTTCAGTTGCTCAAGTGTGTGCATGGGGGTCTGATATATCGTGTTCTTTAAATGCCCAAAAAGAAAATAATCCAGGGGTGTCAAATCGGGTGACCGTGGGGGAAATGCAATGATATGATCGTCATAAAATTGTTGTATATATTGATTTGTTCGAAGGGCTGTATGTGCAGGTGCATTATCCTGCTGAAAATATCCCTGACGTAATTCATCATCGTGAAGCTGATTTATAAATGTGTTTAGAATTCCGATGTAGCGGTCAGCTGTTACGGTATCTTCAAAAAAAAATGGAACCAATTATGCGTCTTCTGGAGATGGCAATCCACACGCCAATCTTTATCGGATGCAGTGGAGTTTGTAAAAATTCACCAGGGGCCTCTGCAGACCACATCCTGTAATTTTGTTTATTTACGTAACCGGTGAGATGGAACCAGGCTTCGTCTGAAAAGAAACTTGAATCCAGCATTTCATCGTTATTTAAATTTTGGTTAAACCAATTGCAGAACTGCACACGTTTCTCATAATCGGGACGAAGTAATTCTTGCATTACTGAAATTTTATATGGGTGTAAATGCAGTTTTCGTCTTACTGCCTTTTGACACGTTCCATAGCTTAACCCTGCAATTACAAATTATAATAAATTTTATATGCAAAAATTTATAGTTTACAAAATACACCTGTTTGTTGCGCTAACTGTCGTAATGGTTTTTTAGGGCTGCGTTCGATACGCCTCTGTATATCCTCTAATGTGTCCTGAGTTAAAAGGGTTGGTCTTTCAGGAGATTTTTGTGTATCTACCAAAGAAGTAATAGAGGTTAGGAAGGAGGGTTTCAAGTTAGTTGCACTTAAAGCACTGTGACGGATGTGACGTCATCGCCGCCATATCCAGACACTTTTGGTGATTCATTTGTGCCGGTGATGGTTGTGTATGTTTACAAATTGTGTTACTAAATATGGTTAGTTGTATTTGCTGTGGTTGCTCGAGTACATAAATTAACAAGCAGAAAGGAATAACTTTCCATAGGTAAGTATTTTACCAAATGTAAATAATAAATTTCAATTTGACGTTTGAAGTTAAGACAGTGGCGGAGAGGTCAATATTTCGATTGTTTTATATTGGTAGGAATTTATCTGTTAAGGATAGTGTAAGAAGTCGTCTAACCCATTTAATTTTCTTTAATGGGCAATAAAATACTTGTACTTTGTTTCCTTCTATAATAAATTGGCAACTAAAACAGCATATAGCATTATAATTTGTTCGATATGCCCTAAATATAATTTTCTGACGCCGCCACTGGTGACACTTCCGCTACGTCACAGTTTGGCAGCCATGTTCAGACACCTTTAAGGTTTACTGGCCAATGTGCATAAGTTCCTTCCTAACCTCTATTACTTCTTTGGTATCTACACTACCCGTTGTTTGGAAACGATGTACGATGCGCTTTACATGCCTGCTTAGATTATCGTAATCAAAGTCGACGTCGGGGAAACGATTAACGAATTCATCTACACACAAATTTACTGAATATTTCCATTCACCATCATTTTCATTGCGTTGACCATTGCGGAAATAAGATTCAATAATAAACTTGTTGTGTTCAACGGAATACATAACCTTAAATTTACGAACAATTATCACTGTTTTCAATTAATTGGAAACACTGTACTTACTGTAAACTTCGTTTAACAATCCCTAATTAGTATTGAAAAATACTATTTGTATAATAATAACAGCGTCCAAGAATATAAAGTGAAATTAAGAAACGTCAACACACGGAACAAGCATAAACAAACGACGGAACAAACGTATTGCGCAGTATGGCTAATATCACACTAGAAAGAAACATTGATAACTACTTAGAAGGTAGTTTTTTTTGGACAACCTTTCTCGATCTCCCGGTATTAATAATATACTTTGTAGAAATAAGAGAACAAAAACAGTTAGAATAATAGATAAAAAAATATTAAACATGAATTAACGACAGATTAAACAATTATTAACAAATAGAAACTGCTGTGTAAAAGTGTTTAAAAGAGAATTTTTGTATGTGCTGACGATAAAAATTAAACTCTGATTACATTACACGGTATTAGTGATTACATATACAGTCTATAGACACAGAGTATACAATATACATATATGTATCTATTAATATATGGGTAGTTCACAAACTTCGATT
Source organism: Ctenicera cuprea (assembly GCA_958336395.1). Taxonomy (NCBI): domain Eukaryota; kingdom Metazoa; phylum Arthropoda; class Insecta; order Coleoptera; family Elateridae; genus Ctenicera; species Ctenicera cuprea. The sequence goes on along the minus strand of OY284487.1, from coordinate 31,245,430 downwards.
TAGATATACTAACAACCGAAATCTACTGTAATTCATAGTTTTACTAGTTTTTACTAATGTTTAGTAACTTACAGTTAATGTCAATTTTATTATGTTTCAAATAACGCCAACTATACATTAAAATGATATTAAAAACTAAAATCAGATTATTATTATACAGACTTATAAGGCTGTAATGTACACAACGTGCCTCAATACCAAACAAGTATTTCGACTGCACTACATAACAACAGTTTTTTTGTATAATTATAATAAAGTGTTGTTTTGCGAGGTTAATATAATCCACAAGCAGCGGAAACTTTCTAGATGTAAATTATACTTCTGTTGAAACCGCGGGACAGCGATGCAAAACACTTTATCACGCTTGCGACTTCTGTAATAATTACAAAATGGTTACATTTCGTCTTCCGCGTAAAACATAGATGTGTTCCCATGATAACGTTCATATTTGTGTTTTTGTAACGGTTTGTGATAATCAGTTCCGTCATATTTTGCGGCTTTCCACTTAAACTTCTTTTAAATGTCTGAAATAACAATGGCGTCAAGTTCTGTGGCTTATGACTGTATTACACGAATTATTTCACAATTCCATAGTTTATTTTCAGTCCATGTAACCTCTTAGAAGTATATGTAACGATATGATTGTCTACTCTCTAAGAATCAAAAGAGGCTATAGAAATTGATACTCAAAATGTTATAAGATGTACATATCTAACATTGCCTGTTTTGATAACAGCAAACTGTACTTTTCTTTCTAAAAACGTTATGCATTTTAAATATTTAACATACAAATTAAAATAGTGCTGAAATACACTTTGTTAAACATGTCAATATATTGAAATAACATCTCAAGATAACACCGTATGCTATTGACGTAATGCTTTTATACAGAATGTCCGAAAATTTGATGTCCAAATTTATATGACGCATACTAAGCCCCACTTCGTGTGGTTCGGAGCCCACGTTAAACTGTAGGTTTTCTATGTTTGTCTGTAAAAACTATGTACGCGCACCACACAAAAACATAAGAGAGAAGTCGCTAACGCTCTAAATAGGGTATGGCAGTGGAGAAGAAAAAGTGCCTCAAAATAAACAAAAAGCTGTCGAACAAACCGCCACGGTACTTTTCTGGCATACGCCTACTGTTTTATTATTCTCCGAATTAAATCTATTGCATTAATTTCCACCGTAGAAGCGATGTTAACCTGTTCAGGAATTAATCAATTCAAATAATATTCCTTCCTAATTTAAAAAAAAATAACGTATGATTGTGCGGATTGTGTGATTGCGGTAGTATAGAGCCTTCGTTAATTACTGATATCCACGTGACTTTTGGTCCGCAGTGACTTACGGAGTTTTAGATTTAGATGTTGAAATCAGTTCAGGATTGGTACTCGTGGTAACTAAAAATTCATAAAGTGTCACTGTCAACACACAAACAGCTTGTGAATTTTTGGATAAAATGCTTACCAACAGTGTAAGTTGGGTTGCCTATATTATGTGGTCACGTGGGTATCAGTAATTAATGAAGCCTCTGTACATGAATCTTATCTTAATTTTATATTTTCTACTGGCTAGTCTCTATTTTCCTAATAAATGTAATTAACATTACCTTATTTATGCAGGTGCACAGGTACATGATTTCAAAAAATATGGTCGATGCCGAAGAGATCGTTTGAATCAACTTACGCATGGTATATGCCTAATTGACATTATTTTAGCGGACGAGGAACTATATTTTATTAGAAATGTTTCTAATCGGATGAGAAACCACTGGCAGAACAAGTGCCTGAATTGATTATCGTAACAATGCACAAAGATTAAATTGCTCTTTTACAGGAAGACATAAACAACCGATAAAATATCAAAATAAACAAAAATATTATGAAATCTGATTTATAGTTAAAATTTAAATGTTTGTACTCACAATCCTATTATTTAATTCCGCTTTATTTACAACAAATATTACACTCAAGCTACATGGACATAAAAATTTCTTTCTAGCTCGTTGGGGTAGAGCCACCACGAATTGTATAATTCAGTAGTTTAACATATGTAATTTGATGCGGGTAATTTTAGAAATACGACCATTTTGGTTGTTAACTATAAAACAATTAAGGTGAAAATATCCCCCATTGGAAGAACACCGGCTCTAGAATGATTTCGTGGCCAACACATCTTGAAACTAGTTTTACAATACTTGGGGAATATTCTCGACGCGTGCGCCAAATTTTTCGTAGACATATATAGCCCCCTTGGTATTTTCTAATTGTAAATAATATTTCCCCGCTGAAAGCTTCAAATCAATTTTGGAAGTAGGTGATTGTCGTTTTTTGGTCATTGCTCAACTGTTCGGGTCAACGACCAAAAAACAACACTCTAGAAGTTTTCTTAATAAATAGAAGGTTGTTCCTGTTGTCATTCAATAGGTTCATATCAATTTTTAAGTAAAAGTTCTTAAATTTACTAAAACAATAGGTGGTGGGGATGACTTAGGGGTGCTAGGGATTCGTATTTGCACAGATAGGTTATTTTTTATGCGTAGAATACATATCCGAGTTTCTATTTCTAGGCGCCTATATTTAAGCAGAACACCCCTCTCCACCTCTGTACCTATAGTTGGTAGATGTCATCTGCTGTATTGATATCAGGCATTTTGTTATTCCAAATAATGTTTACCTACTGCAAGAAAATTAAACGATTTTGTCAGTTTATTTTGTAATTTTGAACCTCAAAAAGAAAAATTATTTTCAAATATAAATATTTTACAAATTTTCAGTTTTATATTTTTGAAATGTTTGGAAATTTTCAAAATATCCATATTTAACATTATGCACAAATGTATATATGTAATATTTAGGATAGGAGCTACTGCTTCCTTGTTCCTCATTTTTAGCTAGTAATATATTTTTACTGCTCTTTGACGTTCTTTAATATTAAAATATCTACATGGCGACACTGTAAATTTGGGTTCCTAACCACGCTTTTACTTTAGTATATAAATTAGTGACTGACTTTTAAAGTGCAAAGTGAAAACGTCTATAGAAGCCTGTATTGATGAAAAGTTTTCCATAATAGTATATTATAAAACAAGTGTATAAGCAAGCCTTTAAAGCACACGCGACGGGTTTAAAAGCACGAGGCGAAGCCGGGTGCGTTTTAACGGAGCAGTGGTTTAAAGGCTCTTATACACGTGTATTATACGCTATCTTTTATTATACCTGCATCATAATCTAGAAAATAAGAAGAATATAGCTAGGAAGCAGCATTTTGATTTTGATTCATCTTACATAGTAGTCTATGATGTGACGTCATATCATTTACCTGGAGATTGGTTAGCATTTTTTGTTGTTTATGTTGCTGTGTGAATTCGAATTATTTTTATTCGCGTGTTGGTAATTTGTTGCTTCAAAATTGATGACGTCATTGTTGCTTAGCAACTTTAAAACACCGGGGTGTTTAAATGTTGGGTTTACGCACGCTTTTTGGTTTGTTTTACAAGGATTAGGATGCAGGTATAGTGAAAAATTAAATTAAAATTATCAAAATCTCTATACATATATCAAGCATATAGATGGCTTCTGCATCATTGCGATATGTCGTTCATTTCATAAGTAAGCAATGTTACCAACTTCAAAATAACTAAATACCTTAATTCTATTAAATTAAATGGGCATCACATTCTCGTAGCACGGAAAACTTCTTAAATTGTGTTGCTGTTTATGAGAAATAAAAATTAGACATATACCGATAGTTTTGAACCATTTAGTAAGATGCACTTTATAGAAGTATTTTAATATATTTTAACCTTGTGCAGATTTCTACAAATTAAATTTTTATTTATGTTTAACATATTATTAAAGTGCTCGACTATTTCCTGCTTTTTTGGCATTTTATTGTATATATTTTGCTGCATTTAGTTTAAATTATTTTCGAATTCTCTAACGGTAGGATATAAGGTTATGCTTGTGGTTTTATAGTCGTAAATATCTTATATATAAACAATATGTTTATTTTTATAATCAAACAATTTCTAGTCTAATATTTCACAAAGTCAACTCGTTTAAATATATTGATTTGTTTAATCCTGAGCTGCTACTGAAAAGTTTAGTATTATGAAAATTTTTGTTTGGTTGGTAATTATTACGTTACACAATTTTGACATGTGTACTTCACAGCTTCCGCAGCTTGCGTTAAGTATTAAATGTAATTAAGAAATTGTTGTTTATTATATATTTATTAATTGTTTTATAATTTTTAAGTCGGTGCCAAGTAAAACATAAAAATTCGAATCTATTTTGTTATTGAAGCAAGGTATATAATTTTAATGATTCACTTGGCACCGACTTAAAAATTATAAAACAATTACTAATTATATAATAAACAACAATTTCTTAATTACATTAAACGGAACAACAAATAAGTATTAAACTGTTGTATAAAAAACATTTATTTTGTGCTTTTTAGTTAACTTATGTCACTTTTGTGTTTTTATTTGAAGTCGGTTTTCTTTTTTTTTTAAAGTTAATTATTTTACAATTTTAAGTGATGGGTAGACGTAGTAAGGATGCTTCTCGAATGAGGAAATGACGGCTTGTTGAAACGGAAGATGAAATACGGAAACACTAAAAAGTCGGTTAAAAAAATAGATTTTGAGGTGTATCTTCGAAGTTCAAGCTCCAATACCAACGAAATTATAATGGGACCACCTTGGAACTATACTGAACCCAACACAAAAGAATCATTAAAATCGGTTCATAAACAAAAAAGTTATGCCCGAACATACATAAAAAAAAATTTAAAAAAAAAAACATATATACAGACGAATTGAGAACGTCCTCCTTTTTTTGAAGTCGGTTAAAAAATAGAGACTGTCGAAAATCAAAAATTTTTATTAAAAAACTTCGTAATAGAGAAATCAAAAAATAAAAACTCGTGGCTTGTGGCAGGGCCTCGTAAGGCCTCGGGCCCGGGGGCCGTTGCCCCCTCTGCCCCATGGCAGTTACGCTACTGCTACGTACTATAATAAAAACCGTTATAAACATTTTTGTCTCAAGTTTGATTTTCTGGTAAGATGATTATAAATGTCAAAACTTTAAGAGGGATTATCATGGTATATGCGGAATATTTAAGAAAATCTAGCAATTGATGCAATAAATGCAGCGACACTCTTCGCTTCGTCAATAAATATTTGCTTTCATAAAAAAGAAATTGTAGTATGCGTAAAAAATACATACTATTGCTACGTACCAGTGGCGTAACTTCAGATTTTAGGCCCACGGACAAGATACCTCAAGGGCCCTGGCCCCATCTTCAAAAAACTTCAGTAATAAAGTAATTGATAATTAGAACAATTTCTTTAATAGGAAAAACATTATTTGCAGTCTAGTAAACAAAAATAAATATATTAAAGCCGTGTCTAAAATAAGCAAATCTTAGATTTTCTGAAGTTAATGTGTCTGGGTCGGTATTAAACGTGTGGGTGTTGTATTATTACTAAATATAATCTCACTTCAGTATTTTTCATTATATAAGTACATACTTACATGAAATTTAAAATGTTTTTTGTGTAACATAAAAATAGAGACTGTCGAAAATCTAAAATTTTTATTGAAAAACTTCGTAATAGAGAAATAAAAAAAATATAAACTCGTGGCTCGTGGCAGGGCCTCCTAAGGCCTCGGGTTCGGGGACCGTTGCCCCCTCTGCCCCATGGAAGTTACGCCACTGCTACGTACAATAATAAAAACCGTTATAAACATTTTCGTCCTAAGTTTGGTTTTCTGGTAAGATGATTATAAATGTCAAAACTTTAAGAGGGATTATCATGGTATATGCGGAATATTTAAGAAAATCTAGCAATTGATGCAATAAATGCAGCAACACTCTTCACTTCGTCAATAAATATTTGCTTTTATAAAAAAGAAATTGTAGTATGCGTAACTCAAACGCAAATTTATTGTCTTTAGTATAATAATGTATAAAACTGTTAAGTTGCTAACAGTGTATACTTCGAAGGAGAAGGTTTTCAATGATTATATATTCAGTTTAATTTTCATCGTGCTACAGCGCTGTGAATGGTTTTCTTTGTCGTATATTTAAGTAGGAAGTATGCACCTACATAGCTTCAGTTCACTAAATGACCCCAGTAGTAATGTTCGGCAGGACGGCCAAAGATCTTCAATTAGGTGAGAGGCGTGAAAAAGTCACCTTGCGCGGTGTCGGCGTTGTAATGGTACACCTCTCCTCAGAAAGGTTCAGGGTTTACCATAATTGGTATCACAGAGAACTGGGTGAGTGATTTCGCGAAAAGAGGTATTGCTAGCCCTTAGTATGGGTACCTAACACCTTAGCGGCAGCGTGTCTTCTGTAACGGGATCCCCGCTTTTTGACCGTTACTATTAATATGCCTGCGTTCTAGTCACTACGTCGGGGTGACCCTATGGGTTATAAATTTGCCTAGGCGATATAATGAGTGGGCGAAGGCCGACGATGTAGGCAGGTGAAGATGATCTCCGAGAATGAGTAGCGGTGCTGCTGACGTTAGGGACTTGAGCCCTAGGAGTCAGGTGCACTTTGACTGCTCACGCTCACTATTAAAGTGTCAACCCAAGAGACTAGTGCATCTGCATACTCGATGCTGCTAATATACCGGTCCTTAAGATCAAACCGGCTACTGACCGATCTGGGTAGTGCGTAGTTGACCAGTACTGAGTACTGCGAGTACCCCAACTAGTAGGGCCAGCTTCGGCTGTTCCTGAAAACCCAACTAGTGACTTTATTGACTGGTACCACGGCAACCATGTCCGAGCCCGCAGAGGACTAACAGCCCTCGTTTTTGTCACGGTGTACAGCTCATGGTGGCATGGTGAGCATATGCATGCTATCCATCTTGGTGCGGTTGGACGGGTGAGCTGCGCTTTTGCTCGGGCACTGATCTGCAGAATCAGCAGATATTTAGGTAATCTCCCCCGATTGGTGGAGACTTAAGGCTCGCAACCTGATGTCATGACTGGTAGCTTGTTCTTGTTGAACCGTTGTTAACAAGGACAGGTGCGCTGATTGAGCGTAACTCAATACGGCCCAAAAACGGATGTGGCAGATTAAGGCTCACGTTAGGTGCCGCCACGTTACTCTTAGAGTAGTTAATGATTATCCGGAGTAGTGAAATAAAAGTCTCATATTATTTTTAGATGCAGTCATCATTGAATGGAGTTATTCCTTCCATCCCTTATTGTTTGAATTTTGGTATTTGCAAATCTTTTTTTACAAAGAGTAAGGAATCTAAAATCGTCTTTTTACCTTGATTAATATTTTTGTGAGAGCGATTTAGAACAAGTTTCTACTGTATTTGTATTTTTATAGGAATTACGAATCTAAGAGGTGATCAATAACAGTTTGCCGTAGTATTGGTAGCGCCAATAACGATCTTGTATTTACTGTAAGGACCAGGAAGTTAATGTAAACAGCTTTTAAAATGTAAGTAATAAATTTTTTTGAAGAATGGGAATGATTTTTAATGACGCCTGGTTTTTTCAATTTTGTTATCTTTATAAAAAATTTTACTTTCAATGTACATATGCTGCTGTCACTCATATGCTGATTTTGGTATTAAAAATTAAGTTACACTGATGTATTGCTTATTCTTCTATAAGTATGTTTTTAAAATATCTATTAAATCTGGTATAAAATTAGTCATTAGTCATCGATCGAATTAAAAAATAATGATTGGTGCTGGTATTCAGGCAACTATATCTAAGTATAATTTTAATATAAAACATGTTTCTTCTGGTAATGCAGACTATCAAACGAAGTTGTAGTAGGTACTTTAAAAGAATGGATAACAAAAACAAACAGTTCGATAAGAGTAGAAAGCTTAAAAATCTTCTACATTTCTTTTGTGACTGCTTTCGTCACATCTTTGCTATAGGACTAGTACGTGCTCGTGGTTTGTGTTTTGGTGGAATTACATTTGGAACGAAACGCACTAGGTCCGTTACTCGAGCTGTCATTACATTGACTTCAACAAAACCCGCAGGAAAAGCTTCTTTCACCTCGATGAACGCACGGAACCGGCAATGATGGAGCGGTTGTCGGGAGCTGCAAGGGTTGTTCGGCAATGTGCTAATGAGAGGGCCTTGCTAGTGACCCCATCCGTCAGCCCCGACACCTCCACCCCAACACCCGGCCACCCACACCGCACTAAACGCGTTAGCGGCGCTACCAGAGCTCCCTAATAAATTCTAAAGTAACAAACACCCGAGCGCGCAGCTAAGCGGATTGTAATCTTTCCCACTGGTGATATTTCACTACCCAGACCCGGCTATCTATATCAGTGTGACACAGAAATATCACCCCATTTTATATTTTGAATCTATAAAATTGCGTTTATATCTATTGTGAAGTTGTAATATGAGAAACTTCTACTTCAGATTTGTTTTTGCTGATGTAGACTTTAATTTAATGTAATCTTTAGTTATACAACGTGGTTAAGAAGTACCTAAATTTTGGAGAAAATTCTACATTCAATATTTATGTATTCAGTTTCGAAAGGAAGTATTTTTGATTTATTAGTTGCTAAATGACCAGGGTTGGTCACGCAAACCTCCGATATAGGGAAAACTCCAAGAAAAAGTTTTTTATTACTAAATTAACTTTCGATTAGTTATACCAATATTAAATTCACCGCACACTATAGTTCAGGATTATTTAAAAAAGTGTTGTATATATAATTTTCACACCTACATCTGCCTAGACATTGTTATCAAATGCCAAATAAGAAACTTTCGTAGCAAGGATAGTGATAGATTACTTTCTTTTCTTCTTAAATTTTACTATAAGCTTATCGTTTATTGACTGTATCTAACAAAAATGCTGCGTAAATGCGAAAAATTTTATACCTACAATAAAATTTGAAATTTTGTTCGGTATTAATATTGTCTTCGTTCAAGCTAGCACTTTAGGTGTTTGCAGATTATGACATGTTTCTCTCATTCAGTAGATATCCATTCAAAATGATATTGCAATGAAATTTTATTATCATCATATAAAATATATTTTGTGCTACATTAATATAGAAAACAAGGGGTTATTGCTAAGGGAATTCACGTAATTCAAAATGCCTTTCGCATAGGTAGTACGTAGAAAAGCCATATGTTAGCAAGTAGAATGTCAGATAAATTACAGAACTTTTATTATTTTTATTATAGTATAATATCTAGTTATGTGTCGTAAGTATAAATGGTATAGTAAGTTCATCATAAAATTGTATAATAAAGAGTTATTTAAAAATTTACAAGACATCCCCTAGCTTTTTGTTTAAGATCATTTAAACTCCAGAATTTTCGGCTTCAAGTTAAGAATTTACAGAGAAAACAATTTCCTATTGTAACATTGCGGACCCTGGGTGTGCCGTGTGCTACGTTGTAAATTTTCGTAGTATGTTGTGTTCTTTTCGTAAGTCACAGGTTCAGGATCTACAGTACATGAATTTGATCAATAACACGGTACAGGTTTAATAGGTTTGTTGAATATCTTCATATTTCACCCATGTAACGACAGCTGCAGCCAGTTATCTATTTTTAGTATTTTTTCCTGTACATATTAGAAAACTGCAGAAAAGCTATCCAGAGTAGTGCTCTTAGCGTTCTCTAGTAAAATTAGCAAAACTCTCCTCAGCAATAAAATGACAATGCAGAAGGCTGATAATTTTTACGTTATATAAACTAATCAGCTTGCTAGTGAAATAGAGGAGATGTAAGTGAAAGCAGCTTTGCTGCTGCAGAGGAGATATTTTGAGGCGCAGCAGGAAAGCGTGTGCGGTGCAGTGGGAAATATCGAGGCGCAAGATAGCAGGGAAAAACATGTAAGTTGCTGACATACCTTGAGGCGGTGTCCAATAAAAATATCCTTAAAAAAACTACCCCAGAAAAACATCCCCTGACAAAATCGCTAGAAAAACAGCCTCGGCAAAAATATTCCCGAGCAAAAACATTCCCTGGAAAACACATCCTCGGCAAAGACATCCTCGAAAAAAACAACCACTTCGTAGTTTTCATTATTTACAAGCTCGTATTGACTGTGAATGTTTGATTTGGAATGTTTTGACATTCTAAAGCGCATCGAATCAGACCATCCGTTCACATACAATCCTACCTTCTTCTTCTTATAATGCCATAACCTATTCAGGGCGGTGCCTACCTCTCTCCTCTGTATGTGTTTGGTGCGCGGCGATTGATAATTTGCACAGACAGACATAGAGGACCTACAGTTTAACGTGGGCTCCGAACCACAGGAAGTGCATGCACTTCTTTTCCAGAGAAGTTTTCCTGGGGAGAAACTCCCCTCGCTGATTTCCCGCAGCCTTGCGAGGGAGAACGACCGGGCCGGGGATCGAACCCGGATCCGCTGCATTGGTAGCCCGCGCTCTTACCACTGAGCTACGGCCGCTCCGTACAATCCTACCTAGCCAGACAAAATTTTGTAAACAACTTTTTTGAGTTTCTGGAATTCAAGAAATCCTTTTTACTTAGGGATTTTTCGGCTTTTTTTCTGGAGCTTTGATTTGTAGGAACTTTCTTATCGGAAAACTTTTTGGGTTTTTTTGTACTGAGGCCTTTTTCGAGGCTTTTATGTCCAGGGGATTTTTGCCAGGGATTATTTTTCGAAGATGTTTCATCCTAGATTTTTTGAAGCATTTGAGCAAAGTGAGCTAAAAGAATTCCGCCACTGCAACCCAGATTCCTCAGAGAGGAAGTCAGTAGGATAGAGACCGAATTTCTCGAGGTGCTTGAGCAAGGCAAAAGGGAGAAGTCCTACTGCTGCAGCCATGATACCTCGAGACGAACAGCGGTAGAGTCGTGGGGGAAATCCCGCGAGCTGGAAAGATACCTCCAGGTGCTTGAGCTAAGGAAAATGGGCAATTTTGTTGCTGTAGCCTAGATATCTCAAGGTACTTCGCTTGGATAAGGTAAAAGAGGCAGCCTAAATACGTTTTCAATAAGGCAGTCAACGGAATGATTTGTTGTGAGAAAATGTGCCCCTCCTATACGCACTTAATAAAATGTGATGTGAAATATTTCTTGAAAATAGGTGAATCCTTAAAATAAATGCAAGAATTGCCAGAGTTACCGTAGAAATAAATATCCAGCCATACATATACAAAAACCAAAGGGTTTTTTTCTTCGGTTCCTCCAGCGGCTACCACCGTTTCACCAATTTGGACCATTTCTTTTTCAATGAAAGGTCTCTATCCACAGATGGAACATGAAACATTTTTATATTTTTATTCTACGTCGATTTTTCAATAATAATTATTTTAATTTATAGTATATATGAAAGTCTGCTAGACGCGCTTCACTTGAGGCGACATCTACACTAACGTCGCGTCTCCCTTATGGAACTAATGCATCACGTGACTTATCATTTAGCCGGTTCTGTCAACGATTAGTCTGTCAGTGCATTGTGCGCTGGGGTAACACTAGTTGTATAATTAAATTACAAACTGAAATAATCGTGCAAAGAAAATAAATGCGAATAATTAATAATTATAAACCAGCGGAACCTGTGGGCGATGCCTCACGCTTTTTTAAAATAATAAATTAACTGTTGAAATTGCTAGTGTAGCGGACCGTGGATCGTACTACTAGTTTTATAAATTTTATAGAAATTGATTTAATTCTATATAAATCAATTTTGACAAATTGGTTTGCCAAAATTAGAGAGGGAGAAACAGAGAAAGTTAACCCCTTTAAATATTGCTGCACTATAAAATAAAATTTTAAATTTTATTTTACTATTTATAAATCATGAGCACTTTAGCCGTAGCATAAATTTTTAATCGCCCTATGCTTCCTGAAGAGATAGGCATGAATTTACGTTTTCTAAAAATTCATAGTAGGCGATACAGGAACTGAGACACAAAACAAATAGTATCCTATACTAGCTCTATAAACTTACAAAGTTTACAAAAATCGTGTGGTCCGTTTTTGAGCAATAGTTTTTTGGCAATATCCCAAACTTTTAAAATATTTCTTTCCTTGATAGCTTTCTTTTGTAAAAACAATTCTTTTTTTATAGTAACATTTCTTTCTCTGGAGCTGTTCCAATACCAACATTAATCCCGATCTGTCCACTCGTTTTTGAGCAAATAGGCGCGAATATTTTCAATCACCGTAGCCATTTTAAAGCGTAAGTGTTCAGGAAAAACTGTAGATGCCTTCAATCATATTCTGTTCTTAAATTTATGAAATCTCGTTTGTGAAAGAAATGCTACCAAAAAAACATGTCTAACTTTTGTTTTATGGTATACCCAACTTTTCGTTGTACTAAATTTCATTGAATCGGTCTAATAGTTTTTAAGATTATGCGTTATACACATGTGCACATACAGATTGTCATATTCTAAAGTCCAAGTTTTGTATTCCTAGAAGGCTGAAACAAGTATTTCCGTTAATACGTTAAAATTGAAAATTTTCAAAATTACAATACTGGAAGTATAGGAAAGTATAAAAACGCTCTTATTCAGGTAGTTCTTTGTAAATGAGAGCTAGTAATGTACACGCAGCTGTTTCTTTACGCGAACATAAATGTTATGGCTACTTTAGTTCTCAATATGTTAGCTAATGGAGTGTAAGTTGGTAATAAACTGTGTTTGTCTGTTATTGCAAGTAATAAAATTTCTTTGTCTGTTATTGAAAGAAATTATATAAAACTCAATATCAACTATAAACTACCCCTTATAAAATACAGTTTTATCGTGTGTTTACCTTACTTTCTAGTAAAAATTAGACAGAATCGTGTTTTATTGCAAGCAACTATTAATGGGTGTACCCTATTGTTCCTTGAAATGCAAACGCCCTGTACAGGAAAAAATAATTAACGATGATGCATAACTGTCAATCGAACAATTTTATTTTTTTTTTGTAGAATTATTGGGCCAGGCACGTGTTTAGTGTTTACTCTGTGATAGTCAATAAAGCTAAAAATTTGTTTATCCTGCAATCAGTTTGCATTTATATTTGTGATAATTTAGTGCGCTAAATGTTTATGGTTTCTTAGCATCAAAGTAGTTTTACAATTAGACAAAGAAACCGTACACCCAAAAATAGATTCCTGCTCACTTAAGTTTCGTATTTGCATGTAAAAATGAACTGGCGGAACGTATTATACGGCTGTAGCGCTTACATACAGCGACCAAAGATGCATTTGTATAGTCCAAAGTTTAGAGACTATTTGCTTTTATATGTTAGATTACTTACTAGAATGCTAGCTCTGACTTTTCTAGTAAGCAATCAAGAATTAAGCTTGAACTATTAATAGTTTAAAATAACCCAGCATTTTAGAACATAATCAAAAATAATGAAAACTGGCGGGAATTACTTAATAAAAGTATAATGTCAATGAGTTACACCAAATGATCTATTTATGAAAATAAATACGTATATAGGCGAGCAATTTCCTATTTATATGTTTTCAAATGGCCACTGGTCATCAATAAATTGTTGAACAATTAATTAAATTACACGGTTACCATAGTAACCTGTCTTATAAGACAGGATGCAGTTATACAATCCTTGGAAAAAATTCACTATGGCAGACAAGCATTCTTCATAGTATTTAATTCAACAATTGTCAGAAAAATATGCAGCATAAGATTTGATTTTGATTAAAACTATTGTCAGTTATTCGTAGTGTAAAATTCTATAATGTTTAACAGAGATCAAACTTTCTGCTCCTTAAAACCTTAAAAATTCAATCTAACAAATTTTATCCTCTCATCTGGAAGTTTTTAGAGCACCGAAAGAGCGTTCCAAAAACACTTAAATTGACAAATTGCCTTATTATAATTTCTAATCAGCAGAGCAAGGGCCTTATGTTCTTAATCTAAACCTGAGAACCCTAAATATAAACACACTTCCTGCTACCGACTACTAAATCTTCTCGCTCCTTCGATAATCTTAGAACCAGACGCAAATTAAGAAGGTTGCACTGTGCCTTTTTCTCGTACCGACAACTCAAGTTGTATAAGCACAAAAACCTTTTTAGAGTTTATAATTAATTATTTTCCATTCTTTTTGAATCTGTGTAGGTATTACATGTGCGTATAAATTAAAAAGCAACAATGAGTTCTGTCCTTTATTAGTTAATATTATACCTACATGTTCTTATCAGAGAGGCGTGGTAGGTCTCATAAACAGTTTTTTCTGCGTGGTTTTGCTGCCACCGCGCCGTGTGTGAGATTTTATCTTCTGTATCCCTTTGACAAGTAGCGCCGGTCTAAACATTGTTGTTAAAATCCATTTCGTCTAGATAACACCCTCAAAACTAAGCATAGCAACAGCTGTCTACTAGCTTGTAATTACATGGAGAAAAAATGGTCCAATATTTTACCTCAAATGGTGACGTAAATATCCGATGAACTATAAATTTCATTAATAGATTGTTAAAGGCACCGTTGACCTCGGGTCAGATGCATAAATATGGCGGCTGAAATGTCGGAAATCATTTAGTTAGATTAAATAATGGACTGAATCGAACCGGTTCTTTAGAAGTTAAATTATAATGGGAGCGCACATTTAAGCTCCCTTTAAACCAGATTCGGAAAACTTGAACAAAACTTTCTGGCTATTTTGATTAATCGCCACTTTATTTGAAATATTTGCCGCTCTTTAAAGGGGAAATATTTTTAATAAGCCATATAGCGAGGTGGGTATATCACCTCCATGCAAAAAACAACACGATTATCCATCACTTTAATAGAGGCTCATTGCAAACCGCTGGTCGATTGATAGCGGTAATTATAATTGTATATCGTTAACCACAGTTGATGGCACCATGTTTCATACGAGAAATTTCCCTATTTCCATTCGTATGTAAATTTTACACGATTATTTTCAAACTGCAGAAACAAACCCGTAAGTTACTATAAAGATAAGATATAGTTTTAGCATACTCATACTAATATTTATGTTACGAGCTAGATGCACGAATTACAAGCTAGAAAGCTGAGAAATGTTTTAATACTTCAACTGCTTTCACGATCTAAAGTTGTCAGAACAGTTCGAATACAATCTTTGTTAGCCTGCCAATGAAACTGCTGTAGATTTGCACTGAATTTACTGAGAAATGCTAACAATATTTGTTTGGCTAATTCAGTGTTTTCAAACAGTATCAATTATTGACTTTTTTTCTTAAATTACTGGGTTTTACAAACACATACTCATATAGTCATATAATATAAAATTTCACTTTAATAGCTTTTTTGTTTTTGCATATTATTACTATATTGCTCTATACTATCATATATACCATACAGATATTTAAACGTGTAAGGTGTAAAAGTTAACACAAATATTAAAACGAATATCTTAATACTACCATCAACGTAGATATCTAACAATGACTAACTGGTCATTGAACATGCTATCATTGTTTAGTGTAGATTGATTAACAGACATTTATCATTTAAAAGACCAACGAAACCCTTGTACCTTTCCATTTGTCTCACCCTGGAAGCCAGTTGGGAATTTTTTGTATTGTAGGTTGCATCTTCGATTAACCCTCGAAAGTAGTTAATGTTGCGCTTTTAACGTTTTGACATATAAGTAATGAGTAGCTAATTAAAAATAAAAATCGTAGATACTGCAGCGTACCACTGGGAAGCAAAAATAAAACGTCCAAGATTCCATTTTAATGAAAATTTATTTCGGAACGTAATCATAATGAAAGGGGCTGGAGCAACAATATCTATTCCGATATTAAACTATTCTAAATTTTTAATAACCTGTTCCGTATTGTAAAAAAATAAATAATTCAGGAGTTTGTTTTCTTTTATTAATTTTAATCTTCATATGCGTATTATACGCAGATGTTAGTCTCTATATTTCCTACGAAACAACAATACATAATTTATTCTTAAACATTAGGTAACATTATTTCTACTTATTTTGTAGTAATTTTACGTAATTACCCATCATGGAAAAAAATTATAATTTTTCGAAAAACTTAAACTTATTTAAAAAAATTGTTTAAAGTAAGCTACTAATTAAATACACTACTCTTTTATTAGTTTAGGTTTTACTTCGAATGTTGAAAATTTAGTTTACAACAATTTTTGTTTAAGAGCAAGACGGTTTATAACTATATTCCAGGAATTAGTCGTCATAATACAACTGCGAATTCTAATATTTTATCGGCATGTGGTCATAAACTGTTTTAATCAACCGTATGACATAAAGCAAAGCTTTTCCAAAACTGAACCATTTTGAATTAAATATATTGCTATGATATGAGGCTATGTACTTACCAGAAAAACAATTCTTTAAATACTTGCAATTTACGCAATAACTAATTATATTTTATATGAGACTCTTTTATAAAATTGCTCAGGGTCGTTATTAAGCTTGGGAAGAAATGGTATTAATAAATAAGACTCAAACAAAAAAATGCACAAATCAATATCAACAGTTTTTTTTTATTTAGAAGTCAATTTGAGGTTTTATTTGTGAAAAATCAAGAAATTTCTTTTATTTCTACTAATCTTAAAAACTGAACACTTATCTTTGTTTCTTCTTTATAAAGATATCCTTAACTCGACAATCGTTGAATGATAAACTCCCTCTTCTCTGGTTTGCAGTTTCCACAAAAACCACAGCACTCGCCTTTAGTAAGAATCTTCCTCCTTTGTAGTACCAATATGTACTGGACTGCTTTTATGTTTACTAATACTTGACTTGATAACTGTACTATTATTCTTTTGGATATTTCCAAAATTAGTTGAGAAACACTTGTATCCGTTTTATTATAGCTTCTCTTCAATTCAAAATCACTATTTATTTCTTATAACTCGTTTTCTTTCTCTTTTTCTATCAGAGAATAAAAAATCCTGTATCTTTGTTTTCAGGACGAGCCGTCAGTAACTAATAAGTTTTCACTTGCTTTTGTCTTTCTTCTTGATTTACCATTTTTTTAAAAGAAATATATCTCGTGAAACAATGAGTGTTCTTTTTATACATTTGTCAAATTGACATTCACATCCATAACCCCCACAAATGACATTTAACGATGCACGCACAAAACAAGTAAGTCTAAAACTTCTTATATATTAAACCTTTTAAACACTTCTGAACAAATTTTATAATTAAAATTAACATAAACAATAATCGTATCAATTTGATTGTGTTCTTCTTTCTTTCAGAGTAAACAAAACTTCACAAATATGAAAAATATGAATGATATAATGATAACCACATTATTTGAAATTTTAAACAAGAAATTACAGCAATAATACGCAACCCTGAGTTTATAACTTTGAATACCAAAACCTTACAGTCTTCACAAACCTCCAATCGTAAATTAAGTTGTAACAAGCATCTCAAAAACTGCCTTCCAGAAATTACAATACTCCAGTCAAATCAAACAATTCCAAATATCATAGCAATATGTATAACTGGCACTGGTTACTAAAAACTTTGAGATGGGAGAATAACCTAAGTGTTCTAAATTACTTATACTGTAAAACGTTGGTCTCTAAGTATAGCTGCTATTATGATTGTGCTACCTTTATCCCATTTTGAGCAATTTGCCGTTTGAGCAGCCAATAGAAAAGTTTCACCCGGATATTTCAGCGTAAAAAATTAGACAATTCGATATATTACACGAGAAATACCTCAGTTAACTACTACAGTACTACTCGTGACCTAGAAAACAATAAAGGTAAGTTACTTAAAATTTCTGCATAAAAATTAGTTTTTAATTTACTTAAAACTGTTAATTTTAAGAAATCACTCAACTTGTTTTTTGTTTATTTTCAAAATAAAATTATGTTTACTAGTGAACAAAAAAGTAACCGGGCAGCAAATTGCGTAAACTTGTTTTATGGCAACAGTTGTCAGTTTTGCTTGAAACTTCTTCGTGGCAATAATTTTCTCAAGCAATACAAATACAATTTGCTAAGCTAAGAGATTGCGTAATTTTCCCGGGTTATTTTTCAATTCACCAGTGGTATATAATTGAATTTTTTATATATGCTTAAGAGAATAATTCTCAAGCAGAATTTTCAAGGTAAACTAACAATTGTTACCATGCAAGAAATGTTCGTAATTTTCTGCCCGGCTGTTTTTCAGTTTCCTCGTGGTATAGCTGTTGAATAAATAAATCGCATTTCGAATTACTGGCAATTTCTTGCCGGTAATCTTCTTTCTTCTTCTTCTACAGCGTTTCACAACCTTGTCGTTCTTGCAACCCCCTTTCGAATTGTGATATTTTACGCCGTTCTCTCACTCCCTGTTTTTCCAAGACAGAAATGTGAGGTGCCTCCACGCACCACTGCTGTATTGGGAAGCAACTCGAATCTTTTCAAGCGCAGCAGAATTTTTCAGAAAAAGTGATGATTATTCCCACTGAAAGTGTTTTTTTGAATTCTATGATTCAATAGACACAAATACGATTTTAATTACAAATCTGGTATTCAATTCATTTCCATTACTTTGGAAAGTTGAAACAAACACAGATGATTCTTTGCATAAAAGAAATGCTGCAGTGCATGCATTTGTAAAGATTGTGAAAATATTTTGGTAATGTTACACGAAGTTCCTGATTCAGAAGCAGGAGAAATGCATTAAGAAAATTTTACTCGTTTATTTACACAGTTTTTTTCTTATGTTATGTCACATACATAGGTATATTATTTCTTTCCGTGCTTTATTAATAATTACAGAAAATGTTCAATTAATTAAAATTATTTTTATATGCATACAGCTTCACGCACTATCAAGGTTTACGCCTCGATACGGGACAGAAAGCGCGAACGGCGTTTTACAAAAAAATCGTATCGTCCAAATCACGGCCATACATATGATACATATCTTTTATTATTATTAAAATGTATTCTTAATTTTGTACGCTACATGTATATGTTAAGCTCTACCAATGAAAAAGCTTGCCACGTAGTAAAAAAATCACTACGTCGCGTCGTAAGCAAATAGTCATATCCGTAATTTCTTTGGGCAAAAAACAATCTTTTTCGGAAATTAAAATGAGATAGTAGACAGCGCTAATGCATCTGTTTTCAAACAAAAAAATTTAGTAGACATGCTAAGTACTGCTCGAAATATTACGTTATATGTTTTGAAAAACGCTTAATATAGAATTTGTCGATTTGGGCAGTTTTTTATTATTAAAAAGGTGCCGGTCAAAAAAGTCGTAAATGGCCATTTTGTATAGCAAATAACGTACTTACCAAAAATATGTCGGTATGATGAAAATTTCCAAGAACAAAAATGTAGACATGTATTAAATCCGGATTTCTTATCTTTACGTGGCGGGACTCAGGTTTACGGGCAGCGCTCTAAGATTAAACGAATAAGTTATAGTTTGTTTATCAGAAACAAAACTGGACCCACATATTTCGAACTCGAGTAACATGTAAAGATAACAAATAAGAAAATGTTGTGTGTACAGTGCATCAGTACTTGCTCGCCTTTCAATCATTCTGTACGTTTTTTACTTTCCCCCCTTCGGTGTAGGCAAGTATTGATTTCATGATAATGTTCGAAATCTAGACTTTACGCAAATACACGTTTTGGAGCTCAAGGAACCCAAAACTGATTTTATAAAATGTCTGTCTGTGGCTGAGTGGGTGCCACCTCTAAAGGCGAAAGTACTGGACCGATTTTGATGAAATTTTAAATCGATATGTATATCAAAAATTCAAATTCTAGTTAAGTTTTAAAAAAATCCTAATTCAAAAACGGAAGTTAAACATGTTTTGGTAGCGTTTTGTCCAAAACTAAATTTAAAAATTTGAGCACGGGATCTGACAGAAAAACTTAAGACAAATGGAAAACGTTTTCACCGAACTCTCTAGCTTTAAAATGGCGGGCGCTACAACTTTTGGAAAATCTCGACTTTAACGCCCATTTACTCCAAAAGTAATTGTCTGATCGGGATCAGCTACAACTTGTTTGTGCCTTTTGTGGGTAATATACGATAAAGTAAACTAATTTTGAAAATCCAAAAGCGATCGCAATGCTTCAAAATCTTGAAAATTTTCAAACAAATAATTTTCAAAAACTAACCATCATAATTTTTTAAAAACGTTTTAAAGCGATAGAGCTAGCACTAAACTACAAATTTATTTTTTATTAATTTTCTAAATGTTATTCTGACTCCTTTCAGAAATTTATGAAAATTTTGAATATGAATAATTATTTATTCAAAAAAGTCGAAATCTTGTTGAATCAACAAATCCTGTTTTCTCAGTGCGGGGTATTAACATTCAAGTCGACCTATCTTTACGTTTTGTAGTAATTCATATCAATCATATAATAGCAAAGCGACGAAAATGATGGCGAGAAACAAGAATTTCCAATCGAGTGAAAATTGCGCTATGGTGTTATTGTGTCTTCTCTCCAATGTTTATTTTTTTCCTTTTAATGTTTTTTAATCTCGACGGCATGGCAGTACTAAAAAATTATTTAATTTAACCCATTTATTTTGAGCTATCTTAATTATTTAAATAAATTAATAAAAAAAGAATGAAGGAACTTGGCGTTACCCTAAAATTAAATTTAAAAACAACGATAAAGTGTATTTAAACTATTGTGGTGTAACGAATTAAAAATTTCGTTGGCAGTAAAGTATGCCACAGGTTTGGCATTAAGAGCAAGTAAGTGTTCTTTTAGTTCATCTGCCTCCTGCAATCATATTTGTGTGTGGTATATCAGCACCTAGTAATACCTTAAATTCTTTCGATAGGGATCACTTAATAATTGGACCACTTTATTGACACAAATCCTGCAGCTGATGCTTGATGACTCACTCAGATAACGCGTGCTCGAATTGCAACCGCTAACAATGCTCTAAATGCCCAGTGGTCATCCTGAAAGACGTCCCGCAGCTTCCATAATCGATCTTAGCTGTCGAGCTTGCATCTGCCCTATAGCTAACGTTATAACGCCGTCAAAATGTCTAATAGTTACAGTGGGCTGTCACTGCACCAACTGATAAGTTGTCCACTCGTATAACCGGTCTCCAGCAATTGTGCAAATGTAGGTACTTACCACAGATAATACTTTATTTATGCCCTAACTAGCAGGGTGGTCAAACGTCCACTCCTCTTTGCTGTAGAGATTTCGCCGTGAGCCATTGCAGTTAACATAATACAGAGGTGGACTCCTGGTATTACCAAGAACTGAAAAATAAGGATAAGCCGATAAATCCTACATAAATTGTCTCTATGTATCATAGAATACCCGAGAAAATTAATTTATGCTTGCTGCTACAATATGCAAATAAAATTAGCTTATTACACTGGTGTAGTTGGCAAAATGATATTATCAGCCATCATAATTGTACGACGAGTGCTACATTTGTGAGTTATAAAAAAAAATAAAATATTATAAAAAAAATTTAAAATAAAACAAGTTTTATTTTACAAATTTATTAATACAGTACTGGTAAATGATTTCCCTAACACGGTGATCAACCACAACACGCCTTCCTAAGAATCGTATGGTCTCGTTTATTAAAACGGGATCCTGTTACAACTAAGGTACAGATTTATTGCTGCCCATTAACCAAACATAAAGTGACCCATCCGATTGTGTCTATCAGTTAACCTTTTCAATTTTGTGACAATGATCTACAGACTTGGATGCACCTTTTGTGTGATGGTATATTCTTCAAAATCGTGATAATCCTGAACTATTTCAGAACGAACTGTTAATTGAAATGTTTCAAAATGCACAATTTAGAGGGGTATCTTTTAAAAATTTCTACTAAAATTATAAACTCTTAGAAGTCTTTACTACAGAGCTCGGAGCTAGAAGCCAACATCAACATTTAAGAGCTAGAAAACATTCTTAGATTTAAGCTCTTGGGCGTGAACTAAAGCTGCAGCATTAGCCGCCAAGAAGCATTTTCTGTGGCATAAAATAAGAAAAACATTATAAACATGTGCCCGGCAACACCTACTTAGAAATTTTGGATAAATGAAATTTTCTTCAGTAGTATTAGTAGTATTAAGTGTCATTAAGTGCACTGCTAATTTACTTAACACAATTTTAATTGAATTTCAATAAAAAATAGATGAATGTTCGTACGAAGAAGAAGCGGAAATGCACTTAATGTAAGGTTGTACATTTGGGAATAGCTTAGAGGCGAGGCGACTCGACTATACGAGGTCGCTTTTCCTAATAGAGGACTTCCCGATAGAAGGTCAATTCAAACTGCTTATCGCTCGCTGCGTTAGGGAAACTAGTTCATTTGAGTCTGTATATGACAAACATAAAAAAGCCTAAGGTTGTTTGAACGCCATCAACGGAGGAGTGTGTTCTGGATGTTCTAGAAGAATATTCTGCAATTAGTGCTGCAGTAATTTTAACACAGCTAGAGCTTTCGGTTTCGAGTATGTGAAAACTCCTTCACTAGCAACTACTTCGTTTATTTCACCTACAACGTGTATGTATACTATGTATACAATGTGTCCCAAGAATAGCCAGCATAGGCCACACAACATCGGAAAACTGAAATGCTCCCGTCAATTTTAGACGTCATAACGATAAAGAACCCACATTTTTGTATTACTTGGTGGAACTTTTAATAAGCTGTCGGTTTCGTTACTGCTTAAATTAGTTAATGTACGGTTGTAATAAACAAGTTGGGCTAACACCGAAATTACATTTTCCCGCATGCGTGTTTTCATAGCGTAGCTAGCAAACGAGAGTTGCACACTCGTGACACAACAGCAGTACCGAAAAGGCAGCGGTTCAAATCTCGCTCACCGCCAAATTTTGTTACTATTTTTTAATTTATAATTGTATGTTCTATTTCACAAAAACTTAATATTTGTTTTCTATTGTTTTTTTGTTCAAACAAATGGTTAAATCACGCAATATATTATATTTAATTAAATCTTCATTTATTCATTATTGCATAATAAAGTATTTGACAATTAAAAGACTTAAATAATAATTGCACACTGAAAAGCAATTATAAGAAAAATGAAAACAGCATACCTGGGACACCTATACCGAAATGATAAATACAACGTTTTACAGCTCATTATGGAAGGGAAAATTGATGGAAAAGGGGGACAAGGTAGAAGAAGATGCTCCTGGCTCAAAAATATCAGAGACTGGACACATATGAGTACCCATGCATTGATTAGAACAGCTAAAGACCGTGAAAATTTTGCCGCAGTTGTTGCCAACCTTCATCAATGAATACGGCACTTTAAAAAGAAGAAATAATAATTCAGCTGTTTTATAACTGTTGAAACATAGTTTAAAAATAAATGCTTAACGAAAACTATGAAACTATTTAATAAACATTACATATTGGATTAATTGCATCTGTAATACTAAAACTATAAATAAATATTGATAAACTGTTAAATAATTTGAATATTTTCAAATCAGCTCATATAAATTCAATTGAAACGTTTTTTTTTTTAAAAAGAATCATGAAGCCGTGCGTGAGCACGACCCCATGATTCCTATCCCACCCCCTTACCCGGGCTCAGCGGACTTGCGCTCTTTCACCGGTCTATCATGCACCCCACCCCTGAAGACATGCAACCCAACATACACACCTACATACACCATCCATGGACCCGTCGGATTTAACTTGTTCAGAAAAATTACCGCCGAGCAGTGGATTCGAACCAGCTGCCATTGAGAGTCTAGTTTCAAAGCCTGGGACTTTAACCACTAGACCACCCGCCGGCCCTGAAACGTTTAAAATCGTAGATGATCACGATGTATATGATTCTTGTGAAATAGCTAAATTGTCAATTGCTTGGTTAGTCAAATATTTTATAATGCTTAGTTGACTCAATGTAGATTTAGTTATATATGATATATTGCGTAAATTAACAACTTTTTTTTAACAAAACACAGTACAAAAAGAATATTCAGTTTTTACAAAATAAAACAGGCTAATAAAAATTTAAAACAAATGGCAGAAAAACTTAGAGATAAGTGGGATTTAAACCGCTGCAATTTTTGTTCCGTTGTTGTGTTGCCAGCCTACAACGCCCATTTGTTAACTGCGCTATGAAAACACTTTGAAGTTATAAGACACACTTGTTAATTGCAATCGTAAATTAATTAACTTAAGTCGTACTTAGAAAAGTTTCTAGCGGGTACCTAATACAAAAATATGCGTTCTTTATCTTTATCTCATTTCAGGGAGCTATTATGCGAGATTTTCGGTTTCCCCATGTAATCTGCCTATGTTCGGCTAGTCTTGAAACACACAATTCTTGATTGTTATACTGTTCACGAACTACTTTTATCGGAGATTGTGCAACAAATTGTCACATTATTATATTGAGCTAACAAAAATTCACACCATATAATTGGTTGGGTCAAGCAGCATCAACCAGATGACTCTCCAGACTAAAAGCCACTTGACGTTCCCTCTGCGGGAACCTGAAAGGTTTGGATTATGCAGAGCCCATCAATGTTATTGGTGGGAGGCTGGTAAATGGTTGTGAAACAATACCGAAATATAATGAGTATCTGTATATAAAATACTTAATCACTTTAACAATATCTATTTATTTAAACCTTATACGTTTATAGGTTTAAATAAATAGATATTGTTAAAGTGATTAAGTATTTTATATACAGATACTCATTAAATATGGACTTTAACGAAGTAAAGCTGAAATTGATAAATAAAATACCGAAATATACCTGGGCTATTTTGTACGTGTGCGGCAATCTATGGTTGGACGTTGATTGACATTTTTGCTGTGCAAATTAGAAGCAAACAACGGTAATTTTAATCATTTTTTGGTAAACAACTAGTAAATTTTTTTTTTTTCGCGAAATCGTTATGATTTTTTAAGTAGACGTTGTTTCCGAACACTTGTTTATACGAATTCTTTCTTATTTTGTATTGAAACACCCATATTTTTTTAAAAGAATTAGAAAACAAGAGGTTATTTCTGTAGTGATCTTATATAGGGTTATAAGATATTTCGGATGAAAATTATCGAACAATTCGATTATCGAAATATCTTGAGATATCTCGAGAGGTTACAGAAAATCATTCCAACGATTTTACTATTTTGCGAGGAAATTATGAAATATTGGTGTATAAATGTCAAAATTTTTGATAAATTCGAATGACTCAAAATCCACTAATTTTATAATTAGAGTAGGGTAAACTCGGGTTAGTTGGTGGTATAAGTAATAGTTTTTATAATACTTGTCGCGAAGTTACTAACACATATTGTTAGTTATAAGTTGCACCACATTAAGGAGCTATTTTTCACGATTCGTTTGACATATTACAAGTAGGTGTTGCATGCGGTCGCTTAGCTGTTAACAGTATTTTCTTTAAAAGTAAGTGATTTTTATCCTTTTTAAAGTAACTTTATACTGATATTGTATTTAATTGGAATGGGAAAACCTTTTGCTTTGAATGTTAATTTGGAATCAAAACTGTTCAATATATAGTGAAAATGCAAGAAATGGGTTTTGGCCTTACATTCAACCAGATCAGGCATGTAGCGTATAAATTAGCCGAAAAATCAAGTTTAAGTTACTTTAACAAGGTTATAGGACACATAAACACGAGACACATAATCGTAGGACATTTAATCACGGACAGTTAAACACGCCGACAATATGACTGCAGTAAAACTTTTTTTTTTAATATACATTTATTGCCAGATCAACAATCATTTGTTATACATAGCATAGGTAAAAGATTTTGTGACATATTATAACTTAGAATATACATATATTGTAACATAGTGCGACAAAAGTAATTAGCGCGGTGAATTCACTTTTGGTTAATTTTGTCTATGATTTGCTGTAACTAGGTCCTGTGGTAGTTTGCGTTTAAGCCTGGTGTGAATATTGATTTCAAAGAGTTGATAGATGCAGTAAAACTGAAATATACAAAAAAAATTACAAATGAAGCTTTATTGCAATCTAGTTTCTAGAAACATCTTAAACAGACGTTTTTCAAAAATCAGGCATTTACAAATTAAATTGTTAGTATTGTTATTCGGTTTATATAGGTCAGACAATTGCAAATTTTGATATTAGGTATAAAGAACACGTACGTTGTTACAAATACAAACACCCACATAAATCCAATTACGCTAAACACTTACTAGAACACAATCATTCAGTGACATCTAATAACACCATAAAATGTTTACACTTTTGTGATGAAAAACGTAAATTAGATATACTACAAGCTTTTGAAATTCACAAGCATTTAAAAACTGCACCGTTATTGAATGAGCAAATTGATCTCTTAAATTCTCTATTAGACATTTTGGAATAAGAAATCAAGTCATCTGCAGACGAATACCGAGATCAAGTTGCCAAGTTCTATTGCTATAACAACACTAACTGTTTACTTCCTAATATAACCTTTGACAATGGAATATAAACATGCCGAAATACGTATAAGGTTAAAATAAATAAATATTGTTAAAGTAATTAAGTATTTTATATACAGATAATCATTAAATATAGACTTTAACGAAGTAAAGCTGGAATTTATAAATTAAGTTAAGATTCTTAACGTTAAAGATGATATTTAGTGAAAGTACAGATTACGTGCAGAATGTGTGTTTATATGTCCATGTGATTATGTGCCTGCGTGTTCAAATGTGTATGTGTTTAAATGTCTGTGTGATTAATTGTCGGCGTGTTTAACTATCCTTGATTAAATGTCCTATGATTATGTGTCGCGTGTTTATGTGTCCGGATACCCTTTAACAAAGAAAAGGAAATGGCTGGATGGTATTGGTGGGGGAAATTTAAGGAAAGATATGGTTTGGCATTGAGACAACCAGAAAATCTTTCGATGAATAGAGCAAAGACGGCAAACCGTGAACATCTTAACGACTTTTACGATAAGTTGTATGATCTTGCTGAAAATTTAGGGATAACAAATGTACCTGGCTGTTTTTGGAACGTCGATGAAACGGGCCTCACCTATGTTATGAAAGCAAACCGAGTTGTGACCCTCGTTAGAAAAAAGTAAGTTTATAAACAGTGCTATGCTGAACGAGGAATAACCACCACTGTCCTAGGATGCATTAGTGCTTCCGGTCTTTCTGTGCCCCCTTTAGTAATTTTCAAGGGAGTGAGGATGATAGAAGGATAGTGTGAAGACATGGTTCCTGGAAGTTTGATTCGTTTATCAAAATCAGGATGGATAAACACGGAATTGTTTGTGGAATGGTTCAATCATTTCCAAAGTAGCATCCCCCTGGAAAGACCTATTATTCTGATTATGAACTCGCATGCAAGCCATCTCAGCCCAGAAATTCTATCACTTGCATGTGACAATGACATCCACATTATAAATTTTCCAGCACACACAACACACTTGCTACAACCTTTGGATGTTGGAGTTTATAAATCTTTAAAGTCTGCATGGAAAAGTTGGATGCTTTTATGCGCAACCATCCAGGAGAGAAGCCAACAAGGTTCGACTTTAATACAATGTTAAAACCAGCTTGATTTTCAACTTTTCTACCAAATATCATTATTAACTCTATTAAATAGACAGGTGTGTTTCCTATAAACAGGAACGCAATTTCAGATGAAGCACTAGCACCTTCTCTTATAACAGCAAATGATCCAAGTGCTGTAAAGCCAACAACCCCCTCCAACACTACAGAAGAAGTTGAAGTTTTGCTGCAACTTCCCAAGTCTCAAAAGGAACCTGTTAGATCCCCTGATTCTTTGGCGAAAGCGATTTCTTCTAGAAAAACTTCTTCCATAAAACAACCATCGACTTCTCAACTTAGGAAGCAAATAGCTGCCAAATCCGTAAAGCCATCAACTTCTCAGAATTGTAAAACAACTAGTCCTAAGGGTAAAAAATCATTAACTCCTCAATATGGGAAACGAATAGCTGATGTTCAGCCTAAAAAGTCATCAAATCTTAAAATTGAAAAATTGTCAATCCCTCAACTGAAAAAATGTTCTCAGTTTGGAAAAAAAATTTGAAAACAAAGACTAATAAAGATTGGTATTGCGGAACATGCGGCGAAAGTTACAATGAAGATGTTGTAAATAAAACGGGCGCTCAATGGATCCAATGCAACCTATGCGTAATTTGGTACCACTGTCGGTGCCAAAATACCACAGACAAGATTCATTTTATTTGTGATGGATGTATGGATATCGATTGCGACGAATGAGGTCAATTAAAATACTCTCACGAACTAACCAACACAGTATCACGGAATAACCAGATGTACCACGGACTTACCAATAGTTATAAGCCTTATACCTTTTATATTTTTTTCTAGAATGTATTAACAATAAAATTATAAACTATAATAAAATGTCTATGTCAATATGTAACGTTTCAAACTGCCTAGGGTAAATGGTAAATTTTCAAAATAATCAGTACCTTAATAGCATAAAACCAAACTTATCACGAACTAACCCGAGTTTACCCTCCCTTGATATTTTTATATCTAAAATTAAATTTAAAATCTAAAAATACAATAATATACAAGGTGTTTTATTTAAAATAACAAAGTAATGTACTATACAGGCATAGGTAAACATCCTGTATAATTGCCTATAGTTTTGGATTATGCACAGAAACCCAAAAAACGGCCATGATGTTTTCCTTCTAGCAAACCTTCGTTTACCTTCAATTGTCTCTTGTATGATTAAATGTAATATATGGTAAGCTTTTCATCACGTGACAGAAGTAGGTAAGTTTTCTTGCCTTGATTGTTTTTATTTTTCCTTGTTCATTTGTCTAAGCACCTCATGAAAAACATGAGACATATGCAAAGTTCAAGTGTTTAGGTTATTTGTTTTAAATAGTAAGCATTTGCAGTACATTGAACTGAAATAATAGTTTCAGGAAATGGTAGCTTTTTTCGTGTAAATTTTTCGTATTTTGCTGATGATCTGTTAATGAGTTAAGTAAAATATAGTTGTTTCTGTCTCTGAAACAGAACTTATAAATATCCCCACTACAAACCTTTTAATGCCCTAAGAAAGAATAAGTTCATTACGACATTTGCATAAAAGATTAAAACATTAAACAGTGGTTTTTTAATCCACATCAACATTAATTACTTGTTCCAGGCGAATTCAAAACTCGGAACTAAATTATTTAATTTAGATTTTGTTGATGAACTTTGAATAAATTTCACGCTATAATTGATGACAAATTACAAGTTAATACGTAATAACTAACAATTAGTCTAAATTGTGGAACATGCATATTTATAATTGATGCATTTGTATATAGTCGTAAATATTATCTTGCGTCAAAATCCAGACTGCGGTTTACCATTTGCATTAATGCGGCGATACATAAAGTAGCAGGTTTTCTGAATTATTCTCTACCTCGGGCTTACCAATATTACAGTTATTATCCAGTGTGAGCTAAAAATGCGAAGAGATAATAGAAATAAGTACTTGCATAAGCGAAACGGTGTAAGACTGTAAGATGCTCTATAATTCACAAATAAGTGCTTCTGTATTTGCATTTTTATTTTCTTCACGTTACTTTTTATAACGTGTTTTCTGCACTGCTGAATTCAGTAAGAAAATAAGTTTTTACTATTAGATAATTCGTGCTATCGAATTAATAATTAAAACGGAAATTCTATTTTTATAGATATTTTTTTAAAGATCACCCTTAAACTGTTTATCGCAAAATTACTGCAGAATGTTGTAGCGAAAAAAGAAAATTTAATATAGAGGAAGCAAATTATACATGTCACTGGCGCAGGTGGCCATTGTACAAAGTAATCCCCACCGTTCTTGGGAACTTCTTAAGCGCGCGACAAAAAAATCCCTTATTAAAATACTTTTCAAAGGTCCCTGGGGATTTGAGAGCTGCTATAGTCGTAGTTTTAAGCCCGTTTTGTAATTTTGTTCCTACAGAAAATCGCAGATTGTGGGGGTCTTATGTAATGTTTATGAAGGAAATTCGTCCGCAGGTTATTCAATATTTTTTAGAGGATTATAAAAAATTCAAATTGAGATTAATTTGGTTTTAATAACAAATTTTGTCTCCGAAATAACAAAGAGATTTTTTCTTGCATAATGGAATAAAAATATGTAGGGTGAGATACGCTTGAACAATTTCTTTTCAGGATAATCCGGGGCACAACAAATATTTAATGTGCTCAATTTTAGAAGCATTTATTACTGAAATATTAATATTGACTTAAAACAATCCTCTTTTTTCACTTTTCCGAAAGATTATTTTTAAACACAAAATGAGTATTAAAAATTGCTTACAGTGGAATAAATTTTAAAATCTTTCAGATTGTTAACTTGATTATCAAAGCACTTCTTCTGGTTGTTTAATCATTCTATGAGGAAGACCGGTAATATAATAATAAAACACAAATGTAGCAATTCCTTCATCCTTCTAATAATACATTAAATATTCCCGTCAGTATTTATCCATATTTATCATGTCAAGCCAGAAAAATAAGCTAGAAATTGTAGACGCAAGAACTCACGTTCTTTCTAGTTATATAGGTATTATTTTACACCTTTTTGTAACTCGGGGCATAAATAAAGAATAACCTGGCGTTTTATATTCTCCATAAAACTCTACTTTGTGTTGAATAATCTTCAAATTGCCTGGGAGCACATTTGAGTATGAAATATGCGTCCATGGGAAGTTGGAAAGCTCCGGAAAATGGAGACGAGAAGCGGCCAAGTGTAGAAGCGATGAGGCGAACATCACATTAGCACAATGCTGCTCTGCTGATGCTGGAAACGATTCCGAGAGAAAAGCGCGCTAGAGCAATGGCCCTTTCTTCCTTCTGCTTGAAAAGTTGACTGCATACGCTTTATCAGGAATAGGGTTGTTCTTGAGCGGTCTTCAGCTCGGAGACAGAATGGATGGCGACAAAGTTTGTTGTCTAGAAGGATTGCTTGGTAGATAAGACTCTTCACTTGGTTCCCTACTTGAAATGGCGCTGGATAGCGCATTATACAAATTCACTCCCTTATTCTGTAGCCCGTTGTTTATCCGATGTGCCTGGGGCTTTGCATCAGAGTCGCAATTAAGTTGAGTAAGGAGCAGGGTTATCGGGGCAGTAAAGTTGTACTGCTGCTCCAGCTAGAGTTGTCATCGTTGATGCGCATTAATTTGAGTTGGTAATTTTACAACCCAATTTCGCGTTTATTTCGAAGCGCTTTTTATCTCTACTAACGCTTTATATTTGCTAGCACGCAAGCAAATGATAAAAAGTGAAATAAGATGTATAAGCTCCAGTTTTGAAGTAACTGTAAAGAAAATTACTTTAGATTGCGGTGTTGCAATTATTTCGCAGAAAGCTTACATTTCATTTGAGATATTTTAGTCTCTCTCTTTTTCTCTTCGCTGAAAGCGTACGAAGACGCCACAGGAAGTTTGTAAATATTACAATTTATATTTATTTTTAAACAGTAACGTGATATAAATACCTTTGGTGAAGGTTTCATACGTCCTATGACTGCCATGGCTTATAAGCTTTAGAATATATTACACAGAATAGCTTTAACTACTAGCAAGTATGAAAGCTTCCTGTTACAAGCGTAAAAATGTGTATTATCATTGCTGTTTCGAATTTGAAGTTTCTTTTAAGTGTTTGAAGATGCAAAACGTTGAATTAAACATAATTTGGCTATTTTATATTCTTTCAAAATCAGAATTAGATTTTAAAGCCTATGACATATCTGTTTCACGAACATTTATGTGGGCTAAATAAATCTCTTTGGTACTAAATACGAAAAATGTTTTCAAGTCGGAATCACTACTATTCTGTGTTTAGGTGCCATAGTCTCCGTTCATTGAGTCATTAGTGCTTGTATACGGATACTTTACTATCCTCTTATGTCCGATAAATTTTATGCTAATTATTGCAGTTTTCTCTCTGCGAGAGCTCTTTTTCTTCATACTATGAAAAGAAGTATTGGGTTACGTATGTCCCCACCAGGTCTTTACTGACAATAATATTGATATATAATCGATCCAAAAAAAAGTTTAAAAGGCTGTGTATTTTTTTTTATTTTAATTAAATTTTACAGGAAACAGTTTTCTGCTCGTAACTACATCTAATATCAAGCAATAAAAAATTAACCTGATAATTACAATCACAAATAAGCACGATTTACGTATACGCTTGCTGTTTACTTTCACTTACAATTTGAAGTATATGAACATCCAGTGGGCAATTTTACAAATTTTAACGCATATGATCAAGCACTACCAGTATGCAATAGTAACGCTAAAACCGGACGAAATAATACCAGAGCAATGTATGTATTAACTCGTAGGAAATGATCAAAAATCGTTTTACTTTATAGTAAGCGTATTATCTACGTGTTTCAACAGTATAGAATAAAATTCATAACTTGGTTTCAAACTTTTCTTGTTTGGAAAGCGACTTGAAGAAATATAGGATTTAATAAGAAGCATTTTTTGCACTATTACTTTAAATTTACTGTAAATTGCATTCTAGCGATGACTCCATCAAGATTATTTTTTAATAGCAACATAAATTTTATGTTACATTTTCTGATAAGTCCCGAAATTTTAGTTATGGGAACATACAACATTTACCATTTAACATCAGATTCACAATTTTTCAATTAATGACAATGACAATTGGATAAAACATGTTATCGCTTTAAATACCAAGAGACCAATAAAATTTCTAATTAGAAAGGTCTTTGGAAATATGTTTCATGTCTTAACTTAAATCGTCTGTTTTTTTATAACATTCATAGTCATGTTTTTGTAATAGAATAAAAATTAATGGGGAGTGGACCTACTCAATTGCAGATTGTTTGGGAGAATTTTTAACATGTGACCCTGGAACAGACCGCCGGGAAGGGAACGAGAGTCCGGTTGACTGTTGTAACGTGCGCATCGAGCGGCGTAGGAAGTGAAATTCAGTCTCCAGTATGCGCGTGGCCTATAAAAGCATAAACAGACCGTAGCAAGTTAAGTTTAAAAATTTATGTTTTAGCTGTACAACTGACCAGTAGGAAGACCAGCCAAGGTAACCGATTCTAGGAAGTACACTAAGTAAGTAGGAATTGAGACATTCTACTGATTCTGTTTTTACTTTATATTGTTTTGATTACCTGTTATCCTATTCCTTTTTCTCTCTTTTTTCTATAAAGTCTGTTGAGGTGAACCTGACGCATTTCTTCTTTCTTTCTCTTTCTGTCTATATTTTAGAACGCTGTCCCGGCGACCCGATACAAGACAGTTCTTCTTCCTTTTTCTATCTTTATCTATTCGTTTTTCTAAGAAACATTCACGAAGCAGTAGCTCTTTCGCTCTCTCTATCCGTTTTGCTGAAGACTGCAACGGAGAACTAACACGGGCAGTTATTTTTTCTTTCTCTCTATCTGTCTTCCAGAAAAGCTGTCACGGAGACCCGACACGAAGCAGTTATCTTTTTTATGTATTTTTCTTTCTCATCTTTTGCATTCCAGCTACTTTTTACACTCGATTTACCTCACAAACCGTAGATTCAATACCGACCGTTTTGCACCAAAACGTCTGAGTGTTGCTTAGTTGATTGCTACCGTTTAGTACTATTTACTACCGTTTGCTACTTTATTTGATTTGCTTTATTTTGCTTGTAATTATATGTACCGTAGTTCGATTGTACTTTCACTTGTAAATAATCTCTGTCTATATTATATTGCTTCTTTTGACAAAATAAACAATTTAACGCTGTATGTGATTTATTATTAACATTGCTCAAGCATATGTAGTATTTGTCACCGCATTTAGAATTTGGTAAGTAAGCCTAGTTACCGCCATCTTTACTGCAGCAACCAAAGTATTTGCTATGTACAAGGGAACCGTGAAGTTCGACTGGAGAGTAACCTTCACCACAGAATGCAGTCCGACTGGAGAGTAACCTTCCTTAGCAACTGAAGTCCGACTGGCGAGTAAACGTCATCACAGAATTTGGCGCCCAAAAATTTCAGCTAGATTGTACATGTAAGCTGACGTATAATCCCACCTGCAACAAGAAAAGGCGTCATGTGTCACTTTAAATTAGCTTAACAAGTTTTTGGAGACCGAATAATAAGCAGGTATATCGCAAACCCATGCTTCAACATTTCTGTGACGAAGCAGGTGGGCAAATGAAGAAATTTTTAAAACTGGCCCTGTCCGACATCTTCACAAAGATAGATTTGCCCATCTCGGCCTATTCCTTAAGTACTTGATTTGAGAGCTTGACAAATTCAAAAATGAGCGAAACACTTCGCCTGGACTTTCCTATACTTATAAATTAAAATTGTTTAATATTTTCCAACACTTTTGATATACACCTGTCTAGAAACGCAAAAGCAGTGTTTTAAAAAAAACTATAAAATAAAAAAAAAATTTTGGCCCCAACCGAGGCTCGACCCCACAACTACTTATGCAGTAAAACGGCAGTACACTCGAACACACCCGCATATCCATCCATGCTATTCCGAACCTGCCCGTTCTCGTTAAATAAGTGCCTATTGAATGCGTACGCAATAGAAATGCATAGAACGTTCAGAACTTTAGTCACTTCCATACAAGAATACAACTGCTGTAGAAAGTATGTGTTCCAAGGACAAAAATCCCCCCTAAATATTAAATTATCAAAAAAATATTATGATATTCGGATTTTGCTATCAATGATGAGCTATATTGCTTTAACAGAAATACTTTATTGCCCCCCGTTAAATAAATAAAAGGGTACCAATTTTCAATTTTCAAAAATTCACAGAGGGCGTCACAGTGAAATTATAGCAATGCGCAAAAAAATAAATTGCAGAAGATTCTCAGCTCTATCAGCTCAAAAAGTTTAAACAAAAACGTGTGGGCAGTTTTTGAGATCTTTTTTTTTGAAAATTTCAAAAATTTTGGAGTGGTGCCATTGAGATCGTTTTTCGATTTTCAAAATTAATGATATTTCATGGTATAGTAACCTTAAGGGGCTACCAAACAAGATGTAGTTGATCCCAATCAAACAACTGGTTTTTGAGTAAATGGGCGTTAAAGTCGAAATTTTCAAAAATTCGTAGCGGCCGCCATGTTGAAGCTAGAGAGTTCGGTAAAAAAACGTTTGATTTGTTCTAAGGCTTTCTATAATTTCCACTATTCGAATTTCCAAAATTCCGTTTCTGAAAAAATTGCTACCAAAAAAACATGTCTAACTTCCGCTTCCGGTTTCGGATTCTTATTAAAAGCTTATTTTGTCGATGAATTTTTGATATACCTCCTCATTCCAAAGCACATCGAAATCGGTCCAGCCGTTCCGGAGATATGAGCGTTACCCACCCACAGACACAACAACCCACCCACAGACAGACATTTTTTAAAAACCACTTTTTTAGGATCCTGGAAGCCCAAAACATGTATTTCCGTCAAAATCTCGATTTTGAAAATTTGCATGAAATCAATACTTCCCTATACTGAAAGTATAGGAAAGTAAAAACGGGCAGGCCCGTTCCTGTCCGTTTTATAATTATATGAATTGACCGACAACTTTAGCCCGACAAATTTGGTATGTAAACTTAGATTTCAAATGCCTCAGCCCTCACTCACGCTGCCTGTGGCGGAAGTATTCAGTGAGTGATCTATTTTTTGTTAATTATAGGTAGGTACTTTTGTCAGTTTTTCTGTAAAATTGTTTGACATTTGGTCACACCTGTTGTTTTTATCCCTGCCAGGCCGGTTAAGCTTTGCTGGTTCGGCGATACCCTGTTAAGTCTAGCTGGACCGGCGAGGCCCTTTTAGGAACAGCTGACCCGGCGGAGGCCCTGCTAAGCCCGGTTAGGGCTTTAAATAAGCCCGGCCCGACCCGATATTATAATAAATTATTTTGTAATTAAATGCTCGGGCAGGGCCGGCCTTTAGGTCAGGATGCCCATCTCTACTAGACAGCTTCAGATTTGTTTGTTTCGCGGCTTAAAATAGTATATGATAATACAAGTGTATAAGCAAGCCTTTAAAGCACGCGCGACGGGTTTAAAACCACGAGGCAAAGCCGGGTGCCTTTTAACGGAGCAGTGCTTTAAAGGCTCTTATACACGTGTATTATACGCTATTTTTTATTATACCTGCACTACTATCTGAAAGTTATAACAAAAAAAGGAAATTGAAATCCCCCTTTCGAAGTAATCTGTGTCATTAATCATTGATATAGAAACGATTAGCAATTGATGTTGTTTTGTTGCTATGTATATTCATTTAAGTAAATAAAAAATAGTTCTGATTACCTGTGTATTTATCATTGTTCAAAATTTCTAGGTGAATTTGTAGTTACCTAGGCAACTTTAAAGCACTAGTGCTTTAAAGGCCCGATTTTGCACGTTTTTTAGTTTCA
Organism: Ctenicera cuprea; assembly: GCA_958336395.1. Classification (NCBI taxonomy): domain Eukaryota; kingdom Metazoa; phylum Arthropoda; class Insecta; order Coleoptera; family Elateridae; genus Ctenicera; species Ctenicera cuprea. The sequence continues at coordinate 31,209,078 of OY284487.1, read as the reverse complement.
AAAACAGAGATTATGATTCAAGTATAATAAAAAATTATTTTTAGGACACGGGAACGTTTGAACGCAGATACGTTTAGACGCAAGCAGGGATTCAGTTGATATACAGGGCCTACGTTCAAAACAATTTACTGTGTGCTTATATACAGCTACTTCTTCTTTATTTACTTAAATTAAAGTTCTATACTGTAGAATAATTAAATATTTAAATTCGAGTTAAATAGTGTCTAAACCAATTACATTACGTTTGTTCCAAAGTAACATTTAGAGAAAAACATTTAAAGAAAGTGTTTCGTATTTTAAGACACTTGCTCGCAATAAAACACTAACACTTCGTTATCTGCGAAATACGCACACAGGATTCTAGGAAAAAAGTTAAACGCTGTAAATATCGAATCATGGTCGACGTGACGCCAGCAGAACTAATAGTGGGGCGATGGGGATACGTTACCATGGCAACCACACACTTTGGTGCAGCGATAGAAAAGGCCACATAATTTGCTTTACTTCGCTATGCAGTTGTATTGCAGGGCCAATAAGACACGAGCATTGCAATTTTTATGATCATATCATGATTAGTTGAAAACATTTATAATTAATAAATTTATACAGTTTTCTAATTCTGTTGATCATATTGTCAAATCATATAAATTTAGTAATCAGATGTGCATTATTCAGAGACTGATTAGTGATTACATTCTTGTCTGTTAATTATACATGTTTATTTGTTTACATTCACATTGTCGAATTGAATATTGGTTTTCAAAACAAAGAAGTTTTCATAAAAATACATTTTTTTATAGTGCGGACTTAACCTAACCTATATACATTCACAAACGCGCTGGATGCAGGAATCACCAGAAATCAACCTGGGCCGACGTTTTAGTAGGAATTCTCCACCTACTGATATACACAGGCCTCCAAAAATGATTTGGATAAGGAAAAAATATTTCTAACATAAAGTACATCATTAAAATCATATTTCGTCAAATGTAGATTTAGAATTAATGTTTTCTTTTTCGCAACGAACTGTGTGGTATTTTTACAGTAAGAAAAATAGCACACGAATATATTAATCTGTTATTAGCCATAAAAGTTGATGTTACCTAAGCAGTAATAGGTACTTAAAAAATGTTATACAAATTATGTCATTTGTTTGCTTGATGTTAATGAAAACTAACGCATTTAATTGCTTAAGAGATTTTTTAATATAAAATCATTTATGCAGTTTGCTTTGTACAATTCTGGTTGTAAATTGATACCCGGTAATAAATTTATGACTTATTCCTTTACAACTGGTGTATGTTTCACCAGCATAGAGATACCTTTCATATTAAAATTCAGATTCAGAATATATAGCTCCTCTTCCAACTACATTTTCGTAAAGAAGGTTTGAGTGTATTACGTGTTGATCGAAAATTCAGTCCAGTAGCATAACAACTGTAGGTATAGCATGTCATAAACAACACCTTCACGGGTCAAAAGAGAATAAGTTATGTTTCCTACCTTTCATTCTGCCGTAAACCGGTAGCCGAGTGTCGCCGTGAAGCTGTGAATGGACGCGACTCGGATGAAATGTGTTTACGACTTGCGGTTACCCGGAATGAGATGTCCGGCCGCTTATGAATGATAACAGAGACTATAACAATTCATACAAGAAGATTGTTATTGCAGCCACCCCGGAGATTTTGATGTTATCTCGCGCGATGGAACACATTTTCGAAGTTTATGCTCGCTCGTTTCTGACCACTGTCCAGTCCCGTTTATTTATTTGTTACATATAGTCCTACGTTTGCCGAAAAAATATACAATCGGGTGACTAATAAAAACTGTGATTTGTGATTTCCCGCTTGTTTAAAAGGATGTTTCAGTATTCTCTATTCTCTTAAAGCATTTGAAATTCAGAACAAGTCAGGAAAAATCGAGGCAGTCCATTTTCAGGCAAATACGAAGCGTTGATCTTTGTCCTGAAAATGTTCGCTCTTCGGATTTCCACTTTTCGAGTCGAGCAAAGGATGTCGGATGCCGATATCGTTGCACTCCATCCAATTACACGGTCGGCTGGATGAGGTCGCGACAGCTTCTCACTGCCAGCCTCCCCGGCTTGCCACGTCGCTCTACCACTTATTGCCCAATATTTATCACGCTCCTTGCTCTATCTGTATATCATGACGCCATTTCGAATCTGCTTTTCATCAACTATACGTCCAAACTTTAGATTATAAACTATCGATTACGTAGTACGTTTAAATGCTCTCCGTTCACTGAAAATAGAACAGAAAATAATTATGTTTGATGGTTTTTTAAATTTTGTAAATATATATTCGTAAGCGTCGCGACTTTTATAAATCTTCAGGAGCGTTCAAGTATTTTCATGAGAGATATTGCATATATATTTGCAAAAACAGTAAGTATGCAAAATTAATTTGTTAATATTAATCTATAAAAAATAATAAAGTATTGAAAAATAAATAAATTTTTTTTTATTTGTGGATCAATAGTTAAATGCAGAAACTCCATTTTTCCTTAAAATTAATTACCATTACCATTTTATTGTCTTATGGGCTAAACGGATCGTTAACTAAAATGGTATTATGCCCTTTGTGTAGCCAATAAGATAAGCAGGCATTTATCGAATAGTGATTTTGGCCACCAGCCAAAATATGAATAATAAGCCGATTTCTTACTACCTTATAACGAATAGTTGGCCAAATACCAAATATTAGGTCAATTAAGTGGCAACATAATTGGCCATCTACCAAATATCGTACCAACTATTCGGCAATGCGTGCGCTATATAGTTGCCTCATATTAGCGGATATCGTATTCGCTGGACTCCCGTTATTATAAGTTTGTTACAATGCCGAATATTTGGCTAACTCGACAAAATATTCGATAAGCTCCAAATAATATCTCTGCATGTTCGTCCAATTATTCAGTCTGCCGAATATTCTGTGCATCTCTAAAGGCACAAAATTTTGACGTTTGCTCAATAATTAATATGAGTAAACGTCAAAATTAAAACAAACCTAAAAATCGGACGCTAGATTTGTCCCAACAAAGATGTTTTTGTGAGATATTCAATGATCATCACAGTACTTCAAATTACTCTTGAAAAGAGCTTTTAAATAAGCCGTCACACGGCATAGTGTTCCATTAAAAACAATAAGGATCAAGTCACTGCGCCGTGTCACGTGACCCTTTAGCAACAGCAATATGCTTGAAATGTGGCGTTTTTATTGAAATATAATATTTCGAGAGATATTGAATTTGTTCCACACTTTATCAACACACTGTATATGTATTTGTAAATCTTGATACATAGTTTTGCCGGTGGAAGTTATTAGATGAATATAGTACAAGCCTATCCTAAAGTGAGCTACTTACAAATGTTTACACTTTCCTATGCTTTCAGCATTGATTTCATGCAAATTTTAGAAATCGAGATTTTGCCGGAAATACATTTTTTGGACCTCCAGGAAACCAAAAAAATTGTTTTCAAAAATTGTGTTTGTAGGTGGGTGGATGGGTGAGATATGTGGGTATATGTTAGTATGCGCTCCATAACTCCCAAACGGATAGTCCGATTTCGGTGAGCTTTCTATTTTCTTAGTATCATTTATTAAATAAAATTTTATTACTAAGAACGGTGTCTGATAGAAGACTTTGGGGCAAATTCAATGCTATTTTACCGAACTTCCTAGCTTCAAAATGGAGCCCGCTACAATTTTTCTTTGAAAATTTTATTTTTTCTTCTAATTATCTTCTCGGGAGACTACACTCCTAAAGAGCGTGTCCCCCGGGCGGCGGATGAGGGAATGTCCTGGAGACGTAAATGTTCATAATAAGCAGCCGTGAACCAATGTCCAGTTGTCCTGAGGTAACGGGTCCTTATACGTTGGGCCAATCTCCCTTTACTTTTAACCATGTTATAATTTAGTTAAGATCAAAGTAGGTTGTTTACGAAATTTTACCACATTACACGTCTTAATGTCTTCAAATAAGAGCAACCACATGTGTGGTGGGAGAGGACTTAAAGTAGAATAATCACTCGCTAATGCGAAGATCTCAAGTTCAATTCTCATAACATTATTTTTTTTTAATTTATTTGATTGTTCATATTTGTTTGACATTACACGTCGACTTTTGGCGGAAAAGCACACCACGTCGTAAAGACACAGCAATCTACATTTATGGAAAGATTCACAAGTACCTACTGCGGACATCGGTAGAACAAGATGCAATTAAATAGCACTAAATGTAAATGGTTTCCTCCATAGTGCTTCTAGCTACTGCCGGCGACCAAAACACTACTGAATACATTAATGAAATTCATGTTGTGGCTCTTCTCTGATGTGTAGTCTTTGAGAGATAGTCTGTGTATATGTAATGTGATGAAATCATCTCTTTTAATATGTAATATTATTTTCAAGATGCAATTAGTAAAGATTTTGTTATTCATCTGAATCATAACACTGGTCAACAATGATTTTATTGTTATTGGTATTAGGTCAATTTTGGGGTTACTTTGTGCAGCTGATTCCGAATTTGCTATCAGTTTTATTAGATTGGCTCTAGTTTTTGAGATAATGCTCCCTTTTAGAAAGTGTGAAAGAAAAAAACAAGGAAAACCCAAAATTAAAAGTGTATTAAGTAAATCTCAAATTATACAAAATAAAATGAACGGAATATTAAAAAGTATTACATTGTTTGCAAGAACATGTTAAGAATTAAAAATGATATCATAAATCACTCCTAATGCTCGGTAAAACGCAGTTTGTATGACTTTCATTTGTGTTGGTCTTCAGGACAATCACGTAGGAGGCTCCAGATCATGTGTCTATCCCATCTGCCTTGATACCTTTCCTCCATAGTCTTTATGTCCTTGTGAAACCGCTCCCCTTGTTCCTCACTAAAATCACCCAGGTTTTTCGGAAATCTGTCCAAGTGGCTATGGAGAAAGTGTACTTTAATGCTCATATTAGCACCTAATTTGTTAAAATTAACGAGCATATTTTGCACTAGTTCTTCATAATTCTCTGCTTTATGTTTACCCAAGAAGTTCCTAACAACTAAGACAAAACAGCACCAGGCAGAAGCTTCAACATCAGTCATAAATTTTATGAAATGCGAATGATGCGTTAATGAGTTTGCGAATTTGAGGACCATCAAAAATTCCTGGCTTTAATTTTTCCATACTTAGTTTAGGGAACGATGTACAAATGTATTTAAAGCATTCCCCGTTTTTCTCTAAGGCTTTAACAAATTGTTTCATGAGTCCTAGCTTTATATGGAGTGGTGGGAGAATGATATTATCTCTGTCAAGCAATGGCTCGTTCACGATGTTCGCTGTACCTATAGTCAAATTTTGTTTTAGTGGCCATGTCTTCTTCGTCCAATGATCTTGCTTTGCTCTACTATCCCTGGTGGTCTTGATAGCGGATCTTCTGCAAAACCATTTTTATGTTCTCATATTCTTCTTTATGTTTCGTTGAGTGGCCAATTGGAATGGATGCATAGCGATTTCCGTTGTGCAGTAGAACACATTTCAAGCTTCCTTTAGAACTGTCAATAAAAAGCCGCCATTCTTTTGGTTGATATTTAGGCAAACCCATTTCTAAAAGAAGTCCTGGAATGTCATTGCAATAAACAAGCTCTTCATTTTCGCTGAAGTACGGGAGAATTACCTGCTCTCTTGTTCTGAAAGTTGTTATTGTAACTACTGGCTTTAGACAGTTTTTTAAAAATCTGGATGCTAGAAGTTCAGACGCTTGATTTGACAGATTTAGATCCCGTACCAAATCATTCAGCTCGTCTTGAGAAAACTGTTGTGGTGTTGATAAGCTCCTATCATTTTCACTTTCACTAGAAGACTGTGTGGTGGCCTGTGAGTCCGGCAGTACTTCGACATCTGACAACGGAAGCTCGAACTGTGAGGTAAAAACTGGAATAGGAATTGTTTCGCTGTGTGGTAAAGGTCGCCTGGCTGACTCAAAATTAGGATATTTCCACGTACGTTTCTTGTAGCGGTTAAAGCCTTTCACAATCACAACACAAAAATAACAATCGTCGTGATGGTTCTTCGATTCTGTCCACACCATAGGGACACCAAAGTTTAAGCTACTTCTCCCTCCTTTTGTCCATTGCCGTAGAGACTCTACACAGGTTTTACAAACGTTATGGGGAACCCATGGTTTGTCTTGCTTCCCAATTGGAAAACCAAAATAAGCAAAATATGCTTGTTTTACAAAATTAGTAATATTTTGCCTTTGTGTCTCCACAGTATAATCACCACAAAAGTAGCAGAATACGTCTGGATGGTAAAGGCAAGCTCTTCGTAACGAACTCATATCTATGAAAACGCTTAAAATATTGTATTAATATGATGCTTGCAGAAATTAAGTAATATAAAAACACGTCCTTCTTCCACGGCTCGCTGTACACAGCTAAGTAAATGAGTGCGGTAACGTACATGCCAACTGTTGTGACATGTCGCAACTTGTTACAATGCGTCATAACAAGCGTCTGTTTAGCGTAATAGAAAAATTACAACGGTCGGATACTAGGCAGACGTCAAGAAAGTGCAGTGTTACTGAGATAAATTCTAACTTTGAAGGTTATAAATTATCTAAAAAACTAAAGCCTATTCAGTAAAAACAAAAATTGTTTTTACATTCAATGCCCCAAAGTACCCTAAAATCACATAAACATCTTCGGCAACGAAAAAATATTTTTCTTTGTTGGGCTGTGATAATACATAACATAGTAGTAATTATTAAAGGGACAGAATGAGTACTGTTAAGCCTGCAACATGAGATGCACTGCTGTAATTTACAATAAATTAGGGTTTTAAAAATCACGCTTGAACTATTGAAATTACGCACCTTGAAACTAGAAGCAGATTTGCTATTCTGGGTTAGTTTTACTCAATAGATTAAACAGCACATAATTAACAATTATATAAAAAAGAAAAAAGAGAAAATAACAAAATTTAATGGTAATAATTTATTAGTGACAAAGAAACAGAATCAATACAAACGGAAGGTACAAGAACTGCAAAATAACGTAGCAACGGATTTGCTGAATAATAAATGAAAAAGTACTTAAAATGGAAGCAGCACTAAAATACAAATATGTACTAAGACTAAAAGAGAGTTCCACCAACAGAAACTTGAAGAAATAGATTAAATGTACAAAAGAAGAAGCTTAGGAACTTATAAAAAGGAATAAAACAGATAAGAGAAGATATCCAGAAAAGAATAAATTTCTTTAAACATAAATACTTCAATAAACTTTTAAATACAAACGGAGAAAATCCGAAAATGAAAAAATAGGAAGAGTACCCCATACTACGAGAAGAAGACCAAACAACCTCGGACTCTACTATGGAAGAAATCATAGAAATAATAAGGCAAGTTTGGCAAGAAGAACATTTATTAGAAACGTGAACAGAGGTAATCATAATACCAACATACAAGAAAAAGAAAGATTATTGTGTCACAATTACAAATGCATAACACTGCTAGATACAACATATAAAATTTTTACCACAGTAACTCAAAGAATACACAGAAAAATACGGATTCGGACACTAGGGTACAGCCGTTAGGGCGCGGAACATTAAGGCGCGAGGACACTAAGACGCGGGCCGTTAGGACGCAAAGACACTAAAGCGCGAGGACACTAAGGCGCGGGCCGTTAGGACGCAAATACACTAAGGCGCGAAAACACTAGGGCGCCGGCCATTAGAGCGCGGGACACTACGGCGCGAAAACTGTGTTATATTTTCAACGTGAATCTTATTGACGAAATAATTCGTTTTGGTTGCGGATCTATTACACTCAGAGCCGTATCCACGTAACTGTAATTGTAACTGCAATTGTAATTGTAATTGCAGTTGTAATTGTAATTGTAATTGTAATTGCAGTTGTAATTGTAATTTTAATTGTACCTAATTGTAAATTGTAAATTGTAAATTGTAAATTGTAAATTGTAAATTGTAAATTGTAAATTGTAAATTGTAAATTGTAAATTGTAAATTGTAAATTGTAAATTGTAAATTGTAAATTGTAAATTGTAAATTGTAAATTGTAAATTGTAATAGGAATTGCAATTGCAAATGTAATTGTAATGGTAATTGCATTTGTAAATTGTAATTCTTTTTGCAATTGTAATTGCAATTGCTAATGTAATTGTAATTGAAATTGTTTGTAATTGTAATTGTATATGTAATTGTGTGTCTTCACGCCCTAATGGCCGGCGCCCTAGTGTCCTCGCGCCTTAGCGTCTTTACGCTCTAATGGCCCGCAATTGCAATTTAAATTGCAATTTCAAATTGTAATTGTATATGTAATTGTGTGTCTTCACCATCGAGTGTCTCGCGTCCTAATGGCCGGCGCCCTAGTGTCCTCGCGCCCTAGCGTGTTTGCGACCTTATGGCCCGCGCCCTAGTGTCTTCGCGCCCTAGTGTCTTTGCGCCCTAGTTTCCCGCGCCCTTTTAATCGCGCCCCAATCTCCTAAACCGGAAAAAATAATAGGGACGTACCAATGTGGCTTTAGGATTAGTCACAGACCAAATTCTCACCTTAAAGGAGATTCAAGCAAAATGTTACGATTAAAAGGTTAAGCAGTCTTTATATAGATTTAAAGCAAGCGTACAACTTAGTAACCACAAGAAAGCTGTACATTACCATGAATGAAATGGGTATTCCAGTATAGTTGATAAAATTAACAGAGGTGACGCTAACAAGAACAGAAAATAAAGTACGAGACAGTAGTAAATTGTCCGCAAGTTTTACTACAACCAGTGGAGTACGACAGGGAGACCCCCTTTCTACAATATTGTTTATTATAATATTAAAAAAAATAGGCGATAACAAAATTGATTAAACAGGCACAATCGTCAACACAAGTCACCAGTCTTTGTCTTATGTGGACGATTTAATGATACTGTAATGGGTCAACTTTTCAGGCTAAGGTTTTTTAGAAAATTGTTCTTGTTATAACCGCTAAATGCACTTAAAGCGTTGTATGAAAGAATTTTTCTAAAGGTGTTGGTTGGACGGCTGGTGCCTGGCGTCCAACCGCCAGGGTCGACTCTTTGTTCCGGTCACGTAGATAAACGCCAGAACGGCCAAGTGACGTAACGGTACCCCCAGGACGCCGAAAGAGGGGATAGAGAATGGTAAAGAAAGAGAAAGTACATAGAAGATGATAGCAAGCGGTCGAAGGGTGCGTATCAAAACAAAGAATACCGTTTGTGGTGTTTACTGTGAAAATTAAGGTTTAAAAAGTGTCGTTGTTAGTGAAGGAAGATTGGTGGGCATTAGCTCTACGCAGTGGCGTAAAAGTGATTTTAGTGCGTTAATACTACGCCGCGAGATCCACACCAGATGAAAAGCGAATCAAACCAGAACGTTGGCGTTCTCGCCATTGTCAGCGACCCACGGTGGAAATACCACCGCTAGCGTCTACGACACACGCCGCGGCTTTGTCCTCCACGACCAGCAGAAGCTAAGTAGAATATAAGTTACCATTATGATTGTATATACTGTTTTCTTATTTTGTATCTAGAATAATTAGCTAGGTAGGCCGATAGGGTTAATTGTGTGTTTATTAAATTTAAATGTTTAGCAATAAAATTCTTGTAAGGTGATTTAGCGAATTTATTTCATGGAAATTAAGAGAGAGCGAGAAGTTTACGGGCTAGGAAAGTGACCCAATACTCCGTTACCTGAATTGCCCTGAAGTTGTGAGACTGAGCTAGCTGAGGTGCATGGCAAATCCAAATTCAATAACTCAAAAAAAAAGAGTACTAGCCAAAAAAACAAGCAGATAGCAGAAGATTGAATGTAGAAAGAATGGCAAAGGTAGTATTCCTGGGCTCGCCATAATTAAAGAAGGTTGCAATATGGAAAAAATAAATGCAAGATTAGTGCAGGGGAACAGGTACGCGGGTATGTTACTTTTTGCATGCGAAACGTGGGTGCTAAATAAAAGTGAACAATGTAAGCTGGGTGTTGGGAAACGCAAGATCCTGAGGAAAATCTACTAAAGCAAATACCACTGGTGTGTGCTGTTTGTGATCAAACGCAACAGACATTGTTGATACCCTTACGAAAATTGTCTACATAACTTTCAGTACTTATAGTATTATAAGTAAACAACTGTAATAAACAAAACGCAAAATAACAAATAATAACTACAAAATTAAAAACAAGACTGTAGGATTATAAGATGCGTTATTTAATTTTTGTTTATTTAAATGACCCACGTCAAGTTACTTTAGATTATATTCACAATTAAGTGCTTTTACCTAAACGTATTCAGTCTTAACTAAAGAAATTTAGATAATACGACAAAATTAATGTTTTATTTAGATGTATCAGCAAGTTTCATTTTAAAAACAGTTAGCATCGAACCTAAAAGTACAGATTGAAATATGTAACGTATTCTGCGAGTAATAATTCCTTAAGAAGATTTTCATTTATATGCATTTTCTTTCTTTAAGATTGAGCCATATATGTATAGTTATTATCACTTATCTGTATTCACTATATATGAAATAAGTATTTTACCTTCACGTTTATTCTTTAAGATGCTTAATAAACAGACATATTCTGTGAGCTTAGCAATTTGATTCATTATAAATGCGATCGTGAGTTGTGAAAATTGTGTAAAAAAATTAATTGGCAACACTTACTTCTCTACCATGGATGCTAAAATATGCGTATTATTAAGGAAACCAGAAAATTGGATAACATGTAATCAATGATACCATATGTGACGATAAACGTAAATTAGATATACTAGAAGCTTTTGAAATTCACAAACATTTAAAAACTGTACCGTTAATGAATGAGCAAATTGATCTCTTAAATTATCCTCTATTGGACATTTTGGAATAAGAAATCAAGTCATCTGCAGACGATTACCGAGAGCAAGTCACCAAGTTCTATTGCTATAACAACACTAACTGTTTACTTTTTTATATAACCTTTGACAATGGCAGGCAAACATGCCGAAATACGTATAAGGTTAAAATAAATAAATATTGTTGAAGTAATTACGTATTTTATTTTATATACCTATAATCAATAAATAATACCATAAGCGTTTATAGCAAAACTGTATTTAATTTATTGGTGGTCCTGCACAGTTAAAAATTTATGTCTAGCAGAGTATCGAATAACCACTTTTCTGCGTCAATAACTTGATTAAAATTCGCACAGCTTTAAAAGCAGAACTACATGTAACACACAGCGTTCGAGTCCCCTTTGAAACGAGGGCACAATCAAATCTATACGTTATTAGCCCAGCGCGGCTAACACGGCTAACGATAATGGATATCGGGATTGTCGTGAATCTGATTTATGGCTTGGAAAACAAATCTTGGGGTTGGCGAGCAAATTGAATCAGGTCAACTGTCATGTCGAGTTTGCACGGGCGCCACTGCATGTCGAGCTGTAATATTCGCTAGACGCTGCCCCTGTTATTTTATGACAAGTTGAATATTATGATACAGGTCATATTCTACCTACATAAAAGAATAAAATAAAGTTTGTAGCAGCCTGGTGCATATAGTTTTAGATTAGTTACACACATGCAGTGATTGGCAGCAAGATACCAGTTCTGGAAAGTGAACTATTCAGACCAGCATTTTTTCATTATTTCAAAAAACAGGCGAAGTAATCCGCTTGTCTTTTACTTTCCCATAGTATTCTAAATTTTCACTAAAAAAAAATGTATTGTTTTAATATCTAGCTCTAACAGTTACTATTCACATCAGGGTACTCCTATAACATGTTCAGCTACATTTGTGAAGGTAGTGACGCATTGTCTTCGCTTAGATTTAGGACGCTTATAACGTAAGAAGCCGTAAGTTTTATCCCAAATGAAAATATTCATAAAGACATTTATTGCTTTTTTTTGGGAAAAGCAGTAGTTTGAGATCGAAGATCGTCAGAGATCAGAAAATAAAATTCAACTAAAAAATAGAGCTAAGAAAATGGGATAACATAAATACTATTGCATATGAAAAAGCGTACTAGCTCGTTCTGCTGTAGCTGCTGTGTAATTGAAGCTTAAACATGTAGTTTCTGTTGTCTTGCATTTATTTAATAAAAAGGCACTATTCTTTAAATCTAAATATTTATAAACTATATTTGACATTCAGATAAAATTAAATTACAGCTAACTCATATTACCTTACAAAATTTTAAAAAATGGTGTGATTAGTTACATAAAATTATTTCTTTGGAAAATCTCGTTACTTTGAATAACTCATTCTTAACTCATTTTTTATTCATAAGTTTTAAAGATAACATTTTCATTTCTAAATAACCAAAAAAGCATTCGGCTTAACATTTTGTACCAGGTATTTCTCACATACTAGAAAAATTCTATTTTTGCTGTAGAGTTGTTGTTTTCCGTCCCCTACAACCATGTATACTGAATTGAAGATGTGTCAAATCCGATCTAATGCTGCATCTATCCTATCTATCTATATAGTCCTTAACTGTCTCACCATAACAATATTAAATCTTGCATCTCGGAAAGACTTATCACTATAACACAACTGCGAGACCTTGCACATCGGCTCAGTTTATAGATTGTTTTCAGCTAAAGTTTCAGTTGTTGTCACTTCTGTTAATATACTTCATGATGATAGCGGGTCAGAAATGTGTATTTATCGCGCTTACAACAAACAAACATATACCAGACGAATTTCGCCATTTATAGGGCGAAGTGCATAAAGTTCAATAAATGCTTTAAGTATATATTTATCTCTTTCTTTAATACAAATAAAGTGACTTCTCCGCCTTTTCTAATTGTTGTAGTAAAAGCATTTACTTCACTTTATGCATACGGCCTTTTAACCTACAAATTGTGAGCTCGACTAGGTTCCGCTTATTATCAAAAAATGTTTACTGCAAAATTATTTAATACCAATTCTAAATGCTTCTGCAAGAACTCTACTCTTAGTGACAACGCATCGGACAGTATCATGCCTCTTATAATAATAATAATAATAATAATGTCTTTATTGTAACCTCAAAATTATATAAGAAACAAAATTATATAAGAAACAGAACAAAAAAAGAAAGGCAACAAAAGGCGAGGTTCAGTGACTTGAAAAGTCACTGCTCTTCCACCTAACCAGTCGAGATTAGATATTTATTATGTTTGCAGGTTTCGATATTTACTTTTAAATCATGTAAGGTGATTACTATGTATCTCAAAATCTTTATAAGGTTTGAAACATCATTACGTTTTAAAAGCTTTGCTTGTAGACAGTTTTTTTGCAACTACGAACAATTTTCTTGTCTGATTACTATTTTTTTTGTAGGATTAGTGACTTTCCTGAAAACGGGTGCCCCGACACAACTCACCCAACACAGACAGCCTTCCTTGGCACGAATTAACATCTCTAAGCCATTTACTTGTATATAGCTTATGTAACGTGCAATCGAGGATTTGAAAGTTATAAGCAAATAGTTTGGGAGTCTCTTGTCAACTGTGTATCTTCCTTCTATTGCTACAGAAATAATGAGCAAAAATACTACAAACGTTTTTGATTAAAAAAAAATCAGTTAAATATTTTTATTTATTAACGTGTACCTATATTTACACATTCGTACCTTGAATTTGCTAGATCAAAAATATTTATGAAAATAACAAAATCTAAATAACAACTTATACTCTTATACTTCCAAAAATGTATTTTGTTTTGTATCATAGCCATAACAGTTAAAGTTTTTTTTATTTTTTTGTCATTTATCCTTCATCGCTTATGTTCAATAATTACAATTACGGATCCCATGGTCTACGCCTTACGCCTTTCCCGGTAACTTTTTTAAAATGTAGTAAATAAGCTGTTTCGCGATTCAAGTTATGTTCCGAATGCTTAGCGCAGTATTGTATACTTATTCTAAAAATCCGGCACTGAACTGAAAAGGCCTAACTACTTAGTAATCATGCGAATGTTTATTATTTTGTAGTTACATACCTACCCAGCGTGATCAGACATCAAGTAGTCATTAAAATAAATGTACCGACTTTTCCTTCAAATTGGCTTCCGTCCAATTTCGTCTTTGACCCGTACATATTTCTGGTAAGTAAACCATTACATTAAATAAATTATATCAACATATCTGTATTTTCTTACTACAGCCAAGTTGTGACTGAGCGCAGGCAGAATGCAAAAGAAGATTAATAAAGGAAATGTCGGCCCCCCGCGTAGGCAGCCGAAAGCTAAATAAAGCCGATAGATTTTAATATATAATTAGATACGTATTGGTACATAGGATTCGAATTCTCCTACAATATTGGTTTTTCTACGTAATTAAATTCTATAATGAATTTTTCATACATATTTCTTCGTTAACGTTTAATGTATCACAATATTTGGCACATGAAAAACTATAAATGTGTATGTAGTTTAAAACACTAAAACTTACTAAACACCTCCAGTAACGCGTCTAATATGCATTTTTTAGGAAAAATTTATATTTATTTGAAATGTAATTATTTAATTCAAATTACTGGACATTGACGTTTCCTAGTGAAATCGAATTGTTCGATTCCTATCGACTTTTGAAGAAAATTGCAAATTAGTCTTAGCTGCAACAATAATATGTGTTGTTGCAGTTCAGGTGTAGTTCGCCCACTACGCAAGCGAACTTATATTTAAAATCGCCATCGTTTCGAAGTAAAGTCAGTGGCGATGCAGTATAGATGTTGCATTTTGCATTTGTTATTGCATACACCGCGGTAGGTAGGTATGCATGTAGGTGGTTAGTTAATTTTATTTAGTATTCTTTTACGCTTTAACGCAACTATATGACCATACATAAATATATTTATACTGGTATGAATATGTATATGCAAACTTTGTTGTAAACCTATTAGTTAAAATTATGTTTTTATAAAATCATAAGAGAGGTTGCAAGAAATTATTTTCACTTACTTAATCTTTATTAGACTTAATTGGTTACAAAATTTTATAGACTGACGGTATCTTGAAGTTTATATGTATTTAAGTAACATTTTACATCAGTTACTATTTATAAAACACAAATCCAAGCTCTAAAATTAAAATACATTTTTATTAAATTCTGATTAGTCAACTGATTATCCTTAATAATAATAAAGAATATTTTGTTACAATTTTCATTAAAATAAATATTCTATGTACTGCGCATTATATTATGTTATTTCGTTTTACAATAACTTAGCATTGTTATATCTGCTGCAAATTCAAACCATTTACTTTTAGCATATCAATTTTTCTGTTAATTAACTAATTACTTAATTAAGGCGTTGGTCACAGCAGGAGAAGCAAGAACAATATCCTTGGTATGCAAAAAACTAAAAATCCTTAAAAAATAACAACCGGTTCGCAATTTAATTTTATAGCCTTTGGATAGGTATCTGTTTTGACACGGTATAGTCGTAAGTTACATAAATTAATTTTCATTCAGAAATTCATATGTGGACTTTGAACGAAGACACAATCCTTATAAAAAGAATGTGGTAACACCTGAAGCAATGAATGAGCAGTAGCTACAACTGTCCACCCGGTCAAGAAAATATTGACCAGTTCAACCATAAACGGGTTCTTTACCAGCATGAAAATAATGTGATTTATAAACCCCGTAATTTGTTTATAATAATTGTGGAGATACCCGAGCCCACATTGT
This sequence comes from Ctenicera cuprea, assembly GCA_958336395.1. NCBI lineage: Eukaryota > Metazoa > Arthropoda > Insecta > Coleoptera > Elateridae > Ctenicera > Ctenicera cuprea. The sequence continues at coordinate 31,193,380 of OY284487.1, read as the reverse complement.
CAAAATATTTGAATAAATTTCAATAACTCGTAAATTTATAATAATGGAGTTGAAAAAACTGGAATCATTTTATTTTATTGGTAGCTGTGGGGAGTGAGAGCCCTCCCGCAGTGTTCGATCACACTTGTCGCTTTCAACGGACATGGATTGTTTATGCCTTAACGAACTCGCAACGCACAGCAAGGCTTCTGATTGCTTACTGCATTTTTAAAACTTAAAAGTATCAACTTTTTGAAAACAAGATTAAATTAATTTTAAATAAAATAAACTTTCATTTACTGTTAACATTGCACTAAACTCTAATTAACATAAAATCATGAGGAATGAAATCTAACTTTGTCAATAGATTAAATTTGATACTTATTTATATTTTAATAATTTTTAGCAGTATTTGCGTATGTGAGACTGAATCATAACCATAAAGAACACAGCTCTCTAAAATAAGGCAATACTAAAAGTTTTACTTATGAATGCCAGTCTGAAGGCTTCAGCTTGAGCTTTATTCAAAAATATATTAGTTGATGATTCTAAATTTAAATAAATTCTTTAATGTTATACACAGAGAAAACACAAAGTCAGAAAAATGCAAGCTCCAAAATATACCACGTTTTTAAGCTCTACTAATGGATAAAAATTTGTAAGGTTTAAGTCTGGCAACCTCGATGGCCATTTGGTCTAGCAGTTGTTAAAGACACGGAAAATATTAGAAAATCTCTAGCAATTTAATGGAAATGCAAAGCTGTTCCAGCATATTACGAGTGATATGCTTATACTTTTGAAGTAATTCAAATAGATTTTTGTCGCACTGTCTTCAGATTGCGGCCTTAAGTTTTAAATACTTAAATAATAAATATTTAGCTCCTTACAATGTAAGTCTCTTTCGAATTTCATAACAAAATTCTTAAGTGAATTACAAAACATCTTCTGATGAACAAAAGCTTAGATTGAGTTTTAAGTTAGGTAGTATTTATGTAAAAACCTATAAAAAGCTTATACTCAAACTTTTTGGTTTCGAAAACAAATTAAATAAATAAATGATCAAAATTATATCGTCCATCCAAATGGGCAATGTATTTTATACAAGCGTGCTGTGTACTGGAACAGCATTCATTGACGAAACATGTTTCGCTAATCGTAATGTAGTAGATGGAAAGATTTAGCTGGTTGGAATTGGTAAAGGCAACTTCAAGAAAAATTTGAAGCATAATTATTTTAAAGAAACATTCTTTATCATTTTTTTTATAAATTTTATTTTATTTTTCATCTTAGACTTAGACCTCATTTTTCAGTTTCGTTATAATAATATCTTGAAGACTGTTTAAAATGTTGGTGTCAGTATTTTCTGTTTTCTATTATAACAAGCAAACATATTAACAAAGGTAAACGAAGCAGAGAAGCCGCCTAAAACCCCCGTCAGTCAGTCAGTGCTAAATTCGGAAACTCTACAAACAGTTTAACGCATGTCAAGAGATGACACTCATTGTAATCCTTACAAAGCATGCCACCCGGTCTCGCTACTTAGCAGCATAAACAGTATCATTGAGCGCATTACACAATTTTATTTGGCAAGCGACACAATGAAGAGCTGTCATAACTGCATGATGGATCGGAATCCAACTGCTGGTCCTAAACCGCACGTTTTCGGGGTTTATTCACAAGTTTGCTGTTGTACAAGGATTATTGTGGTTAAAATGTAACAGAATTATGGACAGTCGTTGGTAATTATCTGTTTTGAATTTGAGACGACAAATGTCAAAAAAGTCGTGACCGCAACCGTTTCGTGACAATTGTATTTATTAGTTTTACTTCTGTAACTAAACCCACATTGCTTTTATTTCTGGGAGCTATATAAGGTTGCAAAAGACATATATGCATATATAGTCTGTCTAAATTGTTTTATTTGGCCACCGAATTATCTACCAAAAATGAGTATCGACGCACGTATCGTTTACCTTTCACTCAGTGCAGTATAGTCGTTAAGACTATTTGTATTTCGATCTGCGTTTAACTTACGCCCAAAAACCCAGACGGAATGGGTTTTATGAGGTATTCTTTATCCTCAAATTCAGTAGTGCACCGTTTTATGGTGTTGTTTCTCCATAACAGCAATTTTAAGTTAGAATTTGCAAATACTGCACTAAATATAAAACTAATTTTTTATAATCTACGTGACGCATTGGCATGGAAAAATTATCATTATGTTTGGATAATATGTCGGCAATCAATGAAACTGCGTCGTATTTATTATTTAAGTCGAATATCTCATGGCGTTAGCTAGATATTCACGAATACCATTTAAGTTACCAGACTAAAATACGTAACATATATATGTTTTTAATAACCTTTCAAATTGATATTGTATTGTTTGTAGTAAACCAATTAAAATACTGTTAATAACTGCACGTTAATTCTAGTATTCTGCAAATATGCGCTAATCTGGTAGCCACATAAAACATTTGGACAGACTATAACAGTACAAGTTTTTTTTAAACTAACTACAGGCAGATAATGTATATGTCTATAACTTCAAACATTATATAGACAATCTCTGTTAGCTAACTCTGTAATAATTAATACTTACTATTTTGAATTACTATACATTATCTAATTTTAATAAAATCGATTCACCAGCTAACAAAGTCTGATAATTTCTTACAGGTAGGTAATACAATTCTAGATTATAAGTTTGGAACACAACTATTTTAAGTCCAAATTTTGCGTTTTTGATATAAGATCGTTACGATGTAGAAGAAGTAGTAAATTTTATACCAACAGAACTATATTAAGGTACGTTTACTATTGAATTTGTTGTTTCAATGTGGCTGAACTAACCTATGTGCATCACAACCATGTTTTCTGGTGGAGAAGTACCTTATCTAGAATTAAAATACGATAATGTTACGAAAGAAACATGACAACAGGTTATGATTAAAAAAACTAAAGTGACTTTGAGGCGACTTTCCCATACTAGATCTCAATACTTGCCGTACCCTACGACGCACGTCGCGTACCGTATAAGAATTGTAAAAACGGAACAGCCCGCCCTACAGCAGATGCGCTTCAGATTTCAGACTAAAAATCGATGCAAATAGTTTATTTAAAGAGTTGTAAAAAATATGCAAAGAATGAAAAGTATATTCTTTACTAAAGCTAATTGATAGGTATAATTAAAATTACGTAACTGGCGGAAAACGCGTTATTTATAATAAATAGTATCGTTCTTTTTATTAATTTTCAAACTAGTTGTAGATTCTTGCTAATTCTTTTAAGTAATTCAAATAGTTTACCAAACCGAAAAAAATTTAAATCGATCGGCGTTTGCGTTTTTGAATAAATAATTAATTAATTTCAAATTTTTCGATAATCCTGAAAGACGTCGGAGTAAAATTAAGAAGCTTGATATAAAAGAAAATCTGTAATTCACAACAAGCGCTATCGGTTTAGAAAGTTTAAAAAAAATCGTGGATGCAGTTTTCAAAAAATATTTCTTTTTAAGTGTTCAAAGCGTCATTGCGATCTATTTCGGATATTGAAATGTTCCATAGATTGTAATGAAGTTTTGTATGAAACAAAAAACAAATGTATTATCATAACAAATAAATGATATCGGTTTACAGCTTTGAGAGTTATCGACAAAGTGTCCTTTATTCTTTTATTTAGCCTACGTAAACGTGTTTAAATCATTTTGCGATTATCTGCCTACTGACGGATGCTTGAACAGGTGGTTCCCGGGAATGATAGCTGATGGCGACTGGCTGGTATTCGTTACATTACGTTACAACTCAGCATTTCCGTTATGGTGCGTGATCCCACGATCGCATGTTGCATCCGCCGCCAAAGATGTTTTATTTCGAAAGCCCTGAGGACTAGGGGTGGAAACAGGACTTATTCCAATCACTACGCTTAAAGGTTCTGCATCCGAAGCGCTGCTAAAATTTATTTCCTGCATGGTCAGTTGTACTCTTTGCAAGGGAGATCGTGCGAAACCGTGCAAGAAACAATAATTAAAAGTAACGAAGGCAACGAAATTAATACATTAGAAATAATCAAGAGACCCCATAATGAGAGTAATTAATTAAATATGAATAAAATAAAAGTCCTTATTTCTCTCAAGCTTTTTTAATATAATATGTAGGAACCGGTTTCGATTTTTTACAATAAATTCATCTTCAGCCTAAAACTGAAATAAATCCATAAATCTTACTATTCTATACACTTATAATTTCTAAAACAAGAGTAAATTGTATATATAAGTAAAACTTACAGCACTACTCTTGAAGAAATTATAACCATAGTCAACTACGAAAAATAACATCGAATGAAAACCACAATGAATTAACAGCCAGAAACAATTAATAAACATTTGGAATGATAATAGTACATTAAAAAACAAGTATCATAAGACATGATTTTAGAGCACGCGTCCAAGTTAGAAAACGAGCCGCTTGCGGCGAGTTTTCTAATGGACAAGTGCGCTTAAATGTCTTATGAAACGTGTATTTTATACTATTTTTTCTATTTTGGCCCAAAAAAGTTAAAACTTACCTTATTTTATATTTTAATTGAAAAATATAATTGATTAGGAAAATTTTTTGTATTTTGTTTTGGTTATGTGGCTGTTGGTACATTTAAAACGATTTCAAACAGTTCAAACTACTGTCAAATTAAAATGATAAATTTATTGTAAAAATTCGAAACCGGTACCTACATATTATATTAAAAAAGCTTGAGAGAAATAAGGACTTTTATTTTATTCATATTTAATACATTAGAGTTAGATTGTAGTATAAAAGGATATTAATCAAAATCCCTCCTGCTAAAAACGCGTTTTATTTTTTTTTATGACAATAACGGTTGACTGTAACTGTTAATTGAAAAATTACAAACAAAAGACGAGTTTCAGTAAGTGAGAAAAATGTGCTTTACTGAATTCAGTTGCCACATTAATAATATTATATTAAGAAAAGGATTTTTCAGGTATAACTTGAAGATAATGTAATCTTATTTTATTTTTTTCAAGGTTTTTCTAAGAGGCACTGGAAACGGGACACTGAGAAACAACTGCTTCTTGGAAACATTTATTATGTGTGGCGGCGCGGCTACGGTGTACCTATAGCAAAATGAGTAGGACATACACACCCAAATTTACAAAATTACCAAATTATTAATTTCATCGTCTTCTTTAAGCTGTTTCCTCAACCGAAAGCAAAACTTAGACAGGTATTTTCACCAGATCGTTTTCTAAAACGAAATTTGGCAGATGTGAAAACGGGAGGTCTGATAAAAAGAAGACTATAGTGTTTTTTTAACTCTTTAGAGTGCAAAAATTATTTCTCAAAAGAAATGCCACGTGAATTTTTAAACTTGATAGGCCACAATTTGCAGTTTTTGATGTACCGAAAATTCTCTAGATTTTTTCATTTCAAAATAGTGGCGCTATGTTTAGTTAGGATAAATAATAAAACATTGTTGACCAGAGAGAGACATTAGAGCAAGATTCTAAACCTAATTTTTGGATATAGCAATATTTTGGGTGGACTATGTTCTTTCACCTCCCCTCATTATTTAGCAGAGAAATTTTATTTGCTTATTATATTTTATGCTCCTTTCTCATCATTAAAGTATTGTGAAACGAACTGCTATATAAATAAAAAATAAATAGTTAATTCGCGGTTGTAATTAAAAAGCTGTGATAATTAGCATGATACTGATAAGACTAGTAGCGCCATTCAGAAAAAAATTAAACGCAATAAAATATATAATGTCCACCCCACAGGTGCACCTAACAAGAAAACATAAAAAATGTTTTAGGTAATTTAAGAATTATAGCTTTTATGGCACAAAATATTGTTAAAGAGAAATACACAATTTGAAGTGCATCCATCAAATGATGAGGTCGGTCCACCAAAATATAGAGAGATAACGAAATTGGAAAATAAGTTCAATATTCTATATTTTTATTCATTAAAAATCAGTTGGTGCGGTGTGAAGTTTTACCACCACTACCGACTTTTAATTTTTTAATCGTGTATAATAACTTTATATAAGTTGATATCGAATTGCGCATCCGCAAGTTGAAATGTTAGGAAAGATATCTTGTTGTCTTTAACATAATTACTTAGTTTTTTTTTTTAATTTCTCCTGCTAAGGCTACATACCGACGTTAAGGGTAGACCACTAAACCTGGATGTTTTGCTAAACGTCGGTCCCTTGTTACCCTATTCATACTTGAAAGGCTTAGAGCCTATACCAACCTACCAACCAATCACCAAGTTCAGCTCTTTTTTAAAAAATTCCTACTTTTAATATTATCTGTAAATAAACTCAACAAAGTTAGCTAATTTTTGGCAAAATTTTTCTTAGGTTTTTAGGAACCTCTCTTACTTTATATAGACTGTGACAGTAAAGAATAATTTAACGAAATTTAATGATAAATTTTAGAGTTATAAGAAAGAAATCACACTGAAGAATTTTATCAATAAACACTGTTCCTCGTTTCATAATCCAAATACACCCATTAACATTTCCTTTTCTCTCTCCCTCAGATAGCTTTTTCCTACATTTAATAATAAATAAGTGTGTCATTCAACTACGAACCTAAATCAAATTAGTGTTGGTAGGTAGGTACAAGTTACAATATCCAATAATTCTGGAATCAGTAAAAGCAAGGCGACAAGCAGATTATCCCGGCAAATCCCAGAGGCACTCACCGACAATGGTTTGGCTGGATTCGCCACGTGTGCCGTTTGATTGGGCCGTAAGTAACGTTCGTCAGTGAGGATTACAGACGGTTTCACGCGTCACTAGTACATAATCTGCTTAGCTCTGACAGTGATAAGGATGAATGGAGTAGGAGTTGCGAGTCATCCTGATTCTAACTTTGTCCTGGTTGATATCTTGAATCTGACTAGACGTTGCCCAAGGGTTTATTTGCCAGGTATCGCTAAGTCAGTCTGTAGAAAGGGGTTGGCAAATAATAATAATATCTATACGACTGAAAAATTATGCCAATTTAAATAAATATACAAATGTTCTCCTTGAATTCCTTAATCGATCACACCAGAATCTAACCGCTTTGTATGTCACGTGAAATCATCTACATCTCTAAAGGTATCTACACTAAAACTAGGTATAATGGTCTTTTAAAATACTCATTGTTGGGATGCACGCATACCCCATTTACCTGCACATGTCACAGGCCATCAAGCCGCTTTATCTAAATGAAATCTTAGCGTGAAACCGACTACAAGAGAGTCAACTTTTTAATATGATAAATACCCGAAATATAAATAGGACGCTTCGTTTATGTATATATGAATGAGAACATTCCGCATTGTCTGGTATCTGTGGTCTCTGCCATCTGTCAAAGTGAAGAGTGATCGGTCATCACGAAGACCTCCGGGCTCGTCAAAATATAATTCATAATGTAACATTCTGTCTCTTTCTTCTTCAAATAAATTAAAAATAATACAAAAGTATGCTTCGTTATATTTTTTATACGCAATAGGTTATAGATACAAGAGTAGCGACTTTAAAAAAATATTTATTTGCGTGAAGAACAAGACAGCTTCACGACAATACTAAAGATAAATGTCTATTTCTAATACTCATTAAACACAGTTTCTACAAATTTCAGCCAAAAACTTAAACTTATAAGCTAAAAAGCGAGCTTAAAGTTTGCTATTTGTTCGTGAACGGTATTTTAGAAATCTGTACCAATAAATCAGCAAAACTTTATTTAGTGCTGGCACTGGGAATGGTCCTGTATTGAACTTTAAAACTAGAAGACAATGCTAAGAAGAACAGAATTGTTAAATCAAAGAAATGAGATCATAACTTCCTTAAGTGCAGTTTTCACGAAAATTTTATAATTCGAGATTTTGACGAAAATACATGTTTGATACAACCAGGAATCCAAAAAATTGGTTTTAAAATATGCTTGTCTCTAGGTGGGTGGGTGTGTGTTTATGTGCGCCCTATAAAACCCACACGGATGATTCGATTTCAAAGAACTTCGGAATAAAAAACACATCAGAAAAATAAACTTTAAAAAATCCAGAAGCAGAAGCGTTAGACTTGTTTTTTTGCTAGCATTTTTTATTTAAAAGCCGTGCGTGAGCACGACCCCATGATTTCCATCCCACCCCCTTACCCGGGCTCAGCACACTCAGTGCTATACACCGGTCTAACATGCCCCACCCCTGAAAGACATGCAACCCAACCTACATACACCATCCATGGACTCGTCGGATTTAACTTATTCAGAAAAATTAGCGACGAGCAGTGGACTCGAACCAACTGCCATTGGGAGTCTAGTTTCAAAGCCTGGGACTTTAACCACTAGACCACCCGCCGGCCCGATTATAATGGTTGTTGTCCCAGTACCGTTATTTTCCTGTAACGCCTTCTATGAAGTTTGAATATCGAAAATTTATACCTCTTTGTTTATGACATTTGGTACGGTGATACATTTCTGTTTAAGCTAAATTGATCATGACTCAAAGTAAAATAACACTTACAACTTAATGTTTAGAGGGGTTGATTTCCAACCCTCTAACACAAATTGTAGAGGACAAGTTTGTTCCTTCGTTTTCCTTTTTATATTAAACTCATGTTTCTCATAAAGAAATTAAATACAAGTTTCGTTTAACTTCTTCTGCCCAGATTTTCGAACCCCAGACTTTTAGCGTTCAAGCCCAAGCGCCCAACCTCTAAGTTACCGCCACTCTTCATATGACTTTCCGAAGCATGCGATTCTATTTCGTATTTTGCAATGTTTCAAAACAGGCATAATAGGCGCAGGAAAGCAATGTGTACACCATGCACGACGTTTTAGGGCTTTCTGTAGTATTTATATCAAAAACTATAACTTTTTGAATTATTAGTCTGTGGATTTATAGTTGAATCTGCATATTATGTAATGATGCGCAATTATTCCTTATTCGCATCATGCATAATCGTCGCATTATTAGCAATCACTAACTTCAGCCTAAACAAATAACTTTTGACTGTGCAAATAGAAATACTACTCGTCAAGAGGGCTGACCGTGTGCACATAGTTGCGCGCTAATAGAGCGCTCTCCAAAATTTTGAAAATTCGTTTCACTTTATAGCTTTATAGGTTGTCTTAAATGTTTATGCACAGTAACATTGTATCTCTGTAGTTTGTAGGCATATTACGATAAAACATTTAAACCCGATCTGTCAACTTGTTTTAAAGTAAAAAGACGCGAAAGTCAAAATTTTCAAAAAATCGTAACGGCCGCTGTTTTAATTCTAAAACGTTTAGCAAAAAACATTTGCTTTGCTCTAAGATCTTTTATTTGATTCTATAATTATATTTAAAAAAATCTTTTTTTGGTAAACATGATACTTCCGTTTCCGGTTTTGGATATTTTTTTAATAGCTTGTTAAGTGGATGAATATTTGAGATACCTTTACACTCTAAAGCGTATCAAAACCAGCATATCCGTTCGGAAGATATGGGACGTACTCACACGTACCTGCTCATCCACAGACAGACATTAAAAAAATATTTTGGGTTCCTAAAGGTCCAAAGCATGTATTTCCGTCAAAATCTCGATTTCGAAAATTTTCATGAAATAAGTACTTTTCTATACTGAAAGTATAGGAAAGTAAAGATGGTGTAAGTAATAGAGAGCCGTTTGTAAGTAAAGTCTCGTGACGTGTTGCTACAGCTACGGCTAGTTTTACCAGCAATTATATACTTACTACTGTACTTTATAAACGTTTAAAAATATAATTAATTATAAGTAAAAAATGAATTTGAACCACACTAATTACATATCTAATACAATACGCTCTTTAAGTGTGAACGTTCTTAACTGAATTGCAGTTTCAGAGTAAATGGTCTCACATACATAAATTTTCAATTATGTGTATTTGAAGATGATAATTTAAGAGATGCAAACTTCGTGCATTTACAAAACAGGAGGTGTACAATTAAACACGTCCGCAATTTTGATCGACCGCAGTCTTTGTATGTAGATTTTTGTTGATATACAAAATTATTTATAATTTGCAAGATGTAATCTCATCTTCATAACAAGCGGTTTCTATCCACATTACAAAGCTTATTTTTAATGCAGGAAAGATAAGTTTAAACGCTACTCGTCTGTGGCTCAGTCCTAACTGCATTTTGTATTATCTTATCATCCTGTAATTACCACCCTTAAGATAACAAAGAGAAATTTAAATAAATTTGTCATCGACGCCGATGTTTGGGCGCAACTAATAAATGGGGCGTCTGTCGCGTGGCTCTCTATAACCACGGGGGCGGGATTCGTTGTTATCATGTAAAGTACACGTGCTCTGTCCTCCCAAACCCCTTGATAATGTTATGCGGAACAGTCATGCAGCTCATCAGGTTAAATGGAGTGCGTCGGATCGACTTATGGCCGAGCAAACTCGCTACCATCAATCATAGGATTAAATGCTCGTTTCTCGAGATGCAGTCGACTTGGTCATATTAACTAACAATTTTATGGTGCATCTTGAATTGAAATGGTAATCCTGCAATTCTATGTGGACCATTCTTGAATTAGGATTACAGTTCATGGAAGGATGATTTTATATCGCAGCGCGGATGTAGGTTGTGGGTATCTTTCATGGTATTCTTTTACTGTTTTTAAATTGTATTCGTTTTATACAGTTCCAAGAACTCTATATGCAAACTTATTTTTTAGGAACCTGCATTTACCTGCAATATTGCCTTTGCAGAAAGATCAACCGTCAAAATTAATTTACCTACGCTTTCACACAACAGCATCTCATTTAGCAACTATTATAAAACGATTGCAAGTAGCAAAAATATTATTTATTAATTAAAGTAAAAGTAATTTCGTATGGAATTAATTGCGGGGAGACCCGAAGGCAGTTCCGCAACCGGACACCGGCACCATATTTACATTTCTGTATCATGCGCCAGCGTGACCTACAGTTTAAGGAGGATTCCGAACCTCCACCAGATGCATGACTAGCCCCTTGGATTTACACCCCATCCTGAATTGCGCAATATCATCTAATATTGGCTCGCATATGTGCGAGTGTGATATTTACATCGAGATTTGCATTGTTAAAGCCGATTTTTTCATTGTTAATAAATTGCATTCAATAGAAAACAACAAATCCTGTTTTTTTAATTTATTACCAGACCGTGTTAGTATGCCGTCAATCAGTGAGTGAATGCAAATTTGTCTTCGTATTTTTAAATAAAAAATATAAGTGCTCTTAACAAATAACCTCGCGTAAACAGCAAAACGCAACAACAGTGTTTAAAAAAAACTATAAAATAAAAAAAAATTTTGGTCCCAACCGAGATTCGACCCCACAACTACTTATGCAGTAAAAAGGTAGTAAACTTGAACACGCCCCCATATCCATCTGTGCCACTACGAACTTGTGGTTTACACACATTCCAGCTGCATGCAGAGGAGGTGCGCAAGTCATTACGGTCGGATCGACTGTCGGTCCAAGGGGATAGACGCTAATAGATGCATGTTCGTAGTTTAATATTGGTCACCTATCCAAGGTGTGACCCATCCATGGCCGATCGTTGCTTAACTTTGAATACCGTTTGACCGATATTCGCAGCTTTCCGCTACGCAGCTGACTAATTATTAATTAATAACAATTAAAACAAATATCAGTAAATAATTTCAGTAATAAAAATATAGAAAAGAGATATACAGAAAAATTATGATAATTATTATTGGTTCCATAATTATAATGATAATTACGACCAACACAAAATCTTAGTTAGCAACGTGCAAGCTTTTCTGCTTTGCTGTATTTAATAACAAACTAATTTGTAGCAAAATTTGTATTTTGAAAACACTACAATAAACAGGGCCGTCCTAAGAAATTTGCAGCCCCTGGGCGAAGAATTTGTACCGCCCTAACAGCTGCGCTAATTTTAATCTAAAGTTAATTAACAAATGGCTATACTATTTATTCTAAATAATAGACATAATAATATAAAAGCATTAACAAGCCTTCCGGCCCATTAGCTTGACCATTTCCTTCAATCCTTTCCTGTACATCGCCTTGGTCCGCCAATTTGTTACCCCTTTCTCCACCAAGTCTTCTTCCACAGCCTCCATCAATCTTTGTCTGGGACGCCCTACTCTTCTAATGCCTACTATTTTGCCTTTTATCATCCGTTTTGGCACTCTTCCTTCTGATAGCCTTTCTAGGTGTCCTAACCATCGTATCCTTTGAGCTTTTACCACTTGCCTAATGTTAGAATGATTATACAGTTGCATTACTTCGTCATTTGTCCTTCTTTCCCACTGATCTTCATTTTTGTTCCTCAAAATATTCTCCATAGTATCTTCCTCTCCACGCTTCTATTCTCCTTTGCTCCCTCTTATTTAGTACACACGTCTCGCAGGCGTACGTCACTGTGGGCCTAATAACTGTTTTGTAAACTCTTAACTTTGCACTACGCGATACTTGCTTGGATTTGAGCACACTGTTTAAAGCATCCGCGCACCTTTCCTCTGGTATAAGCTTTGCTTCAATTTCTTGTGACTCTTCGCCCTTTTGATGTATCAGAGCTCCCAAGAATACAAAACTGTTGAGCCTCTGGACATTTATTTCGCCCTCATCCTCAAGAGTGATCGTTACTGAGTTGCTTAGGTTTTCATTTTGTATGTCTAACACCAATATTTCGTCTTATTTATATTTATGTTCAGCCCTCTTCTTCTAGCTTGTGTTTTTATATTCTTTGTTGTTTCCTTTACTTCACGCACTGACCTCGCGATTAGTGTTAAGTTATCTGCGTAGGCTAAGCATTGTTGGCTTTTGTTGATCAAAGTTCCCGTAGTTACAGTACCACTATCCCTTATAATCGTTTTAAGTAACAAATTGAACAGCACTGTCGATAGTGAGTCGCCTTGTTTTACACCTTTCTGCACTTCGAAACTCTCTGACAGTTTTCCGTTTACTTTCACTTCATTACTTGTATGCTTCAACGTCATTTTCACCAGTTTTATTAACTTATCGGGTATTTGTAGCTCCTCCATGTCTTCATACAGTTTGTCTTTTTTGATTGACTCATAGGCTTGCTTAAAGTCTATGAATAGTATATATGTGCTTCTATATTGCGATCGTAGCAGCTGGTTAATATTTGCTTGAGAGTGTAGAATTGATCCATTACATAACGACCTTTTCTAAAGCCGCACTGGTATTCTCCGAGGGTGGGTTTTGCATAATCTTCCAATTTTTGCTTTATTAGTGTCGTCATTATCTTGACTACAATACACAGGGCCGTTCTAAGAAATTTGCAGCCCCTGGTCTAAGAATTTGTACCGCCCGAACAGCTGTGGTAATTTTAATCTAAAGTTAAGAAACAAATGGTTATACTATTTATTCTGAATAATAGATATACTACAAAAAAATAGCAAAATTTATAAATTAAATAAATACATTATTTAAATATATTTTCTTCTACATTTGCTGTTTGCAAGGGTGTTAAGCATTTCTTTGAAATTTCCAAGTCGGACAGGCGCACTTACACTGTCTTATAACCAGAACAGATGTGTTTTGTCTACTAACCCGTAGATCGATAGCGATACTAACGGTATATGCCTAGCTTCCACTAGTGGGCGCACCAACATATTTATGATCCACTAAGCGAGGAGTTATTGCAAACAATTGAAAAATAAGTGTATAGCTAAAAACGGTATTTTTATTTCATGTAATACCGTAAAGAATAACTATTTAAAACTACATATTTAGACATTGCGAACCTTGAATGTGATACGTTGTGGTTTTTCGTAGTACGTTGTGTTCTATTTGTAGTATCAAGTTGGGGATCTCAGGATCTAAAGTATCTGAATTTGATAAATAAAACACAGAAGAGGTTTAATACATGTTTTGAAACTGTTCAATACCATTTCCTCAAAACAATTGCAGCTGTAGCTGACTTACAGTTATCTACCACGGTATTCACTTGTACAGACTAGGAAAACTGCAGAAAACCTAGCCAGGGTAGCTAATGTTTTCAATATATTCAAAATAAGGAAAACTGTCGGTAGATGCAAACTTTTAAACTGATGGTTGATAATTTAAATAAACTGGTACTACTCTGCAAGTAGGACTGGGCATAGGTAAGAGAGAGGGGTCCTGCTGCTGCATCCGAAATACCTCTAGGCGCAAGTCAGCAAGAAGAAATCCCGTGAGCAGCCGAGATATCTTGAGACGCTAGGCAAGGTAAAGAAAAGGGGTCCTGCGGCTGCAGCCGAAATACCTCGAGGCGAAAATCAGCAGGGGAAAGCCTGTGAGTAGCCGAGGTACCTAAAGGCGCTGGGCACGGTAAAAAGGAGAGAGTTCTGCTGCCTGCGGCCGAGATACCTTGAGGCGCAAACCAGCAAGGGAAGACCCGTGAGCAGCAGAGATGCTTCGACTACTTCGAGGTATTGGGAAAGGTAACAAAAGCGGGGTCTTGCTGCTGCAGCCGAGATATTTCGAGGCGCAAAACCAGCAGGGGAAAGCCCGTGAGCAGCTAAGACACCTTGAGGCGCTAGGCAAGACAACGAAAAAAGGGTCCTGCTGCTGCAGCATGGTATTAAAAAAACAGGCCTTGAATTTTTTATATTAATTTAGATGTTTGCTTAACTTTAAAAGTAAAAACTATTTAAAAAAATTATTGGTTTTTTACTAAACAGCACTAATAACAGCTGTTAATTATAAAACTGTTTAAATTCTTCGATGAAGTATCCTGGGGTCATAAAATCTGGTAAAATATAATATCCTATATTCCTACGCATTTTGCATCTAGTTCAACTTTTCTGGAGAACGGTGTATAAATATGCTTTATAAATTGACAAGAAGCGCGCGGTATAGCTGAAGTAGCGAGTGGGTTCGATTCTTACTCAATACACTTTCCTAAGGGCGCGCGTGCTCAACTGTTAAATTTCTTAGGTTTAATTTGGTATGTTAGACTATACAATTCTGAAGTTTGAGCGTCCATCAGTCAACAAAAGAAAAATAGATAATAACAAAACAGAAATTCAAATGATGTAAGTATTTAAAATGTTAAGCTTTAGGCTTCATGATAAAAGGCTAAAGTTTTAATGACTAAAATTTTATTTAGGAAATATTTTCGTGGTAAAAGAGTAGAAGCGATCAAATTCGTCTGGTTTTGTTTCTAATGTGCAATTAATTTCAGTTCTTTGCACCACTTTAGTAGGTATGCGGCATATTAAAATCTAATTTGTTAGAAGCGTTGAAACAAAATTAAAATAATGTAATACAATTCTTTTTTAAATTTTCAACCATTCTTGATTATGGTAAATCTACAACTAGTACGTCAAAAAACAATATTTGGCAAAATTAATATCAAAAAGACTGTGAATGTCTGTGAACTATTAAAATCAAATTTTTTTTGGGTTTATTAAAACATCTTTTTCTGTATATCAGTTTTTTGAAAACTATTGCCTTCTCGACAATTAATAAAAAACCATAAAATATGTAATATGTTACTACTGAAATTTAAAGAAAATCTGTAATAACTTATTAATTTTTTTAATTAGTGTGATGGTAAAAGTTTTTAAACAAAACCACGGCATCATATAAATTGGCATAATAAAAATCTTTTTCAATATTCGCTTGACGTGAGCGGTGGAGTTATTAATTATTGCGATGAGGAGCGCGGTGTCGATATTACAGGGCGGCAACCGAAACTACAAGACTACACATTGTGTTACGCCGAATAAAATTACCATCACTAAACAATTACCATATCCGTGTTCTGCGATGCTGCTCACACTAGTGGCTGCATCTGCTCAATGAAATTAATTCTGTAAAATGTTGTAGGAGCTCTTTATAATACATAGTTGAATATGTAATGAGAAACTGAAAGATAATTTTAAAATTTGTAATTATTCCGCAACATTTTGTATCGGTTGCTGGTAAATTCTTTTAACATGTGTCAAACAAACCCTATTAGTTGTACAGTTGAAACATACAGGGTGTTTTAAAAATGCATGTACAATTTATAAAATTAATGGGGATAAAGGCAAAACAGATTTATTGATTTATTAATGCGTGCGTGCTTGCGTGCGTGTAAATGCAACACGCGTGCGCCGGTGTATGTATATGCGGACACACGTGTTATTGTAAATACAAAAGTAAATATTGCTATTAGGACTTTAGTTGCATAGTTTAAATACACATGGGGTTTTAAAAATGCTTGTACAATTTAGAAAATTAAAGGGGGTAAAGACAAAATAGATTTATTGATTTATTATTGCGTGCGTGCGTGCGTGCATGTGTGCTTGCGTGCGTTAGTGCGTGCGTTCGTGCTTGATGCGTGCGTGCGTTTTTGCGCGCGTACGTGCGTGCGTACGTGCTTGCGTGCGTGCTTGCGTCCGTGTGTGGGTGTTTGCGTGCGTGCGTGAGTGTGTGCGCATGTAAAAGCAAAACGCGCGCGGGTTACACACGCGTTATTGTAAATACAAAAGTAAATATTGCCATTAGAGCTTCGAGGCAAAACGAATATCTTTTCCCGCCTGAACACTCTTGCTTCAAAATCGCTAAAATGTGTCAAAATTTTTAAGTGAACGTCTTATTTTTTACAAATTCCTTGTTTGATGGTAAAAAAGTAATTTCAAAATCACAGAAATTTAAAAATAATGTTTAGAAAATTTTCAATCATTTATTTTTCAATGACTGCCCGCACTTTTTTTTGTCTTTTGTCAACTGATGTATAGTTAGAAACAAGCTACAAGTTTGTCAATACCCTAATTTTGGGTATAACCCAGATTGAGCTTGTTTCCACCTGAGCCGTTTCGATTGAGCGATCACCGACTGGGCGGTGACTTAATTGAGCACTGACACAATTGAGC
Organism: Ctenicera cuprea; assembly: GCA_958336395.1. Taxonomy (NCBI): domain Eukaryota; kingdom Metazoa; phylum Arthropoda; class Insecta; order Coleoptera; family Elateridae; genus Ctenicera; species Ctenicera cuprea. Next base: position 31,176,509 of record OY284487.1, on the reverse strand, counting down.
GGTTATTAAATAATACAACAAATATAAATGAATAATTTTATATCTTAATCAAGATAATTCAAATGTGCAACGTTTTACTTCCGTTTTCGTATTAATTTCATATTAATTTTACGTATTGTAATAACTAACTTGAAAGATTTCAATTATCTAGATCATAAAATAAACTTCTTTGTTTCTATTTTGTATTATTTAATGACCGGTCAAACCTGTCCCCGCTCAATTAAGAACCCGTGAATTGGGTTGCCGCTCAGTCTGCGACCGCTCAATCTGGACAGCTTAACTGAGTACCCGATCAATTGGGGATCGCACAATCTGCGCTAAAACCTAATTTTTTTGTGACGTCTTTGAAAATTATTTTTTTATTTTAAAACGGGAACCGATGTAAAATTTGCTATGATTCTGAGTTGCTCATTAGAGACAGTAAATTATAAATCTAAACTTCCTTACTCCAGTTGTAGTAATATTTAGAAAAATGCCGCTGGCTTTTCTAGCAATATTTGACTAACAATCGCATTTTATCAGGTCTCTGATGTTCTTTGAACCCAAATTATCTTTTACTTGGAATATCGATTTTCCCACCTTCATTGCTTGAGAGACTTCAAACTTTTTACTACACTACTTGCATTTTTATAAGCGTTTCGATTTTAAGCGAGTGCTTGCAAAGAGTGGTGGTCTGTCTACCTAGTTGAGCATGTAATGGATATGGGAATATTATTAGGAATTTTAACGGTAATGAGCAAACTATTAAGGTGTTTTGTACGGACCAAAGACTGGACTTGTAGTCGAAGAATAGCAAACAATTTCGTTAAAATTCAATAAGCAAACAATAACGATAGGCGTACTCAATTCTATTACGTTATACATAAAACATATTGCACGATTTTGCAGAGTTCCTACAACTGCGATATTTACTAAAAGTTAATGTTGTTAATGTGCCTGGTTTCGCGAAAAATGAGCGTTCCAAAAGAAATGAATAAGCAGGGCTTTATATACTTTAACATGCATGTGTTATGATAGAAAATGGGGGAAGGCTACTACTACTAATGTGCATTTTCGATGTTTAAAAGTATTTTGTACGACAAGAGAACTAATTTTTCGGTCGAGAATTTAGAAAAAGTTGTTGTTGTGTACTGCTATTCTTAAGTTTTTTACTCAACGGGGGCTTTCTTTCTCTTATGACAGCTTATAGTACAAACTTTTTTTTTGGTAGAATTTTCTCGTGGTGTTAATGAATTTACAAGTTCTATTTACATTAATTCGTAGTTGCCATTTTACATTTCAATTAAAGAAAATATTTTTGCAGTTTTATAAAATTGTTTCGTGAAGTGCTTTTAAAACCCATGACCATATTTTATTTTATTTTATTTTATTTTATTAGTACACCATTCCAGCTGACCAAATAAATATTAGCTATCTACACAAGCTAGCAAAAGGTCACACATATGGATGTATTACCATTCTAAGCTCGTAGATAATTCGTTTAAAATTTTATATATGCTCCAACTATATATTTAAGAGAATTATGCCAGGCATTATTATTATTTGATTGCCACATAATTTAAATACTGACTAAATACTAGAGTATAAATCCAGGCACTGGTGCGGGCCAAAGTTAGCAATTAGTTGTAGAACTAATTACTACGTTTCACTATGAAAATGTAATGTAATGTGATATTTGTTCAGTAGAAGCTGTATCTCCGTAACAAAGCGCGTTTATCAACGTTTTACTTTATTTTTTTTTGTCAGAGTATCTATTGCTGTTAATCTATCTACATAATTACTAAACTACCTGTATAATGCTCTATCAAACTAAAGAAAAAAATTAGTTTAGGCAATTTGGGATTAAAAGGGTAGGAAAAGTCAAACAACACTGGTTTGAAGTAATTCCAAAAGACATAAAACTAATATTGGTGTAACATCATTTCAAGGTAAGTTTTCAGAATAATCCACAGTAAAAAATGAAACGCATTTGAAAAACATGTGCATTATTCAATAAGAACAGATGAGATAATAAACATGTAAAACAGACTTCTTTGATGTTACTCAGATCCTTTATTAATATTTTAATGGTTCGACATTATAGATAACAAGTTTTGAGAGCTCAAAGCTGCGGATGTGGCGAGAGCTGCATTCAAAATCATCAGACGACCACTTCAAATAGACAAGACATCAGACAGACGCCCACTCGACGTGCGACATCGCGAACCTCTTGGCCTGATTACCAAGATAATGTTATTTTATTAGAGCTTTTTATTTCTCTTTTACGGCACGAGACAGAAGCATTACGATTCAGAACTATCCAGACTTATTAATAATCAAGAGTTTTTGTGGTTTAGTTTTTTTAGATGAAAGGGTTTGATGTTTGTGCCGCTGTGTAATTTATATGATGTAAAAAGGGATCGAAAAAAAAGTATAACGTAAGAATAAAGTTATTTACCTGGAAACTATATTCATGTTTAATAACAGCGATAAATTGCAAAATAAGAAAGACATAGGCGTTGCGTGACTACTACTAAAAGTGGGAAACATCAAATAAATTAAATAATATGTAGTTATAACTTGGCCTTTGTTTAGTTTGACATTGTAGGTTAAACCATTATCTGAGAATTTTATATATTCGCGAACAGTTTATTGTAAAAACTACTCCTACAACCACTAATGCGCCTGGAATTTCTAATGTACTAGATGTTGGTTTAATTAAGCACGTTTAGAAGAGCGACAACGTTTTAAATTAACCAGAATTTTAATTTAAAAAATCACAAAAATATAATTGTAGAAGCTGTTTAGGCATGTAGTATTATTTAAATGGATTAATTCAAACAGCAATAATGAATTGGTAATGGGATGAAGGACGCTGTATAAAGCATCATAACATTAAGGTGACATATAACAAAGTTAAAAAAAAAATCTTTGCATTTACTGAAGTTTTGAAAATTTTTAACATATTTTGACAAATTTTGACAATTTTATGAAAATTTAGAATATATAAAATATTAGGAAAGATTTCAAATATACCAGATGTTTTTATAAAATTTAAAATTTGGTTTTTCTCAAATTTTTCGAAAATTTTGATTACTGAGAAAATTGCTTAAAAATTATAAAATTGAAAATCTTGAAAAAATAAAAATGTTAAAAATCTTGAAAATTATTGAAAATTATTGAAAATTATTGAAAATTATTGAAAATTATTGAAAATTATTGAAAATTATTGAAAATTATTGAAAATTATTGAAAATTATTGAAAATTATTGAAAATTATTGAAAATTATTGAAAATTATTGAAAATTATTGAAAATTATTGAAAATTATTGAAAATTATTAAAAATTATTGACAATTATTGAATATTATTGAATATTATTCAAAAATTATTGAAAATTATTAGAAGACTTAAAAAAATAATATAAACGTTGACCAAAATTTTTTTTTATATATAATTTTTGAAAATTGTTAAAAATGTTTGATATTTCTTGAAAATTTTTAAATAATTTGAAATTTTGGGAAATTTTATAAAATGTAGAAAATTAAAAAGAAATTGAGTTACGCAAAATATTTGGGAAAATTTTGTAAGTTTTTTTTCATGGTATTGGTTAGTAAACTATATGTATTCGTTGAAATCTAAAATTGTTTTCAGTATTTGGTTATAGTCTAAACTGTTCAGCTACACGATCAAAAGGAAACCTCCCAGAGGTGTTATCTTAATGTAAGATGGTTTCTATTTCCATTTAACATGCTTATAACGATTTTGAAGCTGAAATGCCTACATTTCTTAACTACCGAAAATTTGTTTGAGGGAAGAGGGATAGAAAGATCGGGCTTGCGCAAATCGACTATTCGGCATGTGTAAAATACGAATCTAAGGTTATTTTCCGAGCGCATCTATTTTGATGTAGACACTTCTCCCCACACCATTTTTTAAAACAGTTGAGTGCCTTTATGATATTCTGTGTTTTCGAGTTGCAACCAATGTTTATCTCTTAATATCTTAAAATCGATTTCATAATTTTTTGTTGATTACTTAATTAAACTGTTCAGGTAAACGACGAAAAGGAAACTTCTTACTAGTATTTTTCCAATTGAAAGTTGTTTCTATTGTCATTTAACATGTCCATACCGATTTTGAAGCAGAAAATTTTAAATAAAAAAAAATCGAAGGTGAGGGGCAGTGGGGAATAGGGAAATCGCGTTTGCGCATATCGGCCATTTGACATGTGTAGAATACTAATCTAAAATTTTTTTCGGGCGTCTTTATATTGAAGTAAAGCACCCCCTCCCTTACAGTCTTCCGCTTGTATGCTGTTTTGTCTTTTCTAGTTGTAACCAATGTTTACCCATTAAAATTTAAAAATCGATTTTACGTCGCATAGACTAGTGGCCGATGCCCATTTTGAAACCGAAATTTAAATAAAAAAAAAAGTAATAATTCAATAATGGGGGCAATCGGGGTTGATAAGGATAGGATAAGTGTAGGTTTGCGCAGATCGGCTATTCGACATGCGTAGAATACGAATTTAAGGTTCTTTTTCGAGTGCGTTTACTTTGAAATAGAGTACCTCCCATTTGAGCTGACCAACCTCATATTCTTGCGGTGTCGTCCTAGTGCAATTAGAAATTTTTAGGCCAAATTAGGTTTTTCTGCGCTAAAGCGTCTGGACTGTAAAGTATATACAGACACACAAACACCGCTGCGCGCCCGCTTTATCGGTCTCCCAAGGCCCTAAAACCTGCTTATTAGTCAAAATGTTTAAGCTGAAAATGTTCGCCATAAAAGTGCCTTTCTTTTAGGCATAACTCGTATATCGGCCAGTAAACCCAAATCGAATAAAAGTTCGCTGAATGAACGCATTTGTTCCAAATCCAACATGACGATCATAATACTTTCCTCTATACTTCGTATAGGGAGCAAGGTAAAAAGGAAAACAAATGTAGTTACTAAAAATAGAACTCTTACATATTAAAATAATAGTGGAACGGTAATCGTTTCCATTTCGAAAAAAGCTTAAATTAACCTAAACTTCATTTTATTCAATTTTGCAACGTTGCTCTTTTATTATACGCCTTACTTTATATTATTTTTTTTATTATTTCAGTATTCTTGTAACTCTCTAAAAACCTGACAATAAGCCTGGTTGAAGTTCGAAACATGGAACTAAATTTTTATATTTTATTTATTTTATATTAAATTGTTTATGCACAGTTGGTTTGGATCTGAAGCTACGAGAATGTATTGGTGAAACGCCTTGGGAAGAGGCGTAAAACTGTTATTCTTGTGCGCTGGTTGTTGAATATTGACGATATATGAATCCAATAAACGAAATTTTACTTATATTTTCAAAGCTTTCATATAGCGTATCTACGAGTGTGTACATATACTATAAAAACCCTTCTTACTGCCATGAGCACAATAAAAATTTTCAAAAATTAAACCATTTTCTTAGTATTCAGAGTATCGTAACTGTGTCAAATTGGGTGTGATTGAAAAAATGTGTCACAGTACTTTTTACTATTAGCCATTTATTCGCTATGCGATACGTTTTCTACTTGCAATCCGTTTTTAATATTTTAAGGCGCAATTTGCAGCTTTCCTTTATTTTTCGAATTTTACCTAAAAAACTAAATGCAAATACAAGCTCATTGGGATTTAACAACAAAAACAAAAATAAAATAAAGTTTTAGGCAAAATTACCCTTTTCGGGTAAAACATGATTGACGACGTCAAACATTTCCGAGATATAAAACCTTTCATTACGGAAAAGGGTTTCCTGGCGGAATTAAAGAGAAACCATTGCAATTACTTCTACTGGAATAGCCGTTAGAAAAGACAATAAAGCGTAAATACACAAAAAGTTAAAACAGTAATAGCATATTCAGACATTTTGTTTAGATATAGAACTCAGTGATAGATTTTAACAATTCATAAAAAATACACACAGTTTAAACTAAATTTTTCGACACTTATGGAACAGGAACTTAGCTGTCGGTGCATCAGCTAAAAGTGAATTGAACAACTTCATATTGACTCTAAGTACATTCTTGTTTTATTTATATTTATTTGGGGAGTTTTTACGGCATTAGCTTTGTCTCGTTTTCTAAGTGCCATCTATTCGGTTTTTCTAGTCTGTTCCATCAAGTCCTCTAAACGCCACAACCTCTTGAACATTCGTGTATCAACAACTTCCCCTTCTTCTTTTTCTTTATAAGAACCATTCCCAAACACCCTTTGGAATCCCGTTATTGTCCATTCTCTAACCACATTACTACTTTCATTCTTCTTCGTAGTTTCTCAGTCGGTGTGTGTTCCAATCTTTTAACGGAATTATATGTTTTGGGGCTGAAGAAACCCAAAATGTGATTTAAAAGAAATGTCTGTCTGTGGGTAGATAGGTGGGTGTGGGTGTGTAAGTGGGCGGATGGGTGTCGCCTCCAATAGTGAAAGTAGTGGACCGATTTTAGCGAAATTTCGAATGGACAGTAATATCAAAAATTGTGGTACTAGTTAAGCTTTTCACAAAAATAAGTAGCCGGAAGGGGAAGTTAAATGTTTCTTTTTGGTAGTTTTTTTTTAAAACAAAATTTTTGATATTTGAGCACGGGATCTAAGAGAACAACGTAAGGTAAACCAAAAACTTTGTCTAAGAATACGCAGTTTGCACAGCACTTTCGCTAGGGATTGCAATGCCGGTTTATTGTTATATTAGTTTACCAGTAAATGGCTTAAAAATCTCTTTGAAAAATACAGGTAAATTAGTATGTTTTTACCGGTAAATGTAGTAAATTTCTAAGCGCACTTTTTACGAAGCAAAGAAAGAAATTGGAAGAAAATACATCATCCTAATTCCTAACCCAGTAATGTTATTGAATTTTAAGTTTTTTTTATATATTTTTAATTATTATTATATTATATATTTTATTTATTTTATTTATTGTGATACTTACATTTATAGTTTTGTTTTGTGTTTAAATTTAATTTGTTACGTAAGTTTACTATATATTAATTGTTTTGTGTTTTAATTTAAATCTATTTTCAAGCCTTCAAAGTTTATTTTTATGTTTTTTTTTTAACTTTAACGTTATTATGTTTTAAAATACAAGTTTTGTTTATTTATTTCTTTATTTTATTTGTAGTTTTAGTAGTATTATTTAAACAAAAATTCGAAATTTACCGCGAAATTACCGGTGAGCTGGTATTTTTGAAAACGATTACCGAATTACCGGTAATTTAGGTCGGTAAATTTGCAATCCTTAACTGCCGCTCTCTGTGTTTTCTTGTTACGGGTTGATGTTGTTTTATAAGAACTTCTTTACTCCTAAAGACATCAAATTTCTTATTAACAAATAATTAGTTCGAAATATCCAGATAACTGATTCAGTATACAGAATGCACCGAAAGTAACGCTCACTTGTTTCAATTCAAGACATGAGTAAAACTAAGTCCAATAAAATAGAGTGGAAATATTTCAGATCGGCATGCTTTACCGAGAACACAAGAATAAACACTGATAATTAAAATTTTATTAGGTAAGGTAAAAATAGTGATAAATATTACTCTCGTAACAGTAAACTACAATCAAAACAAAAGATTATTACTGTAAAACTCTCCCCCCTGATAAATAGATATGTGCGGTGAAACAAAAAATAACAAACCTCTCGTATAATAGCATACCAATATTGGAAATAGCATTGGTTTTATCCTAAAGTCCTCTATCAGATTCCATTTCCAGGTTTAATTCTTATTCCGATATAATGCCAACATAAAATGTCCTAATTCGACTTCCGCTTTTGGATTTTTTCATGCTTATTTTTTTATACATTCTTTATATCCGTACACGAGAAAGATCATCGAAATTGGACCATCCATTGGAGAGTTATAAGGCATCACCCACATATCCACACACCCACCCACGTACCTGCAGAGAAAAATTGTCTTAAAAACCACTTTTATGAGTTCTTGTAGGTCTAAAGAGTGATGTAAGGAAGAGTATGGTGTTGCAATTCCTATCATTTGTCTATATAAAAAATTCAACCTAAACGTTCGACAATCTCGGGACTCTTTATAAGATTTACGCATAGATGGCTCTCTTAAAACTTCAAATTTAAGGTAAATTTTTAATTTGGCGGGGTTTGATAATTATTTATATCAGTACTTGTCCATTTTTGGTACCCATCCTTTATGCAACACTTATTTGCCAAGGTTAGGTTAATAAGTTGCTTTCTTTTTTACTTTTATTAATGAAATATGCAAGTAAGTGAAATATTTGTTCTGCATTTTTGCATAATGTTTATAGTTTATTGCAGTTATTTTTGTGGTGGTTTTTAGTTGGAAAAAAGGTATAATGATACTAAAACCAAATAATACAACCAACACCATTGGACTAACAAGTAGCCACAATAAGCTGGTTTTATAGTGCAAAAGCAAACTGTATTCATAACAGAAGTAGTCAGTAGAATAATAGAACTCGTTACTTTCTACTACGAAATGTAAGCGTTCTTCCAGTCACTGCATAAACTGAACTTCGTACAAAGCTGAATTTTAATACAAGCCATCTATTTACTGTTTATATAATTAGCAATTATAGGTAAGCAAAATAGGTAAATGCACCTTGGGAACAGCATATAATGATGAATATTTGTTTTCGCGTTTTGATAAGCCGCGCAAACAACAGTATTTTGGATGTTTTGCATAGAATATTACCGTGGTAATAAATAAATAAAAACACTTCTAATTTTTACTTTCCTATACTTTCAGTATAGGGAAGTATTGATTTCATGCAAAATTTCAAAGTTGAGATTTTAACGGAAATAGTCGGGGGGGGGGGTCCATGGACCCCAAAAAAGTAATTTTTAAAAAATGTCTGTCTGTTACGCTCTATATCTCCGGAACGGCTGGACCGATTTTGATGTGCTTTGGAATGAGGGAGTATATCAAAAATTCACCGATAAAATAAGCTTTTAAAAAAAAAACGAAACCGGAAGCGGAAGTTAGACATGTTTTTTTGGTAGCATTTTTTTCAGAAACTGAATTTTGAAATTTTTAATAGTGGAGATTAAAGAAGGCCTTACGATAAATCAAACGATTTTTTACCGAACTCTCTAGCTTTAAAATGGCGGACGCTACGAATTTTTGAACATTTCGACTTTAACACCCATTTACTCAAAAACCAGTTATCTGATTGGAATCAACTACATCTTGTTTGGTAGCCCTTCAAGGGTACTATACCATGAAATATAATTAATTTTGAAAATATAAAAACGATCGCAATGACATCACTCCAAAATGTTGGAATTTTTCAAAAAAATATTTCTCAAAAACTGCCCACACGTTTTTGTTTAAACTTTTTAAGATAATAGAGCTGGGAATCTTCTACATTTGTTCTTTGCGCATTGCTATAATTTCACTGTGACGCCCTCTGTGAATTTTTGAAAATTGAAAATTGGTACCGTTTTTTTTATTTAACGGGGGGCAATAAAATATTTCTGTTAAAGCAATATAGCTCATCATTGATAGCAAAATCCGAATATCATAATATTTTATTGATACTTTAATATTTAGGGGGCTACTGTTCCCCCCCCCCCCCCAAATTTTCGCTGCAAAATTTAAAATTGATTTCTTCTTTTGTTTGCTCTAGGAGAATCTTTTTACAAAAAATCAAAAAATTGAATTTTTTGCCCCTTAATCTTTTTGTCATTTCACATATTTTCTACAGCAGTTGTATTCTTGTACTAGTCGTTTAATGTTCAGTGTAGGCTAACTTTTTTATTTTAATAGATAGACTCGCAAACCCAAGAGCAAAGTTGTAGGGCAAATTCTTCTCGATTGTATTTAAGAAAAAAACTTGAGTTTCCAATTTTAATATGGCGGCCACGGTATAAAATAACTTTTTTTTAATGGAAACGTGGCATTTTGGCTTTAAAATCAGAAAAGTTTTGAAATTCTAAATACAAATTAATAAGAGTAATTTCTTGCTAAAAATAATACTTCTCGAGTTATTAATATATTTTCAAATATCAATTTCCGCGCTTCCGTTGATTCAGTCCGAATATTTTACCCAACCTTATGCTTGCAGCGCAGCGGTCGGTCTTTCTTCAACCGCTTCAAGATGTTACAACTTATAAGAAGTATTTACTTTAACTAGTCGTGTCTAGACAGGTGTATATCGAAAGTGTTGGAAAATATAAAACAATGTATTTAAATGTATAGGAAAATCCAGGCGAAGTGTTTCGCTCATTTTTTAAATTTATTTTAAAATAAAATCGACGTTTACAGTTGCGCTATCTGTTGATAATATTTACAAGGACCCCTGAGATTGTCAGTGTGGAGATGAAAACAATTGAATAGAGTGCATACACCAGTCTTCATTACATCACTGTCCAAAGCATGTATTTCCGTAAAAACCTTGAAATCGAATATTTTTATGAAATCAGTACTTCCTTATAGTATTGGGAAGTAAACATAAAATATCGAGATACGGAAAAAACGCATTTGGTGGCAGCAGTCGACATGATAAAATGTTTTTAACAATAAATTATTATTATTAGAAGAAGAAATATTTTTTGCATACAGGAGAATACTAGCTTTAGACTTTCTCTACATTAGAGGAGTGATTTAAAAGTGGTTATAACCACACCTATAATCCATTAATTAAGAAAACCGAAACCTACTATTCTATTCCGATGTATTGCAAGAGGAAAATACAAATTAATAATAAAAACAGGTTCCAAATAAAGTCATTAATTTTAGAATGTCATTTTAAACATTTTTAATGTCATATTAGTACACCAATTTTTTATTTGTTTTGTTAGCAATTTGGTGTTATAAAAACTACTCTCATATTATTAACTAGTAAAGATCAAGACAAACAATAATTGCCTAATCTTTAAATCATGTATTTGTCATTTCGTAGTATTCTTGTGCTATAAAAAGGGGTAACCTATTGCTTAACCTTATAATTTATATAATTTATTTTATTATGTATTACATATGTTACAACAAAATTAGACTTCCTCAACTCATATCATAATTAACATCAACTTGCTCACGCTCTTGCAAGATGGTAGCAAAATATCAAATTTGCATACACCTAAAATATGATAAATTATAATAACTCTTGACACATTTATATCTTTTAAAACTCGTGGGACAGTGTAACTGATACATACCCGTAAGTATTTAAATTCCAAATTATAAGCAAAGTTCGAGTTGAATTTACCTTGAATTTTTCATAACTGTTTCAAAATGCCACAAATCAGATCAAATTTCAAACTAGTATTCTAAAGGTCAGAATTATTTCAATAAGTTGTGGTAAAGCAAATTATGTGTAGTAGGGAGAAAAATGCGGAAATTCATAGCAGTCACTTTTTCAAACGGCTTTACTAATTTGCAGACTTTTATACAATGGCCATAAATTTCCCGTATTATAAAAACATCATGAAAAATTTACGGTTTCGCTCTAATTAGAGATTTGTTTTTTAATTAAAACGCAACATAATTTATCGATAATTATAGAGATACGGACAGGATCTGCATGCAGCATGCACTGCTTTTGTTTTTAAAACCACTGCATTGACAAGGAAAACCGTTTATTAATTATAAAATTCGTCTGATATTTATTGCTTATTAAAAAATTTGCTTACAAATAAGCATTAATAAATGTTTATTTTTTTTATCATTACAAACACCTGCGTTAAAAACTATCATTATTTTAAAGAAAATCTGAAAGAGGAAGGTTGTGCATGGTAATAATAGTAAGCTAATTAGAGCCAATTGCAGTTCATTTTAGATGCATTTATCGTGCGTTTTACTTGATTACATTTGCTGTGTTTAACACATGTTACGGCTATCATACTTACCTGCCATTATCATATTGCCAAGGGGCTCCCCGAACGACAGTATAGCTTCAATCTAGTGAAGTGACGACCTCGTACAGGTCATACCAAACGTAAGCTACACCCCTTAAATGCATTTTAGTAATTTTCCCTTGAGAATTACTATACTCATTATATATTATATTATGGATTTTAACTGCAATAAAAATATGAGTTTACCTTTTAAAAAGTTTGTTAGTGATCTATCACAGGCTTAATAGATACCTAAATTGCATTTGCGACTTAATTAAGGTAGGATTAGGGACCACGTACTGATATAGAATGGATAAAACCTTTTCTTGCCATGGTGTCATTACCATAACTCAAAAAGAAGGTAAGGTAAATCTATGGCAATATTGAGGTTACACTTTCAAATGTTAATTGACAAATTAAAATTTCGAATTTAAATATAAATCACAATATCCGCACAGCATGTGCAAAACTGTGTGAACCTTTGTTAGTAGATTAAAAATGTAACTAAAGTAGAACTAATAAGTTAGCATAGGTTTCTTTCTTTTTGGTATTACAATTTTCTGGTGTTAAATATTGAGTGGCTTGCAAAGCATAGAGCTACAAACTAAAATTCAGAATACCTGAAAAACTCTGTAAGCGCATTTTGTAAAAGCAGGTATTTTTTAATGATATCTGTCAAAAATGTATCAATATTTTTATTCACAAACGACTATGCAAATCAGCTAAATACGTTATTATTAAAATCATTGAAAATAGGTAATTATTAACTTTTCTCAAGTTCTTAACCATTAGATAAATTTGGCTATGCAGTGATGTAATAAAGACTTCAATTGTTTTCATCAGGGCTCTTTGTAAATTTTATCAACAGATGGGGCAACTGTAGATATCAATTCTATTTTAAAATAAATTTGACAAGTAAGAAACTTTTTTGTTTAATTATTACCACGTTAGAATTCTAAGCTAAAAATGCTAAAATACTGTTGTTTGTGCGGACTATCAAAGGGCAATTACAAAGATTTATCATTATTTGCTGTTCTCAAGGTGAATGTGTAGCTATTTAGTTTACCTATGATTGCTAACTTTGATGGAATTACAGACTAAAACAAACCGCGAGAATTGGAGTAGAAATTTTAAAAGGAAAATCTCCAAAAATTGTTTTATTTGTATAGTAAGCATTTTAATGACACCATTCAAATTCAACATAAAAGGCGGGTACTCCTCAGTAAAAGAAATTTGTAGAAGTTCCATCAGCATTCTTATATGATAAAACTAATTTACAAATAAATTTCAGAATGCTCACTGCAGATAAAACTAATCCTTTGTACCAAGTAAAGTTTATGCAGTTATCGGAAGTAACGCCTTACATTTTTAAATAACGAGACGTGTTACTTTGGAACACTAACCGTAAACTAACGGTAACGAATTACCAATTTCGTGTAATGGTAACGCAAACTTTCGTTGCTTTTTTAATTACAGTAGAGCCTGTAAATGTTACCACCCGTTTATTGTGGCGACTTGTTTGTCCAATATTGTTGGTTGTTGGTATTTTGTAGATTTTGGTATCATTATATCTTTTTTCCAACTAAAAACCATTACAAAAATAACTACAATAATCTATACACATTACGTAAAAATGCGGTATAAATGTGTCACTTAGGTACTTGCTTATTTCATTAATAAAAGTAAAAACGAAATTAATTAATTAACCTAACCTTATTAAACAAGTGTTATATCCAAAATAAGGTTCAAAAAGTTTCAAGTAGTGATCAAAGACTTATCAAACGGCGCCAAATTTGAAATATTGCGTAAATTTGAAGTTTTAAGAGCGCCATCTATGCGCAAATCTTATAAAGAGAGATTTTAAACTTTTAGGATAAATTTTTATATAGACCAATGGTGGGAGTTGCAACACCATATTCTTCCTTACATCACTGCTATACCTATATAACTTCGAACCTGCAAGAAGTTATAAAACAATAGAAGTGTATTATTTCATGAACCACTGTTTTACTCAAAACATTTTCTCATATTTGATGCAGATTTTGAGTTACGTAAAAACTGCAACATGACCACTATTTTCTAAGAAAGTTAACACAATACACAAGTAGTTTTTAAAGTTAAGTTAAAATCATGTTTATTGATACAGCTAAGAAAAAGTTTTATGTATTGGGAATTGCAGGATGGGTACAATTGATTTACTTTAATGTATAAAAAGATTTAGTTTTAATCTAACAGACCTACAACGTAAACACATAAATTAATATGTACTCACTGAGGTGTTTTAACAGATCCGCCTCTGCAGCCAGGTTACATTATCGTAATACACCGTACAGGCCTACTCTATCTACGTCCTTCTGGTAATAGTAAGGTGTCTTAGATACACCTACCATGCCAGTTTCAACATGGAAACCAAGCTGATATACATTACTACATTATACAAAAGCATTATCAAATTATGTTACTAATAAACGAGGAAGGTATTTCTCTCCGTGAAAATCTCACGTAGTTTCTAGTAGTTAACTCTTTAAATGTATTACAACATTATTTTTAGTGCACTAACTCGACGAGTCTGAAAACCTTCTAGAAAAGAATAGGACGCTTATCATAGCGAATAACTGTTTGATTGTTAATTCGATAGAGTTTCGTTGATATCATTGTACCCATCAAGCGGGGAGTCCGCTCCAACCGCTTCAACCGATAGCACATAATAGATACATCTAAAGTACGTGTAAGTTACAAGAAATCTAACAGGAACGCAGACATGCGTGACATCATTGGTTAATACTCTTTCAATTAACCAGAACAAGCGATCTCAATAACTATGCATAGTTATTAGATCCCAAGAACACTTTTAATTGTCTCGACGGTTTTAACCAATTTTAAACAGCAACCGCAACAATAATACCAACTCCCAACAGTTTCATAAGATTATCAATAATAACCTCAGATTTATACTACGTCAAGTCCCTTACATAGATAATATATATAAACTTTTAAAATATAGGGTGCGGTAACTACAATGCCACAAGCTAGTATCTTGAAAACTATAGAAGATTAAACAACACATTTTTTTGATGCTATGGGACGGAAGAGGCCCGACCGTATGTTAGGCTAATAGTGAGTTTTGAATGAATGGGAGGTCACTTAAAACTTTAAAATTTTAAATAGAATATTTTCAATAATTCTTTAATATTGGTGTCAAAATAAGGCCGCCTACCTTATTATCAGATTTGAAAAAAGCGAACTACCCCATAGTAACTGGGGGAATGAAACTCTGTAAATATTAAAAACTGGAACAAAATGTTTTTAAATTTTAAATGTGTGTACTTAAAACCAACCAGAATTACATTAAGCAAAATTAATTAAAAGTGAAAAATGTACGTTTACAACCCCATTTTAAATGGGAGGATTAAACGGGGGGATAAAATTAATTAAATTTTGCTTGATCTAATTTTGGTTGTTGATTTTCACTAGGCACAGCTAAACTTTCAAATTATAATCTTGTTTCGCTTTTAATATTTATAGAATTTCCCCACGTTTGAACGGTACTAAACTTTTTTTTAAATATGAAATAACACTGTACGTATTTTGACGCGGATAGTAAAAAAATATAAAAACTCATACATCATTTTATTCAAATTTTTTAAGTTACTCCCATGGGGGAAATAAAATGGCTTTTCAAAACTCACTATTGTATACCAAACACAACATTGTACACTTTTAATTTGATACAACCGCGTCTTAAGTTCTGAATACCCTGAAACTTTCTTTTTACATCATTGCTCCCTAGCTCTGAACGAACTGTTCTCACCCTCCTCGTTGAACCATAGCGGTTTTGCAATCAGCCAATTATACGTTTACACATTCTTAGACATTTATTCAATTTAGTTCACAAGTTTGGATGAAGCAGCTCTCAACATATACAGTTAGTAAAATCCTGTAGCTGCTTTTACGAACTAATTTGCAGCAATCATTCAATCTCACAGCCCATAGCAATCGTATAAATTCGGCAATAGAAGCGGAAACTTCTATCGGCTGCCAGTATTGATAATATATAATTTAATTCACGAAAAATACTTGTAAATGTATCCAGGTCAAATGTAGCAGTAGCATTAACGTCATTATTGCTCTAACTGTCTTTAAAAACAGATTTCTTATTAATAGTAACATGCCTATTTGCAGTTGTGAATATAGTCATCAACATTTAACATTACCAAAACATTAATAAACAGTATCTTTTGAGAGAGTTGGGATAGGTAACATATGAATAAATATTTAATGATGAGTTTCAATATAAAAAAAACAGAAATATCAATTTAAATCTAAAATACTTTTTAAAAATAAAGAATCGATTATTTTTCATACCCTGAAATTTCAATAATTTAAAAGAATGTAAGTTGCAATAAGAGAAGCATGTGATAATATTACTTTCGACTATTTTGTTAAAATATCTGAAAACATGAACAAACATGGTTATACTTACTGAATAATGGAGAACACTTTCAACAACGTTCTTAATTTTAATAATATTAAATAAAATGCTTTATTAACTTCAAATATAATCATTTATTTTAGCCTTATACGTAATTCTACATGTTTACATGCTATTATCAAAGGTAATACTAATACAGTAAGTAGTTAGTGTTGCTATACGAACAATAGAACTTGGTGACTTATTCTTGGTTATCATTGTTTGCAGATGGTTTGAAAATAATTTGATCGCACAATAAATACTTTTTCACTAATGTGGCTACCTTACTAATCTCCATATATTGCGAAACATAATGTAAGAGAGGAAAAAGCACGGTTGATTACGGTCATTACATTACATAAACTCCAAATATACCTTTTTTTTACCTACTTGTACGAGGAGCATTAACTATCAGGGTCTTATGGCACCTCATCCAACACGCACAACCACAAACACATACGCACACACAGAGTCGCCCTGATCTGGACTCGATCCGAATTACGTTCGGTAAAACAGTGTCAAAGCACGCGGATTTAACCGCTGCTCTACCGCTCGGTTTTCGAACATTTCCAATTCTAACATCTATAAGCTTACTCAAAGCATTAATTTTAATTAGTTTAAGGACTTGTAATTTTTACATTTAATAATTAATTCACTGTTTGTCAGCTGGGTATTCTACACAGTAGTAACCAGTGCTATACATTCCAGCAGTGTTAATTTCGTATTCGTTTCTTTGATTGTCGGCACAGACAAAGCCATTGCAGATATAACGTTATTCGCGTGTATCCAATCAAAACAGCCATATGCAAATTAGTAATTGTTTATCACTCGGTTGCTACATGTGAAAAATACTACAATACCAAAATGGCATAAAGCAATTAATATATTGTAATAACATGAAGGAACTGTTGCATATCTTGATGTCTATAACTGAGTTTTTTTTCTACGAATTCCACACAGCATTGCAAAGACTAAGCTATTGTATACCTTACTAAATTTATTTTATCCACAACTTACATATTATAGAGGCATAATTCTACTATTGAGAGACGTATTATGGTATTAATAAAACACATGGGTCTTATAATTAAGCCATAAGATACGTAACAAAATCAAACTATATTTAAACTTCCTTGTTAACATTTACATTTATATTCACATTAAAAGAGAAATTAATGTCGGTTTTTACTCACATTCACATTGATATTATGTGTGTTTATGTGGTTCAAGCCGTTTAATTTATCACATGGCCTGGAAAGTTTCCCGTTCAAGGTCAAAACAAATTTTAGTTCTAAACTACGTCGCAATGGCGCTGTGCAAAATACGCGCCAACTATAATAAAAGAAAAAAAAAAGAATGTGCATTGAAAATTCTTAATTTCTGACAGCAATTTTTTTTGTCTTGAGAGAATTTTCAGTAAATATTGTGTTATTCGTTATTAAATTCAGCTCTGCTAATTTTTGTTACTGTACAGACCGTTGCAAAAAGTATTTGCCTTGCCTTCTCGAAAAACCCTGAACACTCTTCTTGGAAAAGTTCCTTTTGCATGTGGAATTGTCCAACCCATATTAAAAAGTATTACTAAAATTGTTAACCGAATGAAGGAAAGAGACCGATTATGTGTCTTAGTGTATGACGTTGATGCCGCTGTATCTTATGATAGCAATTCTGATAGCATCGTAGGATTTGAGAATTGTGGCGAAGGCATACGAAAGCCTGCCTTTGCAGACCATGCTATGGTATTTATGGCAAGAGGTATTTGTCGAAAATGGAAACAACCAATCTGTTTTTTTCTGTCGGAGGGTGGAATGAAGACTACTCACTTAGTCAGAAATATTAAATCTGTCATAAGAGCGATACATGCTGCAGGTTTAACAGTTGTTGCCACTGTATGTGATCAATTATCCGTAAATGTAGCAGCAGATAAAGCACTCAGGGTTGAGACTGACAGATACTGTTTGAAACAAGGAGTGGAAGACAGATATCAAGGATTTTTAATAGATTCAAAAGAAGTAATACCATTGTATGATTTTCCACATCTTTTAAAAGGTATACGTAACAATATGCTTGATGGCACCGTCAAATTTACGTGGAAAAAACATCAGCAAATTGCATCCTGGAGTGATATAATTAGTTTTTATGAACTGGATCTTGGATCTACAGATTATAAAATGTGCAACAAGTTGACTGATATTAATGTTTACAAAGATAAAATGAAGTTGATGAAAGTCAAAATCGCAGCTCAAGTCTTTAGTCAGAGAGTGTCGTCAGTTATGAGAGGATTGGTTCAATTTGGTGTTGCTGGTTTACCTAGATCTGCAGTAGATACAGCAGATTTTCTTTTATTCGTGGATAAATTGTTTGACAGTGTGAACGGGTCGACTATTGCACCTGAACATGGAAAATTACTTCGCTGTGCTGTAAGAAGTTCCTCACCACATGTAGATTTTTGGAATAAAGCAATTCAAGTTTTGAAATCAATCTCTTTTGATAGTGCCACTAAAAAAGGATACGTTCCACCAACAGTGAATAACTGGATTTCGACATTACAAGGCATGAAATATTTGTGGAATAAAATAAAAGGGAAAAATTTTACATTTTTATGCCCTCGCGGTTTAAATCAAGATCCAGTGGAAAACTTTTTTGGCTCTATTCGTAGCCATGGGGCACGAAATGTAAGTCCATCTTCAGCATCATTTATATCCTCTTTCAAGTCACTTCTTATTAACAATTTTATGTCATCGTCAAATTGCGAAGAAGATGACTGTGAAGGTGTGCACTTTTACATCGCAGGTTTTGTAGCAGGAAAAATTCTGAGATCGACAAAAGGATGCTGTAAATGTAGGGCAGATTTAGTTGGCAATGTCCGCAATTTAAAAGAACACATTATTTTGCGCAGCAGAGCCTATGGGTCAAAGCATTGTTGTACTCTAACACTGTATTTTCTAAATTATTTTCAAAATGTTCTCAAATTATTTCGAAAAAACTGCCAAAAATTTGTCATAAACCCTTACTAAAACGGCAACTTGTTTCGTTTCTGTAAAATAATGTTGAAAATATCAATTTCTTTTCATGCAAAAAACATAACACGAAAAATTTTTTTTTTAAATATAACCACAAAAATGGGTAAAAAATGTAAATAGGATTTTAAAGGGTAAACACAACATTAAACAAAATTTGACAGACGCAATTAAATTGTTGGCGGTTGCAAGATTCTTAAAATACAATTAGAAATCTGCCAAAATTAATAAAATGAAGCGATTAGTACAGTAGTGATTAGTAAAATAGTGTTAGTAAAAATGATAATAAGATTTATGTAGTGCAATGTATTTATCTTAGTATTCTTAGTAATAATTATTGTATTCTTCTTTCTCTTTTTGTCGGTATTTTAAATTACTAATACAGAAATTTGTATCACAATATTGATATTAGATTTCAATTTAAAAAAAAAGTATTTTATTGTATACAAAATTATACCTATATCAAAAATGAATTGATTCAACTAAATTTAAAATTCCCGCCATTACGCTTAGTTCAAAACTACGTCAAAAGAGCGCTAGTAGCGCAAATAAATTCTCGGACTTTGCTAAAAGACTTTCTCATCTATATAACAATATAACTGATCTAACCTATGATTTATCATTATGACAATTTTGACAGTTTTGATTAGTGACAACTTGCTACTCTGATCTTTCATATAATTTAAGTCGATGTTTCAAAATGATCAATGTCGGTATTACATATCCACATAATTATGCCTCTACAATATTGTAGGTTGTGAATAAAATTTTGTATTGCATTTGTGGATTACCGGCAGATAAAACTTTTGAAAATTTAAACACTCGGCCTTGCGGCCTCGTTCCTAAACTTGTTCTCGAGTTTTATTTGCCTCGTAATCCACTCATACAATAAATAACTATTAAATAACAAAGAAGTGAAAAAATGTTTAGTATGTATATGAATTTGGCCAAAATAATTTCTCAATCACAAAAATCTGCAGGTAGCATAATGGCTATATGAAACAGCAATAAAATTCACGAAACAGCTTATTTGGGTCTATTCTAATTCGAATTAAATTAATAGTTTTGTGTTGTGTTGTAACCGATTTCATACAAAATTGGTGGTTGTGAGGTTGCTTATATATTTTGATATATCATTTAAATTGTAACAAGTCACCCGGTTTTACTATTTTATTATCCTGCTTTTTTGGTTAATTATGGGCAAATGATATATAATTATGCACTTTAAAAGTCTGCAAGGTTAAATTCTTTATTGCCAAATAAATTTTGCCATAACAAAAACAATATTTTAAACTAGATAATTTACCGGATTCGTTTAGTATTACTTAAACTGTAATTGAATGTTTAAACTCAACTGAATCGTTTGTCAAGCTGCTAATTTTAAACACATCAAAGCAGCTCATAAATCGCTAATGACGAACGAACATTTAGAAATCATCTAATAAAATATTACTTTCATACGCCGACGTTACGTTTTATAAACTTCCAGATGTACCATCATTTAAACTAAATTCTGTACTTAACGACTATTTTAATCTAAATGAACCGTAAAAGATTTATTTTTAAATTTTTACAAGTACCAGAGAATACAATTTAGGTAAGCAACATCACGCGCTGATTGACGTTATTATGCGTCATTTTAAAAGAAGTTCAATTTGTTTTCGATGCCCCTCTTGTACATTGTATAAAAGGTATAAATAACCAAATCAATCAGTTGTTCTTTACTAACTTTAAATCTTCGCGAGTTATTTAATAATATTACCAATTACGCGACTTCTCTCGGTTATCTGCAAATCCAATAAAGGGAGAAGCGAAACGCATTACACTAGCGTCGTGAATTGATGAACAAATTCCTATTAAATCTGCGGCAAACTTCTTTTATATTGAATAACTTTTAAACGATTTAAAAGTACGGAGCCGCCAGCTGGGTCGGATTAAGTTTACAACCTCGGCCGCCTGTGATATTATACCATATTGCCCCATGTCATCTTTGCCCCATCTTCTTCAACCCCCGATATTCCCTATCTTTTTTAATAGAGCACTTACCCCGTCATATTTTTATAACGACGCCTCTAAGCCGCGATTAATTTGTTTGCTTGGGGTTAATATATGAACAATTAGTGAGCATAAATAATGGCCCCAGTGGTTAATCCCATTTCGCTGATCAATTATAAGTATTACTGAAACTGTCATAGGGTACTATTTCATAATTTATTGTTTTTAGCAGCATATTTGCAGGGCGTAAGTCTGCATAAATTGTACATTACGCATATGCTGGACAGAATTAATCCTATCTTCTACACGTTTTCCGAAAAGCTTTTAACACCTGAAGCTTTCAACTGATGCGAAGCTGAGTAAGTACAAAAACAGAATATAAAACGAAGTTTTATAATTTACATTATATTGTCATATATATACAAACGAAACCCATAGGCTATGCCAAACAATGTATTTGTTTCTGTTTCTTAATAATAAATAAGATAATTAAGTAGGTAGTGTAGCGGACCGCGAATAGAAGTCCTAATTTTATAAATCATACAGCGATTGCTCTAATTTTCTATATATTAAATCCTGATTTTTTCGACATGTCTCATCTCGAGAGCAATACAGCTGCAGCAGAGGCTATGCAACTCAAGCGGCGTGCGATGAACATTAATTTTTTTATAAGTTATCAAAAACTGGGTGAAGTACTTCTCCTGGACTTTCCAATACTTTGTGTTATTACTTATCATAAATTCAAAATATTTCAATATTAACGTTTCACTACCCAACAGCGACTGCACTAACATTTTACCATTCTTACTACTGTATCGAGAGCATAGCTGCATATTATAAGAACGTACTACGGTATACTGAAGCTTACATATAAACGTAATAGATATAAATAATAGTATACACTTTTTGAAAATCTGAAGTTTTTTGGATTTGTTGTAATTAAACAAAATTAAAAATGATCGGACAAGTTCATCTTCCAATAATTGGGTATTCTTCTTCTTATAGTGCCATATCCTATTCAGGGCGTTGGCTACCTCTCTCCCATGTTTGTGTTTGGTGCTAGGCGATAGATATTTTGCAGAGACAGACATAGGGGACCTACAGTTTAACGTGGGCTCCGAACCACAGGAGAGGTTTTCCTGGGGAAAAATCCACCTCGCTGGTTGTCCGTTGCCTTGCGAGGGAGAACCGGGCCGGGGATCGAACCCGGATCCGCTGCATTGGTAGCCCGCGCTCTTACCACTGGGCTACGGCCGTTCTAATAATTGGGTAGGAAAAAAAAATTAACTCCCTTTTTTTTGCGAAACCTAATAATTAAGTTGTGAACTTTATGCTACAATTGCTACTATTTCTCATAAGCAGTTTAGCTTGAAGCAAATTCTTATGGTCCCCCTTTTATTAAATAAAGAGGCATAAATGTGCGATTTTAATAAATTTGTAAAAGACTTCACAGAGAAATTAACAGGCTGACTCACAAACAAAGTGTTAGTTTATGCCTATCTGTTTGAGCCTACAAAATTCAAAAGAAATTCTGGCCAGTTTTTGAGCAATTGCGTTTTGAAAATTTTAAAGTAATAATTTTTTTTATAAACGAATTATTTCACATAGTAACGTAGTAGTAGTAGTAGTAGTGGTATATTTGTTGGCCATTCGGCATAGAGAAAATTACATTGAGGGTACATTACATGAAACATTAAATAGTGTAAAAACGAAAATACAAAAGCGTATAAGATTATACATACATCACATATAACATTAAATTGTAAGGTTGTAAAAGTTTATCTGATTAAAATAAAAGCAAATAAAAATTAAAACATACAGTTAAATCAACTGCAAAACTCTAAAAATTCATCAATTGTATAAAATGGATGCTCCAAAAAAAATGTCTTAATTTTACTCTTAAACAATCGATCACTTTCTATGCATTTATACGAGTTATCCAGGGCATTGTATAGACGCGCGCAACAATGCATATACGATTTAAGAACCACACCATTACGTGAAAAGGGTTTGCGAATGACAGCAGCAGATCTTGTAGAATAACTATGAAAGTCCGAGTTTGATTGGAATAGGTTTTGATTCTTGTACACAAAGCGCAAACATTCAAAAATGTATAAATTTATGACAGTCATGAACTTGTAAATTTTAAAGGCATCCCTGCATGAGTCACGCCAACCAAGACCATTGTTCTTATTGCTCGTTTTTGAGATTTTAAAATTTGTTTAACAGATGAGGCATTACCCCAAAACAACAAGCCATATCGTACGTTGGATTCGAAATAAGCAAAATAAATGCTTCTTAAAGTAAAGCTGTTGCACAAAACTTTCATTTTACGCAAGATAAAGTTTGCTCTGTTTAATTTTATCTGTAACTGTTCAATATGAGGCAACCAGTTTAAATTGCTGTCTAAATATAAGCCCAAAACTTTACAGCTCGTGACACATTGTATTTTAACACTATTTAACAACATATTTGTACAATTGAACGGCATGGCGTTATTAAACAGCATTACATTAGTTTTATCGACGTTTAGTATGAGATTATTTGCTGTAAACCATTTCTGAATTTGAACAAATATATCAGAAATTTTTCTTTGCAATTCGTCGACCCCTTTAGCAGATACTACTATGCTAGTGTCGTCAGCATACATTACTACACGGCCTTGAGTGTTTAAAGGTAAGTCGTTAATAAAGATTAAAAATAACAATGGGCCAAGAATGGAACCCTGTGGAACTCCACTGTTAACATTTCTCAAAACAGACTGACATGAACTAACAAAGCCGGCATTAGACGTGCTATGAATTTGAACATACTGACATCTGTTTCTTAAATAAGAGGTAAAAAACTGTAAAACGTTACCTCGAAGTCCATAATGTTCTACACTCTTAAAAATGACTGTGTCGTTGTAACTAAATTTTAGCTGCAGCAACTAAAACTCATAGTTAAAATAGGCACAACTGATTTTTTACTTCCCTCAAGTAATACAAATTGTTTACTTACTTTAAGCTCTTGCAATGTTCTGTTCTAGTTATCACTACTGACGTAAATTTGTTGTTGTAACTAAAACCTGTTAGTTTCTAGAACCGAATAAATAGCAACAAAAATACTATTTGGCATTACTTAAAGGTGCTCACTTCTAAAGTCAGTTGTAGCCACTTCATTTATTAGTAAACCTAACTAAGGATAATTGAGATGAATACAAATGATTCTTTAAAAAAATGTTTATTTAAAAATAAGGTATAACATACAAACATCCTTATACCTACATGAAGAAATACACACTACACTGAAATTTAACAAAAAAAACACTACATTTCCTTTCAAACTCCATCAGCATTATTTTTAAATCTTAACTTTTGAAAATAATGAGTTGTCTTCCATCTGAAAAATTGTTATATAAACATGGTTTAATGTTCGGAAGCTGATCGTAACTAATAAAACATTTAGTTGGATTTTCACTGGTTACTTTATATGCATAAATGTGTTCACGGTAGCCAATTGTTTCATAGATATTTAACAAAAAATATATTTTGTTTGAGTTGATCAATATAAAAAGCAGATTACCAAATATTGGGATTAAATTTATATAGTCTACTAACAATTTTGTATTTGAATAGTATTTTGTACCATTAACTTGTATCCACTTACAATGAAACCATTCTTCACTTGTTAAAGTCTCAGCAACTGGACCAACGAAATTAAAAAATTGATTCATATTAGGAATTAGATTCGTTGCATTATACATATAAAAAACAATCATGAAATCCTTTACCTGACATTAAACGAAAACACACTTTTAACTGATGCTTTAGAGGATGACGGGCCCGCAATTACAATTGGAGTACTCCTATCAATTTTTATTGGATTCGTTGGCCTTGCCAGCAAGTTCTTATAGTTTTCCAAGAATCTAATTCTTATACCAATTTTTGGTACAAGTTCCTTTATATGGTCTTCTGTCAATTTTGTAAAAGCGCCGAAATCTACGGAATTTTCTGAAAATAAGTTGTATATTGAAACATTAAATTAAAGTAAGAGATTGGAACAACTTTACATACATATTATAAGTAGGTACTTATACAAACTTAATTTTACCTCCACCCCAAATTTAGTAATTGGCTATTTTACTTAAAACACCGCATCTCAGCGACTTCAACTAGAATATCATAATTTTCAGAAAAAAAAATTTAAATATCTAATAACACACGCTCCAATCCAATTTTGGGAAGAGAATATTTTACTCTACTCAAAAAACTATAACGTCAGCTACCATCTATTACTAAACACATTCACATAAAAAAAGAATATCGTACGTATTTTTAACGAAGTAAATGTCTGCCCCAAATATTTATGCATAAGATTCATTTTCTGGAAATATAAATTTTCCTGGTCACTTGCAGAAAAAACCTTCTGGCAGGTCTATTTTTATATTATACTAGTGTTACCCCAGCACACAATGCACTGACAGACAGCGTTGACAGAACCGGCGAAATGTCAAGTCACGTGATGCATTAGTTCCAATAATGACACGCGACGTTATTGTAGATGGCGCCCCAAGTGACGCCCGTCTAGCCGACCTTCACATATATTATAAATTAAAATAATTATTATTAAAAAATCGACGTAGAATAAAAATATAAAAATGTTTCATGTTCTATCTGTGGATAGAGACCTTTCATTTCAAAAAAAAATAATCCAAATTGGTGAAGCGGTAGCCGCTGGAGGAAGGGGAGAAGAAAACCCTTTGTGCTTTTATATATGTATGTATGGATTGCACACATTTTGACATATTGTATACATTTTTTCCGCCATACTTAAATAAGCTATGACGTCATCGCAATTTCTTTTAGATGGCAACCCCCAATTTTTTTGACTTACATTATTTGGATATAGGGTGCAATTCTAAAAGGCCAAGTTTGCATATTAAACGACCACACTGTATACTTTCACACACTACAAACTTTAGTGAATCCCTCTGTACAGAATGATTCTGCTGATATTTAAAAAAATTTAAGCTCACCATTAAAATTTGGTATAAGTTCTTCTAGGTTCCATTCCGTTAAAATGTTTTCAACTAATGGCAGTTGACTTTCCGAAGCATCCATTCTTTACGTTTTGTAAATAATATTCAAGATTGTGAAATAACACAAAAAAAACCGCTGCAATTACACCAAACACACAAGCCAAGCCTAAGCTACGCACCACAATAACTGTGAATAACCGGCGAGCGACGCCAGTGGCCAGACATGTGCCACGTAATCATTTCGTGTTCTGTTATCGTACAGTGGGATTCCCCGAAACACATACTGTTCAACAATAAACATTTTACATGTTCATATACATCTAATTCTAATACATGGGGGTCTGGTACTCATGACAATCTATGCATGGGGGGCTCTCGCACTTACGTTACGCAATCAACATTTGCCATTAAAATTTAAATAAACTTTATATAAATATTTATTTTTTTACAAACTCTTGAAACTGACCCTCATAAAGCGAAAGCAAGGTAAGGTGCCACTGCAGATTTTTATTTAAGTACTGATTGTGCTGGATCATTCTAGATAGGGTGATAGGTTTAAAATATAATAACACTTACACTAGCACTGTACGCACATAAATGATCACTGCACTGTTGTATTGTAGTGTTGGCAGTAGGCGCAGGCACTCACAAATAATTAGATACTAAAACTACCGCTGTTATTTCACGCAACTAAATTTTTAGTGTTGGTTGCGAATTTTGTTGTAGTCGCAACTAAAGCATTTGTAGTTCCAGTAAGATTGTAATTGTTGCCATTCAATTGAGTGTAACTAAACTTACTATGTTATTCCAACTTTTTCATGTTCTAAGGGAAACCTAGGTTTGCGTTATTATAACTAATAATTGCTAACCAAGTGTTGCATATTGTTATAACAATTTCAGCTGACTCTAGAAACTAATTTTAGG
Organism: Ctenicera cuprea; assembly: GCA_958336395.1. Taxonomy (NCBI): domain Eukaryota; kingdom Metazoa; phylum Arthropoda; class Insecta; order Coleoptera; family Elateridae; genus Ctenicera; species Ctenicera cuprea. Next base: position 31,149,246 of record OY284487.1, on the reverse strand, counting down.
TTATTACAATTAAAATTGTATGGTTTTACAACAAAATCGTGTTAACAAATGAAAATGTGTTAGAAGTACCATGTCATTTTTAAGAGTGTAGTTTAGATAGCAATAGCTCGTGGTCAACAAGATCGAAAGCTTTAGATAGGTCACAGTTAATACTAGCAGTAATGTTTTGACTTTGTTTACTATTGTAAACGTTATTTAATATGTCATGTAGAGCTGTCTTAGTATCTCTGTTTTGCCTAAATCCGTGCTGCTCAGCGCAAAAATAGTTGTTCAGTTTAAAAAATTCAACAAACCATTTTTTTACGGCAAGTTCAATAACTTTAGAAAATACTGATAAAATCGATATCGGTCGGTAGTTATTCATTTGCGCTTTATCTTTACATTTATATAGTGGAAAAATTTTCGCAATTGTCAACTGATCGGGAAAGATGCCACATTGAAAATAAACATTATTAATTATGTTCGATAGTGGTTCGGCGATAAATTTGGCAGCTAGTTTGATAATTTTAACTGGTACATCATCATTTCCGACAGAATTTGTATTACGCAAGCTGTTTATGTGACTTTGTATTTCTTGTGGTGTAGTAGGATTCCAAAAAAACGAAGATCCGGTGACTCGCGGCATTATTGAAATATATTTGAGATTTTTAGGAATATTTGTTTTTAATGTGTCCGCAAGGTTACAAAAATATGCATTAAATTCATTTGCTATATCAAAAGGGTTTGTTACGATTTCATTTGTAATATTTATCGCGAAATTATTTCCAGGTTGGGAACTTCCTTTATTTATATGATTTTTAACAATCTGCCAAGTTGTTTTTGGTTTATTCGGTGAGTTAAAAATTATTTCATCGATATTTTTCTTTTTAGCGTTGATGATTACATTTTTTAGTATTTTAGAATAATTTCGATAATAATTAGACAAAACAGGATTTGGAAATCTTTTTAAAATGATATTTAGTTCTCTTTTGGTTTTGCTAGATTTAATTACTCCCGGTGTAATTCACTGCTTGTTGGGCTTACATTTGACTTTCTCTAAAGGAAAAGACTTATAAAAGGTAATTAAGAATAAATTATAAAAGAAATCAAAGTTTAAATTCTTATCATTAGGTTTGGAAAACCAGTTGATTGTTTCAAGTGCATTTCGGAAATGTTGTATGTTTGACAGATTATATTTCCTTAGAAATTTGGTGATGCAGCGGTTTTTTGTGGGTTGATGTACGTTACTCATATTTTTTAACGTTTTGTTACTCTAGGGCTATTATAAAACTAAATTGCATCCCTATTTGTCAACTCGTTTTCGAGTAAGGCGTTAAAATCAACATTATGAAAAATTTGTAGCAACGACAATGTTCATTTAAGGCATTCCGGGAAAAAACCTTCACTTTACCCTAAGGTCTTCTATTTAATTCCGTTATTTAACTTTAAAAATTTCATTCCTGAAAAAAAATGTTACCAAAAAACACGCAGCTCCCGCTTCCGGTTTGGTGTTTTAAATGCTTACCTTGTCCGTAAATTTTTGAACTTCCCCTTAATCCGAAGCTCAGCGAAATCGGACTATCTATTCTAGCGTTATAAAGCGTCACACACCCACCTATCTACAACATACATTTTGAAAAATTGTATTTTTGGGCAAAACATGTAACCGTCAAAACCTTGAAATCGAAATTTGTTATGAAATTAATAGTAAAAGTATAGGTAAGTAAAAAAAAATCGTAGGTTGTAAGGCACACCCAGTTCTTCAGCAGCTGTGTGTTAGTTTGTTATTGTTATTAATTAATTCTTAGCCTATTTTAAAACATGGGAGTAAATTGTCAATACACGATAAACAGAATTAACTCGGTTCATTTCAAAGCACCGTAAACCCATGATGGCCATATTTATTTTAAATGTATAAAATCGCTTGCAGTGTAAATTCGTAACGCAGTTGCACTAGGGCAATATTTTCTTAGCTCTAATAAACAAATGAAAAGGTATCAATTTCAACATGCAAAATTTTTTAATTTTATTAGAATAAAGTAGAGATATGTGTATTACTGTTTATTTGTTCCGACGGCGACCTTCATTGTAATTTGAAACGTCTAGTCTAAACAATTATAAAGCATTTCACCACGTCTATATTAAAGTAAAGCACTTCTTCCTGCTACCTTTATTGTCTGCCGGAATTATTTGATTGTATACTATCTGGTATTTTGTAACTGCAAACAATGTTTATTCGCTGAAATTTGATAATTGATATTCAAGTTAAACACTTTTGTGCCTTGTTTGTTTTTGGCAAGTATTCAATTAAACTGTTCAGATAAATGACCAAAAGGAAACACCCTATACGTATTTTCTCAATGGGAGGTTATTTCTATGGTCATTTAACATGTCCAGACCGATTTTAAAGTCGAGATGAGTAAGTCTGTAAGAAAACAAAAAATCGAAGGGGGAGTGACCGGGGGGTGGTAGAAAGGTCGCACTCGGACAGATCAGCTATTCGATTTGCGTCGAATACAGAAGGGGTGCTCTACTTCAAAATAGACGCTCCCGAAGCATTTTAGATTCGTATTCTACGCATGCTCAATAGCCATTCTACACAAGCGCGATCGTTTGGTCGTATACCTCAACTCGATATTCGAATTCGAAATATATACCAATGAGCGGGTGTATGCGAAGAAGGCCCCGTGGCGGTTTCCCGACAGCTCATTTAATTAAAATTACCAGATGTGAAATAGGAAGGCGTATGGCCTAACTTTGCTCATTCCTACGCATCTGCAAACATATGCTGAAAAAACATTTCAACAGTGTTCTACAGTTTAGGGATTTTGGAATTTTTTTATGAAACACAAAACTGATGCTGAAAAACGTAGGTTTCTCAAAAGATAGTTCAAACATAATGTTTCCATGCAAAATTGGGGAACGCTTTACGTTTGTAAAATAAATAAATATAATAAGTATATGATTTAGTTAAATCATTCCAACTAATTAATGATTTAAATGTGGTTATTAAATATGCTTTGGTAGTGATTTCGATAATAAAAACAACATTAGCTTATAATTTTGAAAATGAATTTGAAAGTAGCGAGTTGGGGTAATTTTTGTTGTTCATATGTATGTGTGTAAATCATTTACAGTAAATGTTTACCCTTGTAGGTTTAATTTTGTTGGATTTTATTCCTAGATATGATCTACCTGTCTACTCTTTGTTTCACATTTTAGCGGATCAACACTTACGAAACAACTCACTGTAGACAAGTAATTATTAAATCCGTTTTTTTGTTGAAACACGTGTCACGATTAGGGTGTTGCATTCTGTTCCATGCTTAAACTATAATTTGCAAAAGTTGTAACCGTATCATTATAAACAAGCGCTATTGTAGTTTTGTGTTCTGTTTACCGCAATGTTATGTTGCAATAATAACACATTTTGAAGAGACTTCTGTCGGAGTTTTATATATTTCAGATTACACGCAGCACAGTCAAATGCTGATTGTTTATTGTAATAGTATACAACATACAAACATTTAATAGCAGTTATTGAAACTTGATACAGGGTTTTAATTTGAATATTGTACTTGTTCTTTGCACCGGCTGTGGTATGCGATTGTCAGATTTTGCATATTATACATATTATTTCTATAATACGTTGCTTTATACGCTGTCGCAACTGTTTACCTTCATATGGACGATAATACTCCCTGTAGTATAACTACAACGATGTGTATATACTATACTTATATGCCTATTTTGTGGATATCAAATTGTGATCTTAACATCAAAATTGTTTTCAAAAATCTTAGCTAATGTGAACGTAAGTTCAAGTACAAGTGGCGTAACGCAAACCATAATCCCCTACCTCGCAAACTTTTATAATAGGCCCCCATCCCTCACTTATAGTTCTATTATTGGCAAATTTAAAAAAACGGCATGTTAACTACGTTGAAAAGTCGCATACCAGAATTATTATTAAAATGTTTAAGTTATAAATATTATTATAACTATTACACTGTAGCAATATAGCTTACGTTGTTGTGATTTCGTGGTTATTAATTATTTTCGTAGGTGATAATCTTGTGCGATACAAAGACAATTTGGCTATTAACAACCTCACTGTGTAGAAAAAACTTGCACGGCGGGCATTTAGTATTAATATTGCCAGCTTCTGCAGAAAATTAACAGTATGAAGCTAAAAGCAATCTTCCGTTAGCATATTTCTCAAAATTATCCTGTGGTTTGCAGGAGCCTATTTTTAAACCGTTTAAGTTCACTTTTTTTTTGCTCAATTTTTTCTTTTGAGCGCAAGTTAATGGTTTTGCTAAATTTATATTTAATATATACTTTAAAATTAAACCACAAGTACATTTTAAATTTCTAATATAATGCACGATTGAAACCGAAACTGAATTAATTATTGCTAAATTAAACTGTCTAGTTATTCCGCTGACATGGGGTTTTATGCTTTTAGTTAGGCTACAGATTATGGAGCTGGCTGACGGGCGAGATCTTACAGTTCTGTAACGCATAGACGCGACTTTTTACACTCGCTATAAATATTAAATTTTTTTTTATGATTGTATGTTTTGAAGTACAATGACCCTTGTTTTTTTTTCATTTTTCCTTTTAAGATTCTGACGGCCCTTAATCGCCCTGGACTGTGAAAAACGCTGAGGATTTTTCGCGGTGTAGGGGTGTTTGTTACGCCACTGATATGATTTATTATAAATCACTAAAGTATGTTTCATTAAATTAAGGATGACGTCTGACTGATTAAAAATCAAAATATTTCAATTTAGGAGATCGATGAGATTAAAAATAGTGTGTGCATTCAAAAAGTTCATTAATAATGCTAACGATTCTCACACGTACATTCAATTATATTCATCCAACAATGGCAGATGTTGCTTTTGAACGGTTACACTTACTGTATTATTTGAATATTCACACGATCGTTTTTTACAATGCGAGATAAGAATACAAACAGCACTGAAACTTGTTCGAATATTAAACATTAAACACCATCCAAACTATGAGGCAGTACTTTATGTAGAAGTAATGTTTCCTTTTTTTTATGCCTGTTAATTGAACACTAGTATTTTTGTAGTAGTTGGACCGATTTACGACATTAATGGTTCTAATATATTTATTTATAAGTTTGAGCTTTACTTCGTTGAAGTGCATTTTAATTCATTGTAAATAAAACAATTCCTAATTTCAACAAGTTTTTAATTTCAGCTTCATACGTATTTCAACCTGTTTACACGTCATTATCAAAAGCAAGATTAAAAGTAAACAGTTGGTGTTGCTATAGAAACAATAAATTTTCATAGCTTGATCTTGGTTATTTATATCTGCGTCCAGATGACTTGATTTCTCATTCCAAAACGTCTAGTAACGGTGAAATTAAGAGATCAATTTCTTCATTCATTAAAGGTACAGATTTTAAATGTTTATGAATTTCAAATGCTTTTAAGTATATCCAACTTACTTTATTTATCAATTCCAGCTTTACTTCGTTAAAGTCCATATTTAATGAGTATCTGTATATAAAATACTTAATCACTTTAACAATATCTATTTATTTAAACCTTATACGTATTTCGGCATGTTTACATGCCATTGTCAAAGGTTACATGAAGGTAAACAAACAGTTAGCGTTGTTATAGCAATAGAACTTTTTTACTTATCTTGGTAATCGTCTGCAGATGACTTGATTTCTTATTCCAAAATGTCCAGTAGAGGAGAATTTAACAGATCAATTTGCTCATTCATTAACGGTACAGTTTTTAAATGTTTGTGAATTTCAAAAGCTTCTAGTATATCTAATTTACGTTTATCATCACAAAAGTGTAAACATTTTATGGTGTTATTAGATGTCATTGAATGATTTTGTTCTAGTAAGTGTTTAGCGTAATTGGATTTATGTGGGTGTTTGTATTTCTAACAACGTACGTGTTCTTTATACCTAATATCAACATTTCTAATTGTCTGGCCTATATAAACCGAATTACAATGCGAACAATTTAATTTGTAAATGCCTGATTTTAACAAATCGTCTGTTTTTGATTTTGCATTAAACAAAGTATTTAAGATGTTCCTAGTTGTTTTAAAGCTTACTTTATATTTATTTGTTTTGTTTATAATTTTAGCAATTTTTTCTGATTTCTCACCAAAATATGGGATCGAAGCATATTTAATTGTATCGAACGAAGTTAGGATATTCGGATAAATTTTTTGAATGGATAATTTATAATCTTTTTCTTTAATTAATGTATCAATAAGTTTAGTATTATTAACAAAAATGTTGAGTTAATAAAACGGACTGAGTTGATTCAATTATTTGAACTTTGCACCAATCAAAATTATTTTACTTTTAATAATAAAATTTATTTCCAAAAAGATGGTTTACCCATGGGAAGTCCAATTTCACCTCTTTTAGCTAACATATTTATGGAAAATCTAGGAGATCAAATATTCGAATCAAATCAATCTGAGAAAGTTATATTTTGGTTTCGTTATGTTGATGACATTTTAGCATGTTTTAATAGTTCATTTGATTTAATTAATGAATTTTTAATTTTTATTAACAGCTTGCACCCAAACATAAAATTTACACTAGAAACTGAACAAAATAAGTCCATTAACTTTTTAGATTTAAACATAAAAATTAATTCAACTAATAAATTTGAGTACTCAGTTTATAGAAAACCTACACAAACAGACATTACAATACCACACGATTCTTGTCACCATAAAACACATAAATTAGCAGCATACAGGTCCCTGATACATAGGGCTTTGACGGTCCCTTTAGATGAAATTAATTATAATAGAGAAATTTCAATTATTAAACAAATTGCATACAGTAATGGTTATAATACTAAACTTATTGATACATTAATTAAAGAAAAAGATTATAAATTAGCCATTCAAAAAATTTATCCGAATATCCTAACTTCGTTCGATACAATTAAATATGATTCGATCCCATATTTTGGTGAAAAATCAGAAAAAATTGCTAAAATTATAAACAAAACAAATAAATATAAAGTAAGCTTTAAAACAACTAGGAACATCTTAAATACTTTGTTTAATGCAAAATCAAAAACAGACGATTTGTTAAAAACAGGCATTTACTAATTAAATTGTTCGCATTGTAATTCGGTTTATATCGGCCAGACAATTAGAAATTTTGATATTAGGTATAAAGTACACGTACGTTGTTACAAATACAAACACCCACATAAATCCAATTACGCTAAACACTTACTAGAACAAAATCATTCAATGACATCTAATAACACCATAAAATGTTTACACTTTTGTGATGATAAACGTAAATTAGATATACTAGAAGCTTTTGAAATTCACAAACATTTAAAAACTGTACCGTTAATGAATGAGCAAATTGATCTGTTAAATTCTCCTCTACTGGACATTTTGGAATAAGAAATCAAGTCATCTGCAGACGATTACCAAGATAAGTAAAAAAGTTCTATTGCTATAACAACGCTAACTGTTTGTTTACCTTCATGTAACCTTTGACAATGGCATGTAAACATGCCGAAATACGTATAAGGTTTAAATAAATAGATATTGTTAAAGTGATTAAGTATTTTATATACAGATACTCATATCCAACTTACGTTTGTCATTACAAAAGTGTAAAAATTTTATGGTGTTATTAGATGTCATTGAATGATTGTGTTCTAATAAGTGTTTAGCATAATTGGATTTATGGTGGTGTTTATACATGTAACAACGTACGTGTTCCTTGTACCTAATATTAGAATTTCTAATTGTTTGTCCTATAGAAACCGAATTACAGTACGAGCAATTTTATTTGGAGATGCCTGACTTTAGTAATTTGTCTGTTTTTTTCTTTAGCATCAAACGAAGTGTTTAAAATGTTTTTTGTTGTTTTAAAAGTTATTTTAAATTTATTTGTTTTGTTTATAATTTTGGTAATTTTTTCTGAATTATTGCCTAAACATGGTATTTCATTTTAACTGAAGAAGTAGTTGGATAAATTTTCTGAATAGCTAATTTATAATTTTTCTCTTTAATTAGTGTATCAATAAGTTGAGTATTATAACCATTATTGTATGCAATTTATTTAATAATCGAAATTTTCCTATTATAACTAATTTCACCTAAAGGAACCGTTGAAGCCTAGATTTGATGAGGAGACTTACACATAACAATCAATTTAGTATGTATACAATTAACAAATAGAAAATTGTGAGTACATACATACATCACTTTTTTAATTTAATTTAAAATGATAATAAAAGCAAAATATCGAATGGCGTAAATAGTATGTCCATGTGACCATGTATGATGCCAGTTGCATAATATTTTATTTTAATTTTCACAATTCTTGTACTTAGCGGTCCGTGAGATGGTTCAGAAAATGTCTTTCTTCGCACGGTTTACCTCAATTATAACGACGCAGTGATTTGTTTTATTTTAAGTATTTTAAGTATTTTCCTATTAATGCAATCAATAAAACTTATAATTTTAAAAAAGCGGATTTTCCTAACCTGTACAATGCTATGCTCGGTGTTGATTGGTCCTTTCTGCTCAACTACACGAATGTAAATACAGCATGTGCGGAGTTCTACAACGTCATGTATTCTTTGTTTGATTTATATGTTCCCTTTCGTCGTAATAAAAAACATTCATTTCCAATATGGTATACCCCTGAACTAATTAAAAATATTAAACTAAAAAACTACTACTTCAAAAGACATAAAAAGAGCAAATCTGTTACTGCTCACCAAGATTTTTGTCGCCTCCGTTCACTTGTCAAAACTCAGATCTCTACTTCCTACAGCAACTATCTCCGTACTGTTGAACAATCTATTATCACTGATTCTAAGCAATTTTGGTCATTTATCCAGACTAAAAAAGGTAGCTCCCGAATACCTGGCAGAATGTCTAACAATGATAATATTTTTGATTCTCCTGAATTAATTGTCAATGCTTTTAGCCAATATTTTAGTAGTGTTTATCTAGCTCCGCAACCCGCCACATTTGTCAATAAACCCCCAAATAATCTGCCATCTATCAACATTGTCAGCATATCAGAAGACGAGGTTTTATCCTCTATACGTAAACTAAATAATAAGATGACTTCTGGTCCAGACCAAATTCCCAGCTTTATTATTAAGGATTGTTTTGGAGTATTAATCAAACCCTTGGTTGTTTTGTTTAATCTCTCACTCAAAACATTATGTTTTCCAGACGAGTGGAAAAAAGCCCGCATTTGTCCGGTTCTTAAATCTGGCGATCCAAGCTTAATAACTAATTACAGGCCTATTAGCATCTTATCCAACTTTGCTAAAGTTTTTGAGATAACCCTTCACTCTCGTATTTATCCCCTTGTTCAAAATTATATTTCCCCATTTCAACATGGTTTTATGGCTAAACGCTCTACCCTATCTAACCTTGCTTGTTTTACACAATACGCCTCAGGGGTCCTTGATTCCCAAGGTCAAGTCGATGTAGTCTACACCGACTTTTCCAAAGCCTTTGGCCGAATTGATCATGGTATTATCATTGCAAAATTACAAAGCTTTGGATTTCACGATTCGTTACTCTCATTTTTTATTTCATATCTTGAAAACCGCATGCAATATGTAACTTATAATAATTTTAATTCCAATGCCTTTGTCGCGTCTTCTGGGGTCCCTCAAGGTTCCAATCTAGGCCCTCTTTTATTTCTATTGTTTGTCAATGATTTATCTGAATTTATATCCTGCGAAAAACTGCTTTTTGCAGATGATTTAAAAGTATTCTCCACTATCAATACGCTTAGTGATTGTGATATGATCCAACTGCAAATAAACCGTATTCAAGAATGGTGCGTTATAAATAGTCTTCACCTTAATGTTGCCAAATGTAAAGTGGTTACTTATACAAGAAAACTCCAGCCAATTATATATCCGTATACTTGTAATTCTATTCCGTTGAGTCGCTGTACCGCTACTACCGACCTAGGTGTTCATTTTGATCAAAAACTTACTTTCTCTGATCATATAAATACAATATGCAGTTCCGCCATGAGAATGTTAGGTTTTATTATCCGAAACTGTAGGACTTTTTCAAACATTTTATCTCTTAAGCTGTTATTTATTGCATTTGTCCGATCCAAATTAGAATACTGTGCTCTGATTTGGTATCCTTACTATGAATACCAGAAGGATTGCTTGGAGTCAGTTCAACGAAAATTTTTAAAATTCTTGTCTTTTAAGACTGATGGCACTTATCCGGAAATCGGTCTTGATCAGCATTTACTGCTCTCAAGGTTTGATCTTCAATCTCTTGATTTTCGAAGAATAGTATTCAGTCTTACTTTTTTGTACAACTTGCTACATAATAAAATTGACTGCATGTCTCTTCTTTCTTATCTGAATTTTCTTGTACCCCGCCATTCATCTCGTAGTGCACCTGCATTTTATTGTCCTACTGCACACACCAATCTACTACTAAAATCACCTATCACTGTGATGTCGCAAAATTATAATAAAATCTGTAAAGACTGCGACATAAACTTTAGCTCGCTGAAACTTTTGAAAACTCGAGCCGCAATCACTTTTAATTAAATTTAATTTAAGTAATTGTAATTATATTTTTTGTTTTTCTTTGCTATATAGTATGTTTTTTTTAATCATGCTTGAATTTTAAATTGTACGATTTACTATTATCTAGTACATCTATTATTTTTTTTTTGTACAACTTATAATTATTTTTGTCCTGTAATTGGATACTTTATCTGTTGGGCAATAAAGATATTATTATTATTATTATTAAACACTATACACTTAAACGGTATAAGTAACTTACCTGTTCCTGGAGTCTGCAGTTCCATTTCAATTTGTTGTTTTCAAATTCTGTATACATTATTTGTAAAACTTCTTGCCACGAACTGATTATTACATAACTGTTTGGCTTTTGCACCAAATACCTGCTCAAAAAACATCAAATGAGTTACATAATTCTGTTTATATATGCTTTCGTAGTTTACTTTATATCATACAGAAGAACACTATTATTGGCAGGAATGCGTTTTTACTATTTTTAGTAGAAGCATACGAAAAAATGCATTAAAAAGCAGATAAAAAAATTTCTGTCGGCAACGGGTTGTTATTAGACAATCTATAAAAGTAAGCACCAGTTGCTTTTACATTCCGATTCCAACAAAAAAATAAGTTATTTGCGGCTAGTACGTTCCCTTTTCATCTTCAGCGCCAACAATTTGGCGTTTGCCGAAGCCACTGCTTATAGAACCGCAATATAGGTGGTTTAAGAAGGTGTCTGAGGTGACGGTCCTGGCTAATGACAGAGCGGGCTAATTGACACGAAATGAGAATTGTAATCATCGAGCCGCGCTCAGGTGCGGTTTCAATTACTGTTTTGTCTCACGAACTCAATTTCTGGGCAACTGTTCATTTCCTAGCACTTCCCGCCTACTTGCAGTTATGGAGGAGCCACAGGTTGCTTTCGTTATTGCGTGGGTGGAAGACATCTTCAGGGAACTGAAAACTTACTGTTTGTGTTTGGGGCAGATCTTGATTTTTACGTAATTGTGGTCAAGCATTGTATTTGAAATTTTCATGTAAAATTTGTTCAGGCCCAGAAACACTGCACACTTTAATACTGACACGTAAGGGAGGGCCACCTGTCGTCAATTATTTTTATTGCAGGGGTTGCTGGTGACCATCATTATTGCTAAAAGGGGATACGAATAATTGTTATATAATAACGGGCCTCTAGAGATTTAAACAATAACTGTTATTACATTAATGCTTATGTTTGCATGTTGGTGCCCTTTTATTGTTTTTCGTATAAATGTTATCTGCTATTCGGTAATTTTAGGGAATTAAGCTTTAAGATAGATACACTTTTAGGTATTACACTATAATGTAGTTTTTTAACATATTTACTAACGATCTATCTGTGATTTTTATAAACTTTTGATCTTCTGTATATTTACTGCATATACAATATTACACAAAACCATAATTTAGCACAAACAAATAAAACAAACCTGGTATTTATTAAAAATAGAAAAGAGTAAATGTAATATGCGCCCTTCTTCAGACGCTGCTCTGGTTCTATTTAAGAGAAATGTTCTTCTTGAATGTGGAACTATTTGTCAAGAGTTTCTACAACCGCAATGCTCTCTAACTATTTATTACTCCTTAAGCGATGTGTTTATTTAAGAAATAAAAAGTAAATAATTAAATAATTGCACTGCAGTCCGTCAAATAAAGGGGTTGCTAAATGAACTTGTCAGCTTCGTAGAATACGGCCATGGAAATGTGTAGCATGTGAACAATAACGTTGTCTTGATGGAACAACATCATGTGATTTAATTTTCTTGATTTTTTTGTGATTATTAATCTGAAGATTATAATACCAAAGTGGCGCAATATTGGCTTTTTATTGTGTGTCTACGCGGCATACTTTCTTTCCTTCGTCTGAGGTCGACGTGATATCTACGGGTACAAATCTGGAATCGAAGTCATCACGATCCACTCTTGTGGTACCCAAAATTCGATTTCATGTCCCGTCAAAATTTTCGTGCCCATTTTACAGAGGCCTTGTACAGGCCCAACTTTTTAAATAACGAACTGGGTTATGCCAAACGACCACAAAAATCTCTAAATCAATTTCACTGTAATCGCTGATCTCTCAATATTAACCGAAGCAACTTTACCTCAGTGAATACCAAAATCCAACACTAGATACAGACTGACAGACTCATAGCGTAATTTCAGCATACAAGAATCGCCTGTTGGATTAAGACTCGAATTGTATGTGCTTATAGTGTTTAAACAGGTAAAATAAGCAAGTAAGTTCAAATATTCGGCATAAAAGCAATACACATTTGTGGTAGCGGGTAGCTATAAAAGCGAGAGAGGCGCAGGTATTTTGTAACGCTTTGTGCGTCGATTGATTAGAGCAACTATACAAAAACTGTAGTAACTTTTAATAACAGTGGGTCAGGTTCACCTCAAATATGGTTTTTAAATTGCATTACAGCTGACATTTCAAGAGGGCAAGTATCTTGAAATAATGTTTTATTACCTACAATTAGGAAATAAAAAAACCTTAAGTGAAGTCGATCTTAATTACATACAGCACTCCACCAGAGGTTATCACCCTCTAGTACTGCATTACCATCTACAGTTAAAAAAAGAATTTCAGGAAAAATAGCTTAACCCAGGGTCTGTCAATATCAGTTGGTGTAAATACAGGTCATCATCTCACGACAGCCATTTTTGGACGCAAACAACATTTTTCTTCTGAAAGAAAAAAGCGTCTCTGTCGAAATTAAGTTTTTTAAAAATATTATTTTTTTATTATTAAAAGTTTTTGTAAAAATGCTACATATTGCTCTTAGCATTGACGCAATGACACGAGGCAATTGATTTTCAAAAAATACAAAAAAATCGTGATGTGGTCATGAAGTAAGATTTTAGTTATTTTATTCACTTGATTTTGCATGTTTATTAAAATTTAAATAGTATGCAATTCGTTTCCCCTTTTTTAGTTGCATTTTGGCGAACGTCAATTTCAATTGTAAAGTATAACACAACTAAAACCAAATGAAGTTCCCACATTATGAGAATCGGCGTTAATAGTTCCAATAAAAAAAAAGGTAAAAGAAACATATGTAGTGAAATCCTATTTGTCAGTTTTAATTGCGTACGTTGTATTTTTCTTTTCCTATTTCCGATTTAATTTTTTTAAATTTATGTATGTAAGTCTTTGTTTATTCTCAAACACTGCCAATTTTGGAACCACTAGTAGAGATTAAGGCCCAACCTTCATTTCTACAGAGTTTGAAATGTAAAAATTACAATTTAGAACAATTTAAAGGGATAGTGCGTAAATTTACCTTAAAGATTTTTTGTTACTCCAAAATGCAGCTGAGACCTCTAAAGAGCAAATACCTGGAAACTTTGTTTAATTATTTGTCGTAATCTCGCAATCAGCCTTTACGTGCCACTGCTAGGCACCGGTACTCTTCTCTGCCACGTACTCTCCTTAGCGCTAAGGTGGAGTACAGGGAACCTACAGTTTAACGTCGAATCCGAACGGCTAAATATCAGAGAAGGCATTAAGACCTCACGGCTGCCTACAGCGGATTGGGGAATGTGTACTTTAATTATTTAGACTTTAAAAAAACATTTTAAATAAAACTAACTAAACCTACCATTCGCAATCACCATTAATAAGAATCAATGACAATTATTTCTATAGTTACAAGAGTTGCAAATGAGAAAATTAAAATTTAAAACACTTATGAACGGGGCTAATTTGAAAAAAAATCGTTTTATTTTAAAGATTATTTCTTGTCGCTCACGCTGTTACTCTAGCGGAATAAACTTATTTATACTTTGAAAAATAAAAGTTTTACACAAACGTGAAGTGTAGACCACGGGTTCTGCTAGTATGCTATTAAGTCTCAGAACATACTAAACTTTTCTAGTCAGGTGATGTCATACACTTACATATTTGATTTCATTTTATAAAGTCAGCTTCGCTGGCAGCCACTATTCCGAAGGTTTATGAATAGTCTAGTAGTACTGAAGAGGTGCCTAGTGCAGTATCTCTATCTAGTATCAAGTTACCATTGTCCGATTAAACACTGTTTTATTCAAGCGCGTAAATTGTTGAATTGACCACCAATTTGATGACCAATAACATATCTTATTTAAAAAACGTAAGTATGTGGCACGTATGGTATTGTAGCGAACAGCAGATTAAGACATGAGTTTTATTAATTACTGTTATTGTTAGCACCTGTGTTAAATGTTGCATTGAAAACGGATGCAAAAATTATGTTTGTGTTTTTTATTATATTAATGATTTGAAGGTTAACAGCTCCCATTCTTTGTTCTGAAACTAGCCACTTGTGAAATGACACATTCTTGCAAAATAATGTCAACAGACGTGAGACGCGTTTCACATTATCGCCTATTACAACAGAAATGCTTTTCAGGAACCAGGCATTTAGTTATTCTTGATCTTCTAGCCAAAACTATAAAATCATTCCACGTACTAGATACAAGGTGCCTTGTCATCTCAATTGAGCGCTTAGAATTAGCCCAGCCGCTTAAAGGCGTCAACTCAACACTTCGAGGTACCTTAACTGCTGCAGAAAGATTATTTTTCCCTAACTTTGGCACAGCGCTTTGAGATAGCTCAGTCGCTTTCGGGCTTTGGTTCAGCGGTAGAGGTAGCTCAAGTGATTTAGGGTTCTTCCCCTGCCCCATGCGCTTTTGAAATAGCTTAGCTACTTATACGCTTTAGCCTAGCCCGCGGTTTGATGTACCTCGGCTGCTGCAGTAAGTTTCTATTCCCCTCACCTAAGCCCAACTTTTGCGATAAATTAGCTGCTAGCGAGCTTTGAACAACGCTAGAGATAGCTTAGCTGCTAACGGCTGTTTCCTCTGTTGTAAGCGCTTAAAAATAGCTTAGCTACACACGGGCTTTGGCTCAATGATTAGAGGTACCGTAGCTAATCCAGCAAGACCATTCCCTTTAGTTCTAGCCAGCGACCGAGGTATCTTAGGCGCTTTCGGGCTTAGCCCAGCGCTAAATGTACCTCAGCTGTTTAAGGATTCTTTTCTTGCTGTACACGCTTTGAAATGGTTCAGCGTCTTGCGGGCTTCGACTCAGCGCTGCCAGGTATCTCAGCCGCCCTAGCAAGGTGCGTGTCTTCATAGCGCAGTTAGCAAAAACGTGTTACGGAAAGCTTGACGAAGAAGCGTAATTTCGAAATTATAAGCGGAACTTGTTTATTGCTTAAACTAATTAAAGTAGAAGCTTGCCAGAATTTCTACCGAGTAATACATAAACATGCGTACTTCATTGTTATAATGTTTAAAACTAACGGGAGTATTTCAGGGACGTTTAACACGAAAATTTCAGTGTCTCTATGTTATTTGTCTGAGTTTGGCTAGTCTACAGGCATATCGTATAATTAAGTAATCATCTACGGTCAATATTATAAGATTCTCTAGCCTGAACAGGTAAATACCGATGGTATAGATACAAATATTGTGAGGAACTATCAGGTATTCTAAGTGTGTTACTAAACCAGTACCAATCAATTAGACAAACAAAGCTACTTAGTTGCATAGATAACAACTGGCGGAATGTACATACGATTATAGACTTACATACAGCATACAACGATCCATTTTTATTGTCCAAAGCTTAGACACTATTCACGTTATATATTAAATTAGATAGATGGCTTAGATACATGCTCAACCTGGTCTAATCTCTGTTGATCGTCGAGCAATGTTATCATACCAGATAGTTCCTGAGATATGATTTTCGCTGTGAGTTACAAAAACGTACTGAGTAGTGTTATTATTATTTCTCCCTTTAGTAGGTTTCCTCCACACTTAGTCATCTCATTCGACCGGTGATTATTATCTATTTTTTAATATCCGAATTGCATTTTTAATTTCATCTTCGCTTACTTTAACTTAATTTTTGTCAATGTCTTAGACACATTAAATTAAAAAGAGCATTTCTTAACCATACTGTGTGGTCGAAATCGCGCATTCTGAAAAGCATGTAGATAAGTGTAAATAATCAGTATAATAACGATTGTTAGCCTAATCGGACAACATTTCAGGGCTCGTGTTCGTGTTGTATTTTAGGCGTATAATACGGCTAGCGCCCCCCTAAGGTTCCACTCCAATTCCCTGTGGAGTCCCGGATGTCTTATTGTGTTCTATGTCCTGAAAGGATATACCATGGAATAAATTGCTAATAAAAACAACATTTCTTGAATGTCGTTGATTAATTTTCATACCGCTTAGATTAAAACAATGAACGATAGACGTAATGACTGTAATAAGAGCTTTTCTCATGCGAAATGTAGTTGCTAACGTTATAAATGTTTGTTAAATGCAAACTCCACATAATATTTAAACAGTGTGACCGAAAGCGAATGTAATAAAAGTTGATTTCAATTTTTTGCCAATTGAAAACTGTTTTTAAACGCTGTTATTTCGTGTAAATGAGTATTGTGCAACATTAACTACCAGTGACGTTTTCAGTAGATTTGTGATCAAACCATTTTACGCACAATTACTTCTGGTATTAATTAAGATCATGAGCAAAATTACTACATATTTATCCTTTTGCTTTCATTACCCACATTGGCGCCTTTAACAACCGCGCCAAATGATTTAGTACTTTCAACGTTCATACAAAGTTCCCATTTTTCACAATTAGACAAAGAGCTTTTTAAGCTCATTTCGATAATCGAGGATTACGTTTCGTTTAATGGATATTGTAGCTTTTTCGTTACTGATTTATTACTTGATGGTTTAAACGGCTTCTCATTCTAAAAAGTACATTTACATATTTGTTATTATTTAATAAAGCAGCTATAGCTTTCACAGGTCAGAGGAAAAATAACTGCAATTTTTTACAAAACCTGGTATTACAAAACTCTGAATATTTATGGTATGCCTCATATCGCATTTCAATATGTACGAGTACGAAAACTTCACCGAGAATTAGACAGCAAACGTGAGATGATTATTTAGTATATTGTATATAGAACTAAATATGCACATATTTAAGGAGATTTAGCTTATCACTTGCATAAAAACACAATAAATAAATAACCAAGCCAGTTCACGGTTATAATTTATTTTATTTTATTGACCGTTCGTTTTATAACACCAAATATAAATAATCAATTTGCACACGTCAAAACACCTGCAAACACAAAAATTAAAGTTCATCCTCTATAACATTAGGCCAAACACAATTTAAAGTATTTTTTATCGTTTGTCAAGAAGTATTTGTAAGCAGCACCCGAATACATTAATTTATAAACGGATTTACGGACGTTGGGACATTGAGGAATGGCATAAATATTTGAATAATTTGACTGGGAGTGCTGGACAATGAGCCTCATCAGTCAGATGGCGATATCTCTCGGCACCTGCGTGCCCCCCATGGAGTCTCGCGACACTCCTAAGCCTCTGCCCCCTTACAAACATCTTGTTGGGACCCTCTTGTATTTGAAGTTGACCCCCTGCTCGTGAGAAACCAAACCAACACCCGCTACCAAATGACATGCTGATTTTTATTGTATTATAAAATGTTTATTGTGTTTGGCTTACATAGTATATAAACGTATTTGTTTAAAAATTTAAGCAGAAATATTTAACGAAACTCGAAAATCGAAAATTTATAAATATGGCATTTAGAGTAAACCAATATATTAAAATAAGACTAATATATTAATTGCGGCGAAGGGGGAGGGGGTCTCTCAATACAAGTGAAATTTGCCGTTTTCAAAAAACCGGTAGCTAAAATTTCCAAACCTTAACAATGGATCTAGTAGCCTTTAGGATGGTGTTAAAGAATCTTAATGGCATTTTGGTTGTATAAACCTTGTAAGCGGCGCCCGTCTTAAATTTTTTGCATAAAAATTTTATTGTTTTGCGGTTTTATGTGAGTGCTACACGCGCGTATACATACATTTACGCAATTTTATAAATTTTTTTTTAAATTTTGGAATCATAAAACTTGTACCATCAAAATTTCAGAGAATTTTTTGCGTACACTTAGGCCTGAAATTATGTATCGATGTATCGACAAAAATATCGATTGAGCGAGACAGAGTAAAAATATTAATTTTTAGAAATTTCAATTCATTGTTTACTATCGATATATCGAATAAAGTTATTATTTATACAGGCTGTTTAAATTTGAGCTTTACCATGGAGATTACGCTTATTTCAAAGGATATAGAGTTGGTAACATTATGAGGCAATGTTGGCGAATTTTATGACTAACCACAATCTGCAAAGAAATATAAAGTAGCCACTCTAGATTTTTAAATATTTGAAGAAAAAAAACTGGTTTTCGTTTTTATACGTAGATAACTTATTTTTGAAGATTTTTTTTAACGAAATTTGCAATATGACGTTTCGAAACTAGCGAAACCACAATCAGTTTTTTTTAATACGACTATTATATTTTTAGCATATTAGCACAAAACTTTATTCTGATTAAAGCGATGTTTCAAACTTTATGGTTTCGTTTCCAGTTAACGCTGAAAAATGCAAAATATTTGTGTAATATTTAAACCAGAATGTATTAAAATTGAAATTATCTACATTCAAATAATGCTCAAATAAACCTCCATGTTGCTTATGCTATTTGTCACAGGTTCGATATGTTTTGTGGGTATTCTGTTCAACTTATTAATATTTTCATTTTTTATTCATTGATGTTTGCGGCGTTTTCTTTATAGATTTTATTCTTCAGTGTACCCCACAGAAAACAGTCTAGTGGGCTTAAGTCAGGCGATCGCGCCGGCCACTCAACTACGCCGCGATTTCCTATCCACCTATTAGGCAAACTTGATGCAGGTACTCACGTACAATTTCCGCGTTGTGAGAAGGCGCACCATCCTGCTGCCACCATAATTGAATTAAATTACTTTCGTAAATAAAAGTCTATTAATCTATTGTTCCACACACCAACTGAAATTTTTAAAGCAAATCTATGTTGGGTTCGAATCTCTATAAATGGATTTTGTGTGGCCCAGTAATGTGCGTTGTTGCGATTGAACGTACCGCGATTGTAAAATTGGGACTCATCAGTACAAATATTTTTTTTCAAGATATCATTGTGTTGATCATTCTGCTGTTGTAACCAGTTGCAAAATTCCCGTCTTCAAAGACTATCGCCTAGTCGAAAACTGCGATTAAAATGTATTTTATAAGGTGTGTAATTATTGCCTTTTAAGATTCTTCAAACTTAGTGTTTATATTTTGGTTGTATTTCATTTAACGTGGACAGAAACTGAAAATCTTACACCTGCTTCATTCTACGCGATTTTCTACTCGTTTTGTATTATCTCTAATAGTGTCCATATAAAAAAATACTCGGGTAGAATTTGTTGAATTGTTGTTAACCTGAACCAATATTCTCATAATAATATCACACAAATAATGCTTAGTTACAACATTACATGAATAGGAAACACTTGCTTTAATATTTTTTTCAAGCAATGTTAACAGGAAAACAATTAACTATAGTACTTGCAGCTGGAAGTATGTACAATCAAGGCTGCTGTCTGCATATTAGACGTTATTTAATTATTATTTAAAAAATACGTATTTGAACTACCTGCTCTAAAATGTTCCGCCTATTTTCTTCAGGTATTCTAGGACCACATCTGTTTTTTGGATTCTTGAAATACCCAATTTGTGCCAAATTTCTATTCAACCCCAAAATGTATGCTGCCTTTCGGGATACTACTTCTTGTAAATAAATATGTTTTATTTGCAGTCTGCGAAATTATTGTTGCACTTATAATAAACACGTATTATATCACGTTTTTCTGCATTAAAAAAAGCATTTTCCAAAGAAGTTCTTAGAAACCACTTTAGAACTGACAAATTTATACTATAGCAAACAAAGAAATGATGCTGAATAATAATAAAAGAAACCTTACTTGTTTTTCCTAAATTTTTTTTATTTACAAAATACCGGATAAAGTGAGCTACAAAGAGCAAAAAATTAAAATTTGAGTTTGCTTAATAAAAGATTTGACCATTTGATGCAGATAATTCAAAATTTAATAAATTCTTGTTTGTATTTTAAATTTTTGTTTGTTTTTATTTTTCAGCATTAAATATACACGAAATCATAAAGTGTGACGCAGCGTTCTAACTGAAATAAAAATCTTGGTTTAGTACAGTGAAAAAGATGGCAGTAGTATTTAAAAAAGTTGAACCTGATGATGGTTTGGCAAAGATTAAAAGGTATAGCAAATTTGGTAATTGCACGACATTTAGAATAAAAATTTGCTTTAAAAATGTTTTCGCAAGTCTTCAAAATGTTCATAAATAAGCTATGAATAGTAAACTCAAACTAGTTTTTTTAGATATCTAAAAAACCATTATGGTTACTTTAAATTAGAGTGCGAAGGTTTAAATCAACTTGATTTAAATCAAGATTTAATACGCGATTTAAATCGTTGCGATTGTTTTATTTTAATCCATGATTTAAATCAAAAACACAATTTTTTGAATGTTTATTGTAGAAAAACAAAAAAATGTGAAAAAGCAATTAATAAATAAATGGAAAAAGGATGGAAAAAGGATTACATTGCTCATGCTTATAGTACAAAATTAGTCGTCAAATACAACATTACACTTATTGTTAAAATACGAAATAAAAACACAAAGCGGAAGTCTTCAGTCTAAAACTAATTTCTGTAACGTACAGATGTCTAAAATAAATTCCCGTTTGTGTTTCACTTTTTCTTTATTTAGGTATATTTAAACATATTAGTCTTACACGTACTATTACAAATGCACAGATGTGGACGGAAAACTTAAAAACATGCACTGTTTTATAAAGATAAACTCAGGTTTCAGGAAACCAGAAAAACAGATTTAAATCAAAAAAATCTTGATTTAAATAAAAAAAATCGCTTCTATTGGTTTTTTTTTTATAAAAAACGTGATTTTTTTGCACCCTGTTTTAAATATCTTTACAGATTATAGTTAGTCATAAAATGTCGCAAATTTGCTTCAATGCTACCAACTCTCTATCTCTTCAAGTAAGCGAGATTCCGATGGTGGAGCTCGAATTTGAAACAGTCTGTATATAAAAATATTGCCATATCGATAAACTTTCATGTATCGACTAATCGATACGTTGATGTGTGAATATATCGAGGTATCGGTTCTATTCGATATCAAATTTTATACATCGCGCATTCCTGTACGTTTACAAACAACGAAAGTAAAAATCCAAACTTATCGGAAAAGAAATCAATAGTTTAGGTCATTGAGATGTCCAAGAAAATAGTTGGAGTAGTGTTTGTTGTAGTCTTATACCTGTGAAGAATCTAAAAGTTGAATTAAACCACCTTCAAAGCTACTCTATTTAATTACAAAAACACAAGTGTAATTTCATTCGTATTCGTTTGTGCTGTTTGTTACAGCACTACGTGTTTTATTGCATTTACGGTTATTTCACGACATTATGGAAATGCTCAGTAAAAGTGCTACCCACTATTTCTACAATAATCGTATGAAGCCGTTGAAACTGAACTCATCATTGATATCACAAAGCGTTACAAAATTAGCTGCAAACAAGTAGTCGCACACGAGAAACAAATTATAAACATCATAAACTTTACGTTAGTTGGACACAGCTATTTAGAAATATCAAAGAAACCTTCCGGCAGTACTCAACTGTCTGTGTCGCAGTTCTGCGGCATCCCTGATCCGTGTTATTTTTATGTCTAGCTCTCCGTAGCCGCTTAGCATACACACGACACTCGCGTGACACATGCACCCCCACGCCATCCCTGTTCAATTTAATTTCAAGTTATAAACCGTTAAATTAAAGAGGGTCTCTCGGGATGACCTCCGTGTAACACACACTTGCGAAATCAACGTTAGCTGTGCATGTTCGTTCACGTTCACAAATCACGAAATGGTCTTTTAAAAATACAATTTGCTATGCTTTTTAGAAGCACAAGAGGGTTAAATTGTAATGCAAGTGGTTCTTCGCCCCGGATTTGCTCAACGTGAAATAAAATTACATGGGCTGATCGCTCCGCCAGTATTTACTTGCTGTCTTCGTGTATTGATTACACCGTACGCTGTGTAATAAATTTCGCATTAGGTGCAGTGGAACAGAGTAGCACAAAATAGTTATTTAATATTCGATTTTATAATGCAACGTATGTCTAGAGATACGTATAAACATTCGAACCCAATAACCGATACGGAAATGCAACTAGCTTTCGGGATAACCTATCTTGCAAAATGTTTAGCTTCTTAAGTTTAGGTGTCTTAGACTTACAGGTACTGTATGTTCTAATCAAGTGTCGCTGATTAACATAAATCAAGATGAGAAAAACTATCAAAAGTAACGAGTGCGTATTTTGCTAGACAAGAAATGAAAATATTGAGATTTTTAGGCACCACTACGGTATCTAATCTGATATATAAACGCAAATAGAGTCTAAACTTTAGACTATAATAGATCTGTAAGTAAGTGCTATAATAGTGTATACATTACACCGGTTAAATTTTACCTGCAAATAAGAAGCAGAGATTCTTTTTTGAGTAATGCTTTGTTTGCCTAATTGATCGGCACTGTTTTAATAACACATTGTTTGTTGCTAAAGACAAAGGGCAGCTCTAGGCGAGTTTATATAACAAACATATTTCACGATGTTAGGAACATGTTTACAATTAACCACATTTCACTGATCGGGAAACATAACATAACAAATATGCTACGAGCATAAATTAAATTCAATGACGAGAATTTCTATTCTTTCCTATGTTTTGTAATTACGCAATTAAACGATTTTCAAGCTTGCTGTGTTAAAGTTATTGAATTTAATTAATGCACGCAGCGCTTGTGCTGTGCAATTAAAGATTTTTTTATAGTGTTACACACTACAATTTGGTTTTAACAAGATTCCACCGCATCATGTAGATGAAATTTTAAATGTTATCCGTTAGATTTCTGTGCTACGAATATTTTTGTTCCTTTTATAATTGGCTAATGTTCAATAAAACATGTTTAATTTCTGCAGCAATGCATTGAGCGACCCTGGTTTAGTTGTTACGATGTATAACTCAATTTCGATAGAATTCGTATATGTTCACTTTCGGCATTTTCTGATTCATGTGAGACACGCAAGCGATTCCTATTTTACATATAAAAAACGTTATACCAAAACATCAATCTTATTTTATTAGCAAAAAATTAATTTATTACACAATTTTGCGTAATACAAAAGAACGCTATAAATGCTCTATATAGATCTGCACTATCAGTCGTGATCCCATACTCGCCGCGACTGCGGCAGTAAACAGACAAAACATCAAACATGCCAAAAACAATCATAGCTTTTGCTTTAGAGATCATTTTCGGTTTACGGTTCGGCTTACGTCCCTGAAAAAAAGTCCACAACAAAATAGCTGAAAAAACCATTAATGAAGAAAACGTCGTCTAAAAACAAAGCTCCGGTAAATACTATTTCCATTACATGATTTTCTTTCCCCCAGAGAAAAAACAACCCCGGTAAAATCATTTCCTGGAAAAAAAACTTCGCTAACAAAACATCTCCTAAACAAAGACACTTTTATTTTCTTGCAGTATTTTGTTCTAACACTAATTGTAAATTGTTTTAAAGTAAATGTGACTTCGATTTTAAAAGTTTTGTAACATTTGTATTGATTTTCCATTATTTTTAAAGATATTAGAGCTCTAAGTTACAGGGCGCCACAAAAAAAATTGTAACCCATGTTTGGCTCTATAAGACTGATACTTTTTGGGGAACATTATTCTGAAAATTTAAAATTTTTCGAATTTACATTTTCCACAGTAGTCGCACCTAGTACAAAATAACGTTAAAAGTAGCATTAGTTTTTGATTCTACTAGACATAATGCACAATTCTGCTTAAGAAAAAAAAAATTATCAGTCCCTGTTTAATAAAGAAAGAGGTACAGCAAGTGCCACCTAACCTTGCAAATTTTAGTGGCCTTTGATTCGGCTACTTCCGCTTTGTTTCGTCGGTAGTCGTAACTTAAACTAGCTCTAATTGGCCGTTGGACAGTGTGGTACACTCTACTAAAAAGTGAAAGTCAATTTATTTATGGTTTACGAAAAATTGTGGATTTTTTGACAAATTAAAAGGCCGTGCGCCATAAGGTTAGAAACAGTTTGCTTTGAGAAGGGATTAACGATAATTTAGGTTACGTATAAAAAATACAGCAAAGAAACTAGAAATGTAATAAAAAACCTTGCTTTTGCTTGAGAGTGTAAGGGCTTCTCGCCTTTTAAACTTATCGTCATTTTTTTTGCAAGGTTAAATGGCACTTGCTGTACCCATTTACGATTTTCAAAAATTCATAGAAGCGCCACACTAAAATTATAGCTTTCATCAAAAAAAAACGAAATTGTAGTCAATCTTCGGTTTTAACAGTCTACAAAGTTTTGGAAAAATTATGTAGAAAAAGCAGGAAAAAAGTCCAAAAAAATTGAAAACAGTTTGATGAAATATGCATAAAGCACCAATTTGGTTTTTTTATGGCCGACAACTTGGTTCATTCTTTAAGTCACTTTAGCTCTAATTCCATTTTTTTTTAAATCATAGTGTAAAAACAATGCTACTGTATGATAAGTATAAAGGAAAATTGGTGTTGGTTCATTCTTTGTAAAGGGGCGGGCTGCTATAGGGGTTTTTCAGACTCCGCATCGGAGTGCTAAGTTTCTCTTCAGTCGAGAAAAGATGGTAAAGATGGGTTAGAACACGAAATTTAAATAAAGGAAAATTTCCACAAAAAGTACTGTTCCAATTTGATTCACAATTTGGCACATGAAAATTTCTCTTCAAGAAAAACTAAACGCATCTTTCTTGACTATAGAGAAACAAAAAGGGTAGTTAGTGAAAAAGAAAGACAATCTTTCGAACGAAGGACGAGTGGGCAACCTTAAACTCAGGTTTTACTTCTATTTACAAGTTCATACAACATTTTAAATTTCGATTAAAGAAATTTTTTAATGAATCCAAAAATTTCAAGAATAATGCAGTTTTAGTTCCTAACTCTGTATGGTCTTGTTAATTGCATATGCTTATTTTAAAAATATAAAAGAATAACTACCCACAACAGTTTAAAGAAATAGCGCAAAATCTGCGAATGTGGGGAGGCTCAAACAAAAGTTATTCGGTCGTCAAAAGTAAGTAAGCAAGTAAATAATTGAGTTGTGTTGTGTATTGGATTAGTACCTCAATACATCACTAATGTGCTGAAAATGAACTAATAAGCGCTCAGCACAGTTATCTTCATGTTTCGGTTGGCTTGAGATAATCATGTATGCATTTATGAAGCATCATCATCAATTTAATTGTTTTTTTGTGGTATAATATACTGCTTGGTCTATAGCGCCCCACATATAGTAATTTGTTTGACTGAGGTCGGGTAATCGAGCTGGCCTGTGAACCTGAATGCCGTTATATGTGTCAATATTGTGAAATTTAAAAAAATATATGATTGAATGTTAGAACTTTAAACTAAAGCCTACACGAGAAAATGTGTTTAGTAAAAAATCAGTAAACATCAGTTACGGCATGTACGTGTGCTCTAATACATAGATTAGGTACTCTCTGCTAAAACGATCGGCAACAAGTTAAATATTACTATTTACCATTGCTTCATTTCCATCGGGCATAAGCAAGTAACAATAAGATTGACTCTTTAATTATAATGAATTAATATTTAGCCATCCAGTGCAATTATACAAATTAAACGTTAAACAACATCATTTGGAAATATTTTCTATTCTTCATTTGACCATGAGTAAATAAAGCCACAATAAAAGAGAAAATAAATTCCCATTTGAATTTCGTAAGCACCTAATTATACCAATTTATTGGTGAACCGCTTCCAACAGTTGAGAAAATCTGCGTTTATATTTACAGCGTAGAACATTTTCCACAAAGCCAACATTTTAAGTAAAACTTTTCGTTCAGATTAAATCCACTTCGTCTTCATCTCATTAACTTTACAACTTAATCAACAACATTGTGGCCTTTTATAGCTTTAATACAGCTCACAACACGTTTCGGGATTCTGTAAAATTAAACGAAAAAATCAAATTTGTGTAATGGCGACTTAGGGAGCGATTCCGGCTAGGCGTTATAAAAACGGGCGTCTTTCCCGAACGCCTCAACTTAACGTTTCGGAACTAATATGCGTTTCGTCAGTAATTAGCTTTCTGTAGCTTAGCGATTTTTAATTTGATATCTCCGGGAGGACATGAACGGATGGTTAGCGTTTCCTCTGGAAAAAATTGAGTTTGTTTAATGTTTGTTTTAATTAGTATCGTTTTAATTGCTGGGATAATTAAACCTAATGATGGATTCAAGATTGAGTTGTTTCATCAAATTAATGTTGTCAGTTTTGTTTAATTTCCAATGAAATCTAGACAATGCAATACTTTTACATCTCACATTGCTTTATGTTGTAATTATAGGTTAATATAACTTCCTAATTAGAGGTTTCGACCATTACAAATCCTAATTTCAGTTGAGTAGTCTTTGAAGTGTATAGTGCAGAAGTAAAAGTAACAGGCTTATTCTATACAAGGTGTTCTCTAAGCAAAAATAACTGTAAATATTTAAAAATTGTAATTTTTGGGAAAAAATGGATACCAAAGTTTACATTTAATATTCTTAATTAAAAGAAGTTAAACAAGCTAATTCATAAGTAGACCGATTATTATTTTGAACAAGGAAAAAAGCGGAAAAATATTAGAAGAATCTAATTAAATTATGCGAATGATACAACAATGACATAAAAGCCTTTGACATGTTGAAAACAAAATAATAATGCGATATAATTACGTTTCCCTTGAAATTGCAGGATACAATGCCGACAATTTTGCTTATCTGTGGTGTATCTTAATTTTTGTGTAGTTCCATTATATTTCAAATAATACTAAGCATAATCATAGTTATTTTAAAAATGTCAACATTTTCGGAAGTGGGCACAAAAATAACGTGTTCGGGTGGCAGTTAATTATATACTTTGTTACCTCTAATGACAACAACGTTCAAATGTTCACTCAGTTTTATAAAACCATTAGTGATGGAGCTGATAGCTAGCGGAAACTTTTGCTTGTCATTTGAATGTTCAATTTTATCAGGTAACAAATACAGAATTGAATTTAGTTATAAATTTTATATTTTGATCAACATTATCTCTGTAAAAATATAGCTTATAACATTAGGGAAAACGTCAATAAGTTAGATTCAGATAGAGAGAAAATTCATTAGGTATAATAGAGATAAATGGGATAGTAGATATTGTTTAGTATAAGCTTAATGTAAAGGAAAATCTCGTAATTTAGTATATTTACTGATTAAAATATCTTGAAATTGCAGATACGATGACGTTAATAACATCAAGTTTTTATTAAAGAATTTTTCAGAGAAAGAATATTTAATAATCTGATCTATTATACTGATTTGGAGTTCTTTATCTTTCATAGTAATAAATTCAAGTAATCACTCGATTGTTTGATTACTTGATAACGCATAGTTACTAAACAAATTAGAGGTCACAAAATAATAGTTCAGATTATAGTAATCGATTTATCAGCGAAGTTTTTTATTTTATAATTAATAGTCGAAGTCATAAAAGTGCCTACGTCAAAAAACGAACAACCACAATACTGTTCTATTGCATTTATATTAAATTCTTAACTGTCTCACCATAACAACACGACGGGATCTTGCTTCTCGACAAAATTTATCGCCATAATACGACGGCGGCGCCTTGCAACTTTACTCAGTTTATTGATTATTTGGACAATTATTTGTACTTACTGCCACCTGTTGCTATAATTTGGTTATTTAAGGTTAACGAAATAAATGATTTTGTTTAACATAGATTGACGATTCACGCTCATGTTTCAAAATAGAAAGAAAAAGAACAATAATAATAACAAACTGCTGCGTCTACAACCATTTACGATGAACAGGCTGAACTCCACAACCTACGCGTTTTGTTTTTCCTATACTTTTATTATCAATGTATGCGTGCGTGCGTGCGTACGTGCGTCAACGCAATTTTTATTTAACTTTTTGAGCCCATAGAGCTTGCAGTGAACCAGAAATTTGTTTTCTATTATTCTTCCAAATTTTACTCTGACGCCATCCATCTAGAAATTTTTGAAAATTTTGAAATTGATTAATTATTTATTCAATAACGCAAACGCAGATCGTTATAAACTTTTATTATTTTGGTAGACTTTTTGAGGTGCTTGATTAAGATTAGCAAAAATTTTCAACTATTTTAAAAATTAAGACAAAATATATACGTTTTAATATCAACAACGCGTTTTCCGGCAGTTACATGATTCTAACTACGCCTATCAATTAGCTCTAGTTAAACAATAATTTTTTTACTTTTTGCATATTTTTGATAATTCTTTAAATAAACCATTTACATCAATTTCTAGTCCGAAATCCGAAGCGCATCTAATTAGCTGTAGGGCGGGCGATTCCGTTGCTACTATTCTTATACGGCATGCCACATCGTAAGGTTGCCTATATAAATTGTTTTCTTAGAAATCTAACATACGGTGAAGTGAGAGAAGTGCTTAAGGCAAATCTAAAACGTTTTTACCGAATTCTGTAGCTTCAAAATAGCGGCTGTTACAGCTTGTTTAAAAGATTTTGGTGGGTGGTATACGATGAAACAAAATTAGTTTTGAAAATCTGAAAACGATCACAATGACGCGTTTTCAAAATTGTAAACATTTTCAAAAATATAATATTAAAAACTGCCCACACGATATTTTAAAGCTTTATAGGCTGTTAGAACGGAAGATTAGCTACAATTTGATTTTTTTCTGAAAGCTACAATTTCATTGTGGCGCTTTCTGTGAATTTGGATGGATGGAATGGAGGGTTGCCTATGTAGCTTGCTTTCTTAGAAATATAACAGTCGGTAAATGTACAACGTTATAATTATAAAATATACACGTTTGCAAATTACGGTAAGTATTAACTTATGGTATGGGAAAGTCCACTCGAGGTCTACACTTTAGCTTTTGTTTTAGAGCGTACTGCACTAAACAAGTGTGGCGTGAAAATTTTCAAAAACGTATTGCGCAAAAGCTGGACACGATTTCTTTTAAAATTTTGTATGCTTAGACAGATAGGTATAAGCTAGAATTTGGTTTGTGTCTTTATTCTCTAATTTCTCTGTTACGTTTTTTATGAATTTTTTAAAATCTATAACTTATGCTTCTTCATTTAATAAACGGGGACGGTTAAAAATTTGTCTAAGCTAAGTTGCTCATAAGCATGAAGTTCACAACTTAATTGTTAGGTATCGGAAAAATAAGGTGAGTTACTTTTTCACCTCTCACTCAATTTTTGGCGGACGAATTGGTCTGTCTCATGTTTAGTTTTCTTTAATTTCAACGACTCTTTTTTTTAAATACTTCAGATTGTCCAAAAGTTTATACTATTATTTTTATGTGTAAGCTTCAGTATCATAGAATGGCTATTGCAGTCAGTGTTGGCACGTGAAACGTTAATATTAAAATACTTTTGAATATATGATAAGTAACAATATCTGAAGTATTCGAAAGTCTAGGAGAAGTACTTCGCTTAGGTTTTGGTAACTTAAAAAAATACACCTCGCGCGCCGCTTGAGTTGCATGATTTTCGCTGTTGAGTTGAGACAGGTGCAAAGCATCCGGATTTAATATAGAAAGAATTACAGCAATTCCTATATAATTTATAAAAATAGGACTTTGATCCGCGGTCCGCTACACTACCTACTTAATTAGCTTATTTATTATTTAAAAAAAAACAGAAACAAGAACATCGTGGGGCATAACCCGCGTGGTCTGCTAGTTTATTTTTAAATGCAAACAATATTTGTTATTTACAAACCATTTATTTTTTGTATTTCATGTTTAAATCTGTATTGAAAAATACTATAATAAAAGTAATATTTTAACCTAACCAAAACTGAAATTAAAATGAAACAATTACCTTGAAAACCGGCTTAATAAAATAGCAATACGCAATTCGTCAGTGGTAGTTTACTTTAATATCTTCAAATCTTTTTATATTTCACTTTGTTAAAATGAGGTTCAAAATTACATTAATTCCGCACAATAGCAACTAGCGTAGGTGAAATATGCAGTGCGATGATGAGTGACCAAGACCTCTGTTCCAGATTCTGTTAGAATTGCGAATGCAGTGTTGCTTGAAACCTCCCTGTGTTCCTATTCAGCAATGTCAAGTTTGAATTAAAACTCTTCAAATTTTGGCTTTGAACCAACTGAGAGAATGCAGCAATCTGACACCTTCACTGCGAACTGGCTAATTTTCTTTAAGATGAACAAAAAATTTTCTTTCTAGAGCTACTATAAATAGTAGTATCATTGACTATACTCTTAGGGTATATAATCAAAGGTAGTATTTACTTTGAAATTCAATGTTTTGTTATACGGGACACAAAAAATAACTGCTGTAAAAATATAGCATTTAATGATCTCAAAGCGGGAACTTTTTGAAGCTACATGCTTGTTTAATCGACCAAATCAAAGGACAAAAAAAGATTAACACAAGAAAACTTCTTCCTAATGGCGTAGTTTACTTAAAGCGGTGTAAAAATTGAAGATGGAAACTTTGAACTCCATCCAGAAAAATTTTGGGTCTCTGCTGTACATATTGAAAAACTATACACCAACTTCCGTTAGCATAAATTGCAGCAGTTTGCATGCTTATATTAGACCATGTCCATCTATCTATTTTGTAGATTAGATCACTTAATATCAAGAAAAAACCACTGCATAGTAGGATGAGCTAAACTTATAAGGCGAGAAATTAAGAAATACCTTCAAAACTATAACACAAACATGGTAGAAGAGGTAATAAACCAAAATAGAGATCCCAAAGCAGTAAATAAAAAATTATTGCTAGAAATATACGTACGTCGTAGGAAGAAAATACTGAAATTCTTTAATTATATTGGTTAAAAATATATGAAGTAATACAATTCATAGTTATATCACAAGAAAGGCATATTTATTTTAAATACCTTACGTTTCCCTGGAAACTGTTGCATATTTAATATCAAGAATTCAAAGTTGATTCAAAAGTATTCCGAGACCAAAGGTGGAAAGACATATTTTTGGAAAGTCAAATTTAATTTGGTTGAGTAGAATTTGTAACAAAGTTTACTTGAAAAGACTAAGTACTTGCTTTAAATTAGCACCGCAAGTTATGCAAACTAAAATTATTTCAAGATACAACCATAACATAAGTTTTTTATATGTGATCACATCATCGGCGTTATGTATACCTAGCTACAGAAACAAAGTAATTCTATATATAAAAGCTCCTATATATTCAACAGCAATTCTACATGTGAATTAATAATTCTGTCGTTTCGGTGAGAACAGAAATTAGGTTGCCTCATAACAAGAACACCAACTGGCATCAACGCTGCATTGTTGGCTGTTATCTCCTTCTTCTTCTTCTACTTTACCTTACTCTTTTTGTCATTGAAAAGCTGAGTAGTACTTATGTTAACCCTAGGTCCATCTTCTGTAGTTGTTTTTTTTCTACCCATATTCCTTGCTTACTTTAATATTCTTTTTCTCTTCCTCCTTTTCTTACTATTTCCCGTAAGTTGTCTTTCCAATGTTTCCTCGACTTGCCTCTTTTTCTTTGCCCATAGTCTATCATTTTTCTAAGGATTCTTTCATTTCCCATTCTTATCAAATGACCATACACAGCTAAGCTGCTCTTTATATTTCATTTACTCCATGTTTTGATGCAATATGTCCGGTATGTTTTTATTTCGTATCCTATCTCTTCTGGGTTCTCCTAGAACCCTATTTATTATTACGTATTTAGTAAATATTCAATAATCACCAAGTAATTCGAAAACATAAAAAAATATATGTATAAAAGTTGTTATCTAAGTTGTGTGTAAAGTACGTATATAATAACAACAAAATCACTCCAATATTTGTCGAAGAATTTAAAAAAAATCAGACACTTATCTAAGTTTGAATGTTTGATAACTTTCTTATTTAAATAAATATCAAATGGTTCGGAGTGAGAATATGTTCTCGAAGTAGGCCTTCACGATTTCGTGTTCTAATTATAATTTGCTAACTGTAATCGTTATCTCACATAAGAAAATAGCGGTGATTTTGACATTGGGGCAGGTTTTCCCCTTTTTTTCGGTCACCCATATTAATACCAGAAAATAGGCATCATGGGTGGCAGTTTTCTACAAGTATAATTCACACATCCGCGCATGCACGCACACATACATACATACACCGTGAAGAGAGCGCGCCGATTCTACTTACACACATTTTTGATTAAATATTTTACTATAGATAGCATATGTCAATTTAGGACTAAGACAAGGATGTAGCTTGTCCCCTACACTTTGTAATACATGTATATATTGACGACGTGTTGCGACAATGGATGAAAACTATAAACTCGTAGAATTATAACTTAAACAATCAAAAATATTTAATAACGCTACTCTTCGCTGATGATCAGGTATTAATCGCTAGTGATGAGGACACACTCCAGAAAGCCGCCTGTAAATTAAATAAGATTGCAGAAATTCACAATTTAACAATATCCACAGAAAAAACGAAAGTAATATGGCATTTGAAGGACTCGAACCAATTAGATCTAAAATAATAATTAACGACTGCACAATAGAACAAGTATCAGCATTTAATTTCCTTGGATCCATATTACCGTATCAAAGGGAGATTGATATACACCATAAGATAGGGAAATTCAACTACATAATTGGCACAATATACAGAACATTAAAAAATAAGGTTAGAAAAGACACGTTAATAAAATTTTACAAAACAATGGCAATCCCGTGCGGTATATACAGGGTGTTTCAAATTTGAGCCCCACCATGGGGATCTCGCTTATTTGAAGAGATAGAGAGTTGGTTAAATTGAAGCAAAGTTGCCAAATTTTATGCCTAACAATAATCTGTAAAGAAATTAAAAGTAGCCACTCTGGTTTTAGAGATATCTGAAAAAAACTGAAATTTTGGATTTTTTATTTTTGACTATAACGCATTTATCATTTATGCTACATATTTCTAGTTAACGCATTATTAGAACACTTTTTCATGCTGAATTTAAATTGTTTATCAGATTTGGTGTAACTGTTACCACTGTTCATTTTCGACTGTCAACTTTTTTTTTTCTTATGGTTGGTATTTAAAATTTTTTGATATTTCAATTCTGATTTCAACGATGTGTCACACTTTGCATTTTGTTTAAGTTTTGAACATTTTATTACAAAAAATAAAAATTTCATAAGAGTGCCATGGAAAGACCACGTCATTTAATTTATTTTGAGAAAATTCTAGTAGGCTATGAACTGATAAAAGTAAAACAAAACACTTCTCTTATTTGCTTTTACTTTTAGATACATTAAGTATGCGAAAATTTCAGGAAACTTTGTTTTGAGCGTAGGCAGCAGGTTAGGTTATTTTTTACAAAAACAAATGAATGACACAGTTACTAACACGCATACTAGAGTGTTCATTTTAGACGAGCTTCTGAGCATGTTTTACAAAGGTTTAAAATATTTTGAACATTCATTTAATAATTGTTCGTATTAGTGTAGTTGTAGTGTTATCTGTTGTGTTTATTTAACCTGTTATTCAAATTTGTTATGTCAGTTGCAAACATAAAAACTGCAATTTTTAGTACATTGTGTATGTTAGTAACTGTGTCATTCATTTGTTTTTGTAAAAAATAACCTAACCTGCTGCCTACGCTCAAAACAAAGTTTCCTGAAATTTTCGCATACTTAATGTATCTAAAAGTAAAAGTAAATAAGAGAAGTGTTTTGTTTTACTTCCATCAGTTCATAGCCTACTAGAATGTTCTCAAAATAAATTAAATGACGTGGGTTTTCCATGGCACTCTTATGAAATTTTTATTTTTTGTAATAAAATGCTCAAAACTTAAACAAAATGCAAAGTGTGACACATCGTTGAAATCAGAATTGAAAACTCTATCCAAATATGAAAAAATTTTAAATGCGAACCATAAGAAAAAAAAAGTTGACAGTCGAAAATAAACAATGGTAACAGTTACACCAAATCTGATAAACAATTCAAATTTAGCATAAAAAAGTGTTTTAATAATGCGTTAACTAGAAATATGTAGCATAAATGATAAATGCGTTATAGTCAAAAACAAAAAATCCAAAATTTCAGTTTTTTTCAGATATCTCTAAAACCAGAGTGGCTACTTTAAATTTCTTTACAGATTATTGTTAGGCATAAAATTTGACAACTTTGCCTCAATTTAACCCACTCTCTATCTCTTCAAATAAGCGAGATCCCCATGGTGGGGCTCGAATTTGAAACAGCCTGTATGGAAGTGAGAACTGGACAATTACCAAAGCAAACGAACAGAGAATACAAACATCAGAAATGCGTTTTTTGAGAAGAGTAGCAGGTTATACACGAATCGACAGGAAAAGGAACACAGATATAAGAATAGAACTAGGAGTGCGCCTGCGCAGTGTTAATGAAATAATAAAAGAATACAGAAATAAATGATAAGAACATGTTGACCGAATGGAAGAACTAAGAATACCCAAGAAAATATGGCAGTATAAAGCAAGAGGAAGAAGATCTTTGGGGCGATCACGGAAAAGGTGGAAAGATCAAGGGACGTAACAGGCAATTAGCCTAATACATGTAGTAAGAAGAAGAAGACTATAGATATAGAAATCTGTGGTAGTAATAGTGTATGTAATAAGTAACCAACTACTAATCAGAAAACCATAAGCTTTAAAACAAGAAACTATTAATATAAGAATATAACAAATAGCTTATACATATAAAAAGCTTAAATAAAGATTTTGAAAATTTGGTTCTATACCTACTACCTATCATCAGCAAATCTTCTACGTTGCAGTGCTTAATGCTAAGTGCACCAATAATGAGCGCTCTTGAAAGAAATTTAGGTAATACATTACCGCTCAAATAAATGGGCATTCCGTCATAATACTTTTCTCTTGGAAAATATAAAAATAACGATAATTGTTATAGTTATAGAAAAATGAAAAATATTGCGGTATGAATTATATAAATAATAAAGGGTAGATTATGCCCGTGAAACGCTAAAACTCGACAGCGCAGTTATAAACATCGATGTTTCGGAGGTATCACTCCCCTTCACTGTAACGCAGTTGAGAGAAAACTTGGAAAGGAAACATCTACAGTAACGCAGTTGAGAGAAAACTTGGAAAAGAAACACACAGTGGGTACCTAGATAGCAAAACACGCATTTCAAATTTTTGCCTCCTTGACGTAACACAAACATTTCGCAGGCAGTATGGCAATCGGAGTTTTAGCGGTTTATGAGCAAAAACATTTTCTTTATTATTTTAATAATAATTATGTTTATTAGAAATAGTTCTAGGAAGTTTGTATTAATACGTGCTATATAGCATTAAATAAATGATGCATTAGTAGTACTATTTTGTAATAAAAAGCTGTTTTACTTTAAATGAAAGTTTTTACCACAAGTGAAGCATGCAAATGTATGAAAACATGAAAACATCGACTTGCTAACTATTTAATTATTTAGCTCGGAAGCATTTTTGTACATACTGATAACAACGTGTCATGATATCTCTCTGATTCAGACCTAAACGCTATTTAATACGTTCGTGAGTTTTTTCTTTAATTTATCAAAAACATTGCTTATTGAGAATGCTTTTCAAGAAATTTACAAACGTACGAATGTTGAAACAAATTATTTTTCTACTGAATTGCGGAGATATTAATTTCTTCTCCCCACAGGAGTAACTATGTTTCATATTAATAAATATAAGATACAAGTATATCAATCTACCTTCCCATTGTAATTCAGGAGCAGTAATGAAATACAACTATTTAATGAACGCATAGAATTGCTGCCGACATCTATAGAAGGGAGGTATAACTATAAAAATATAAGTAACCACTTGTATAGATGTTCTGTAAGTAAGGTTTCCAGATATAATATTAAGTATGTGAATAACCGTTATATTAGCCACTACTACAGAAAACTAAAATATCTATTACAGATTTCTAGAATTAAAAGCGTTCCTTGTACCTCTTCACAACCAAAGTTTACAGCAAGTCTAGAAAAAAAAATAAAGAGAAGAACTATATTATTTAAAATTGATACATTACAGTTTACTTAGTCCAAAACAATTTAAAATAAATACCTCATAAAACATAACAGTGGTTATAAACATTGTAATGAACAACGAAACATACTTATTATAGTAATACCATACACCTACTTGTCATTTAATTTTAAAATATGCAAAATACTAGTAGTTTATGTAGCCAAATTCAAAATAACAATTTTGGTTCTGACACCTAACTTACAATATAAAGTGAGATTAGGTTTATCAGACTTATTCTCTAAATAAACACACTTAAATCATTTGTAACACAACCTTCCTCATTCTTATCATAAAATATTGTTTAAAATAAGCTTAGTACAATTCATACAATATTACATTTTCTACAATAGTAATTGATATATCACAATAGTTATACATATAGTTTTGTTAAAATGGTAAAAAATATTCAACACTAAGAAATATTAGCAAGTTTTTCGCCTAATGCGTCAACAGCTTGTAAGAGAGTAATACTTTCATTAAACTTAATTCCTTGTTGTCTTAGATTTTGTAATCTCAGTTCTAATACATCTCTATTTCTACCGGTTTGCCACCAAATGTTAGTGCACACATGCAATAAAGGCAAATACAACTCTAGCAAATCGCCATCACAAACACCTTCATAGCGATGAAGGGCTATATCTGCCCACTTTTCAGCATTTGGTGAACCAGGCATCAACACGCAACAGCCTAACAGTCTACACAGGGCAAGCAGAACTGCAGGAGAACGATCAGTGTAGATCTACATTAAAATTTGTAAATAAATTGCTTAATACCCATATTATACAAACGTTACTTACCTTATTCAATAGTCGAAAGTTATTTTCTAATATTGGAACAGCAAGAACATACTCCTTGTCGGCCAAAAATTCTTTGGCTTTGTTTAATTCTATATCTTGCAGGAAACCAAGAAGTGGTTTTGAATTTCTTAATGTAGGCTCGGTTAAAACATGTTTCAAAAGAGATTCAAAACCTGTACTTCTTAACGATATTAGTTTATTATCAAAATTACCCATTAGTACCTTTTTAGGAAATGTTATTTGTGGCATTAATTTTGGATATTGTTTATTTAATGCTGTATACAAGTTGTAGAAGTCGGTGTATCTTCGTTCCAGTATTGCAGGGCTAGAATCATCTACCGCTGCTACATGACGTATCTGTAAAGTGTACACTACATATTTTTTGTCAATTCCTTCGGATTCAGCTATGTGAGCGGATGTGATTTCAAAAATTGGTGTTTCTTTGTCTTTACTGGAACCAGCAGCAGCTAAACAAGAAACACATTCAAAAGAGAAAATAATGCAATTAAACATATGCTTCCCTACTTTTAAACTTACTGGAATCACAATTTTTTTCTAAATTCAACATTTTGGAGTTGTTCTGGTAGGTTATGTATTCATAGCTATACTATCTTATAATAATTGGGATTTGTTTCGTAGTTTTCTCACTATCACTATGAAAATAGGGTATTTCAACAGATAACGAAATAATGCACTATTGTTTCTAATGTTTACACCAAACTAACATGGTCACATGCAGTAACTGGAGACTGTGACTGATGAATCACGCTAGTTCCTAGAAATCGATAGGCAACCGGAAAATTGGATTATGGTGTGCGTTGAAAGTTGCATACCAGTTATATGTGAGTAACACACAGAACTGTTTGTAGGCGGCATTCGTAAATATATTTATTCAGTGTGGATTGCCTTGTCAAATTTGCTTTATTTCTTTTAGTAAGCACATTTAAATTAAAAAGAAAATCTCATTCCGCTTTATATTTATTAATTTTCATCCCTCCTATTACGAATTTTCTCGAGTGTTAGAGATATGTCAACAAAACTTAGCATAGGTAATATGTGCCAAAAAAGGCACATTTTGACATATTTCACACATTTTTTGACTTCCGGTTTCACGGGAAATGACTTTTGAATTTGAATTTCAAATAGTAAATTTTCACATTCTTGGAAGTGTGAGACAATTCCCAGTGCACCTTCTTAATTTTTGAAAAATTTAGGCTTACTTGATTTTTTTAGTCAATCTTTGTTTTAAATCTAAAGTGCTATCATCAGGCTCAAATCTTTTTAACGGACGAAGACGATAACAGAAAAATACAAACATGATTTTATTAGGAGTACCTATTCTGGTAGGTTCATATTTGAAGAAATCACTTTTTTGTACACTTTTTTTTCCATTACATACTTAAAAGAAGTATTTTCTCGATTTTTTTCTACTTCATACACAAAGAAATTGGTGAGTTTAGATTAATATCAATCCGGTTTTGAATTTGAGGACAACATTGGATTTGATGTGAAAATGTGTATTCAGATACCTAGTGTCTAAAGAATAGTTCCAGAAATAAATGGCTAATTTACAAAAAAGTTATTTCTTCAAATATATTTTTTTTGTCGTATAATGCAGGTGTACTTCGAATTGTCTTAAGATTCTAAAAATACGAAAATACACAAGGTGTCTATTTGAAATTTAAAAGTTGGAGTCATTTCCAATGAAACTGGTAGTTAAAACAATGCGTCAAATATGTCAAAATGTGCCTTTTCGAGCACATATTAAATATGCTGAGTTTCGTTGCCATATCTCAAAAACTCTAGAAAATACAGTCTGTCTAATGATTCCGTTGACACACGATATATACGTCTTATACAATCATTTAAAATATGGTTACTCAATCTTTTATAGCTTTGGAAACATCAGCGTGTAACACTTTAGTTGCCACACCCTGTAGATGATTTACATTTTCACCGTTTGATGTGGCGGGTGCTCAACGTGTCTTCTAACGTATTTTTTACACTTAAGATTTTCTAAATTTTAAACTTAAAATCACATTTCTTATATTAATACACAATCTGCGTACCAGCAGGGCCGGGCCCTAGAGCGGAAACGGTTTGACAGTGGCCCCGGGCGGCCCTTTCAAGGAGCCGAAATTAACTTAACATTGATGCTCGTTTTTATTCAAAATACTTTTTTGTTATCAAACATTTAGATAAATAAAACATGTAATTATTTTTTTCAATTTCATAGTTATACAAATGCAACTGTAGCAAAACGCAATCTAAATACAAAACTTATCTTATTGGAAAAAAATGTTCAACACAATTCAGCCAAGCGAACCTAACAAGATTCAGTTACAAATCATAAATAGCGATAAAAAAGGGTTGTCGTAAATTCATCATCATCATTGAGCCGTGCAATTCTTAGAATTATGGCTGACGCCTTAGGCGTTTGCAATCCATTTTTTGAGGTGGATCAATCCTCTTGTCCTTGGGTTCTTTCACAGTTTGTTGTTGGTCCTGGCGATCTCTGTTATCTTCTTGCATTCTTTCCTATCCCTGCATTTTGTCCTCCAATCTTCTATTCCCAGTGTCTTTATGTCCTCTTCTAGGGCATCCCTCCATCTTTTCCTTGGTCTTCCTTGTTTCCTGGGTCCAAAGGGTGTCCACATCGTAACCTTCCTTATCATCTCATTTGGTTTTCTTCTCAAGATGTGTCCAGCCCATCGTAGCCGCTGTGTTTTTATATATCTGACAATATTTTCTCCTCCAAGTTCTTCTTCTATTTCTTTATTCTTTTTCAGTCTTTTTTCTCCCTCTCTTGTTATGTTGGGTCCCAGTATTGTTGCATTATTTTTCGTGCTATAATTTTTAAATCTTCTTTTTTGTTTATTGCTATTGTTTCCATCGCATAGGTTATGATGGGTCGTATCAGGGTTTTGTATATTAGGTATCGTAAATGGATTAAGTGTTAAAATATTCCATTTTTGAGATTTGATTAACGTATATAAAACCAAAATAATGGTGACCCACCACACAATTGTAGAGTTATTGTTACTGTTTATATAAACAACAGATATAGTGATCACTGGATAAAAACTAATGAATTAAATAGGTGGCCAGCTAGGTAACCAGACCTAATACCATTGGAATTCTTAGTTTTCCTCAACTGCTCCATTGTTTATTCAAAAGCCGCAAATACTACGAAAATATACAATGCAGATAATACAGGTAACAGTAGAAGACAACTCCACAACAACTTAATAATGCTGTGTGAGAAATAATTTGTTCTAGTTCTAGCTTAAAGAAAGAACTATTGACTAAATGTGTGTATACAATACATTGCTAAATTAAGAATTTAAATGAGAATTCATTTTTCTAAAAATATACAAGGGCGTTCTATTTGAAATATTATACGTAGTTGACGGTACTTCCTTAAATGAAAATACCATTTTAGGTACCTATAAATTGCATAATAGGTACACTATGGTAGTTAATTAAATATTCCCCAATTTCATCGGGATAAATTAGTTTAAAAAAAATCTGTTTTCTACATGCAAAAGTATTTTCAATCACAACTTTAATATGTGTGGTTTGTTACAAGAAATGTGCAAAATGCTCCTAGTGAAAGGTCAAATTTTACTTTAATGCTTCCAGAATATGCAAAATGTGCTGCGTTTATAATAACAATAACAGCATTTTTACAGCATCATTCAAACGTAGCAAATTATAGGAAAAAGTAAAATAAAGAGATCAAGGTAAATCATGTAAATGTAAAACTGCCTCAGCAATTGCTGTTGCATTTAATGGTAATAGTTGACTATTATTTTATACAGAATTAAGTATCATTTTATTATCAATTACATACAGTAATAACATATAAATTAAAAATCGGACAGTTTTTGGCTAGTTTCTTCAGGAAAGCTAATTTCCATTAGGTGTTGGAGAGCTTCAGTAATTTTTTTAACTCCCCTATAATACTCTACTGGTTTAGATTGCCACCAAATACACACATAGTAGACGGGAATGCCTGTGTTAATAATTTAAAATAATACAATGCATTAAATTTGAATTGCAAGATCTTACCTGAAAGAGTAATTGCAACCCATATTACAGTATTCCAGGGATATTTCGCTATAGGAAAGAGAACTAGGAAAGCACAACATGCGAGGAATAATAGTGGAATAACTAAGTTGGTTTTGATAGGACGAGGCATATCTGGTTGTTTGTATCTTAACCACAACATCCCAGCAATGCTAGCGGCAACTGATAACCACAAAATTTGGCTGTAGTAGTTGATCAGAGCAAAAACGTCACTCACAAAAAGCATTGCTAATGATGCAACACACTGGAATAAAAATTGAATTTAGTATTTAGATTAAAACATAAGATAAAAACTTACAGTAAATATTAAAGACGGCACTGGAGTCATTCTTCGTACATGAATAAAAGAGAATAGAACAGGCAAATGCCCTTCTTGAGATCCAATCAGGAACAATCTGGCCGATGTAAACAGAATTCCATTCACACCTCCAAATGTTGAGAGTGCCACAAATATTGGCACTATCCAATATAAACTACCTATTATTTTACTACCAAACGTCTGAAATTTTAATATTTAAAAAAATCGTATATTAGTGTATTGAAATTTACTTACCACTGCAACTGCAGGTGAACCTAACATTTCGTCTTTGGAAAGTACTGCAAAGTATGCAACATTTGCTAAAACGTAAACAGTGGTTACGACAGGAAGTGCTATCCATATTGCTCTTGGCAGATTTCTGCAATAAAATAGTACTTATCAGAAAAATTCAACTTCTTTATTTCAAAAGCTTTAGAATAGAAGAAAAGTGATGAGGGAATTTATTCAATGAGCCTTTCTTTTATAGAAAATTCAAAAGCTCAAGAAAACGTCCATACTAGGTATAGCATGTGGTGTAATGTAACATGCTTTAAGGTTTCGTTGAGAAACTCAAATGGTTTAGATTGAGCGCATCTCGAACCAAGCAGGAACGAATGATACAGAACAGTAACGCGGTCCACACTTAATCATTTGTGTTACATTACGTCAAAATGCTCAAATGTATACAAGACTCATGGTTCCTTAATTTAAATTTCATTTTAAATGGCCGCTTTCATGACTGTTACTGCAATTAAATTATTAAGTACATGAATCTATATTTTTGCAGTTCTTTTGATTCTATTAAATTTATAAACATTAGAAAAAGTATTGTTAAATAATTGTCATTTCTTTAATTACACAATTATTTAGTAAAATATAGGGAATGCTTTTTGATGTAATGTTTTTTTTAAGTTAATTGCAATTAAACTAAATACAAAGTATTCAATTATTTCCGTAAATAACTAACACCCAAACTGTATGCCACAAAATCTTTTCACAAGTACAATAACATTCTGTCAGTGCGGGCCTAAGCTACGGGCTCATTGCAGGAGGCGCCAAAATGGTTGATTAATGTACTATAAACATTCATTTTACATCATTAATAAGTTCCAGCTATACTTCGTTGCAGTATTTAATTATTTTATTTATACATGAATGAGTATACTGCATTTTTAATTTTTATCCGTATTATTTTTTGTTCAATACATGTTTTTGTAGTTTCGATTTTGTACCCAGTTATGTTCTCTGGTTATTTAGTGCATTCTACAGTGTCCCTCACAAGTATGAAATAATGTAATAGTTATTTACTATATCAGTGGGATAAAGGCATTATTAACACACGAATGCGGTGAGTTGCCCGACGAGGGCGTTAGCCCGAGTCGGAGTAAGAGCATGAGTATGTTAATAGCCTTTATCACATGTATATAATACAAATTTTTATCTACGTCTGCTCAAAATTGAAAAAATTACATAATTTTCAAAATTGAAAAAATTATATAATTTTGACAGACCATCTTTTTTATTTAACATCAGAGTAGCATGGTATTTTATTCAAAAACAGAGTAGCATTGTATCTACATAATTTATTATCGTCATAGCAACCAAACATTTTTTGTCAATAATTGAGTTGTTTTTAATTTTTCCTTGATTTGTGGTGAAAATTGTGTTTTCCTTGATTAGTGTTGAAAATTGTGAGAAAACCGGTAAATATAATTATGAGTGATTGTGACAGTATTCCGTCGGACATAGAAGAAGCTGCAACGATAGTAGTTTCTTCATTGAAAAAATAAAACTTTTGGTCAAAAATTGTCATATTCCACTGAGTGGGATAAGTGATCCTTATCCCATTGAGTTGGATAATAAACATCATTATGCAACTCAAATGAATGATATAATAGGTTCTTATCCTAGCAGACGTAGATAAAAACTTGTATACCCTTACATGACAAAATTTTCACTGAATGCACTAGCATTTTGTTCTTTTGATTGTTTAAAGATATCAAAGCACGCTACTGCGACTGTGCTAGACTGTTTTCGTTTTCCTCGAAAGCGAGCGAGAAGCGCGAACGTTTTTATTGTCAAATTAATACGATCTGTTACTGTGCAGGATGTTTGGGTTATATAACCAAAACGTCCCAAAGCTCGAATGGCATTTCACAAGTGTATTTCAAGAAAACAAAATACAACAATCAATACAAAGTTTTTCATTTAATTAAAACGCGAAAAAAAGTCTAAATGGTAACACTAAAATTTGTTTGTGCATTAGCGTAACTAAGGCGTTGCTAAGACATTCCTAAAC
Source organism: Ctenicera cuprea (assembly GCA_958336395.1). Taxonomy (NCBI): domain Eukaryota; kingdom Metazoa; phylum Arthropoda; class Insecta; order Coleoptera; family Elateridae; genus Ctenicera; species Ctenicera cuprea. The sequence continues at coordinate 31,104,947 of OY284487.1, read as the reverse complement.
GCCTACGATTATCGGTTATTAAGAAAGCTACGTGAAAAATATGCAAAGCACTTCGCGTAGACTTTCCTACACTTTATACATTCCTGCTTATCATATTTTCATAAGTATTAAACTTCGTAAATATTTGCTGCGTCTAAACATAATGTTAAGGATCTCATTCTACTACCACTCCTAAACAATTAGGGTTAAACAACGTTTCACCGTCCCCCGCTTGTTAAATAAAAAGGCAAGCCTATTTGATTTTCAAAAATACATGGAAGCCGTTGCGTCGCAGAGAAATTAGCAGCCTGGAACACTAACCAAATTGCAGCTTATCCCTAGCACTATGTGCCGACAACATTAAAATGAAATTCAAAACCAGTTTTTTGGGGGCATCTCATTTTATAATTTCAAAATATTTTCAGTTCGCAGTTTTCATTCCCACAAAAATTATTTTACTAAGCATAACACTGTACTCCTCTAAGATTATTATAACATCAAGTTTCATAGCAGCTCACCAATTCGTTTTAGAATAATAAAGCTTTACAACGAAAATTTTCAAAACATCGTACGGCCGCCATTTTGAAGCTAGCAGGTTCCGAAAAAATCTGTTATATTTGCGTTTCCGATTAGATATAAGTAAAATTCAATTTCTGAAAACGTGTTACAAAAAATATGTTGAACTTCCGCTTCCTGTTTGGATTTTATAAGCATATTGTATCAAAAAATGTTTGATACACCCCTGCATTCCAAAGTGCATCGAAATCAGACCATTCGTTCGCGAGTTAAGAAGACCCACCCACACATCTACCCACGCACAGACGAAATTTTTAGGTCCCTGGTGGCCTCAAACACGTATTATCGTAAAAATCTCGAATTCTACATTCAATAAATCAACAGGTACCTCCCTACAATGATTAAAATGTCTGATTAAAATAATCATTATAATACATTCTGACGCTTTACAGTAGAAACCTACATATTTACGTGGGCTCTGAACCACGGAAGTGCACTACATCACCAGATATGTTTTCACTAAGACAATCTTCGTTCTATGAAGTAAAACTAAAGCCCAAAGAGGGTTCTACGAGCTATAGGCAACACAAGCCACATCAGAGTACGTTGATGGTTGTCCGAGACCTTCGCTGATTTAAAAAAAAAAGATATTAAAAATAAGGTTTGTAATAACAACACAATTAAATATTAAAAAATATTTGCTTATTGTAATGTAACATAAATAAACGTTTTGTTATGCTATCCTCTTTTTGTTGAACTATTCCGACCGCACTACAAAAACGTACCTATTTTACTTTTACACTCGCTTTCACAATATTCTTGTTTAGATGATGCAAGTCAAAGGCGCAATTATAATGTCTCCCGGGGCGCAAGAATGTTTCGGTTCGGCCCTGTATCGTATTCTAAGGGTATGAAAGTAGATATACGTAAAAGTATTATAAATACGTTTAAATTAAACAATAATAAATATTTAGTTCGCTGTTTTCAACTCAATAGAATAACTATCTATTATAGCATTAAAGACATTACGGATCAAAAAAGTAGAAATTGCGAGTGAATCATGTTTTGTTTTGGTACCATATTATGCGGAAGAGGAATTTTTATATCTAAAACGGAATCTGTTAGAAGAGCTTGGAACAAATGTAACGCTTTTATCAGTTCGAGATGGCTGCCACTGCGACTTTTTGAAAATTTTGATTTTAACGCTTTATTACTCAAAAATGAGTTGACTGATCTTGATGAATTTTACTATCAGAATGTAGCCCTAGAGTTAGACAATGTTAGTATGTATGAAACTTTTGCACGATTAAAAATTGTTAATGTTTAAAATATTAGAAATTTTCAAAATATTGCTCATAGGTTCATATAGAGATAGAGATGATCTATAATTTTGTTGGTGTCCCAGTCCGCTTATTGCTCTACGATGTCTTCTATAAATTTTTAAATATTTCCCCCCTCTTGTTTAACACAAGGGGGGTGATTAAATATTCCTGCTTAAGCTAAATGGCTCGTGAGCAAAAATATTAAAATATTTCTTCTTTCTTGAATTCTAAATTTAATTAGATAATGCGGACCGGGGTCAACGAGAGATAGGAACCTGGCGACTATGGCTTCAATGAATAATTCGTTCAGTGTAGTAGTAAATATTGTGACGGCATATAGCTATGGGATTCTGCTGTTTATACTGTTAAAAATTGTTGTGTATGATTCCACATAATTGTTCCAATATTGGTATTGTATTTGTTGCAACTAATATGTTATACTGTATGATTTTGATTTAAGTTTTTGTTAGCTGTAAAAATGCATTCATAAAATTTTGAAGTAGCGTAAAACACTTTTTAAACTTTTTAGAGCCCCTAAACATGGCTAAACATTGGAGACCTTAAACGCGCCACTCCTGTAGGAACTACAACACCGTGTGTATAAATACTTTTGGAAATAAAGGATGTCTAGTAAATAGAAGAACAAATTCAAAATCATTCTGTAAGTAGTTTTAGTTGGAATTTGTATTGTAGTGGTACACCATTTGAATTGGCGTTTAGTAGGCTGTCAAAAAATACACATTTTATGTCAAAATATTGAACGTCAAAATGAACCGCAGTTAAAGTCAGATGACAGCCAGAAATATTATGATATTTAATATATAAATTTGTTCCTTTATTTACTGGACATCCTTTATAAAAATCTAGTTTTTAAAATTTATATGTTTGGAAAGTGAGTGACGCTAAGTGATGGTATTTTAAACGGAATATTTTCTGACATTTTACGAACGCGCGAGGTGCTTACATACAACTATAGTTTATATGTAAACACTAACATAAACTTAATAAATGTTCATTATCTTCCAATGGAAGTACCGGTTGCCACAATTTTAATTTTGGGTTGTTAGAGATGGTCATTTATTAAAATAATGACCAAAGCCATTTTATACTAAAGTTATGCTGATTAAATACTGACAAGCGAGAAAATATAATAGCAATGATAGTTAATAATGCTCTTGCTAGAACACTATGATAGGAATTTTATAATACATTGAGTGAGGTAGCGTACACTCTTCCGACTATCTAAAAATAATAGTATTAAACTAAACAATTTGAAAAGTAAACAGTTTTACTAACATTGTCAGAATTTAGACGTAAAGAAGTGTCGCCTTAATATTTAATAAAACTTTCTGAATATTTAAATACTCGTTAGTTGACTGTAAGCGTGTAATATTCATCAGAGTAGAAAACAGGAAGTGAAAGTTACAGTACCCACAAATTGTAATCTCGTTTTTGCACAGCCATTAGCAACCATTTGTTTTTTCAAACAGCGCATATCTACAAAGACTGAATTTTTAATTTGTTAAAATTTCATTAACCATAGTATTCAATTTAATATTCAACAAGTGTGTGGGTTTATGCTCACAGCGACACGACGTCATGTGTACGACGACGCAACGACGATTCGAGGCTTTTGTGCCATTAAACATAACTGAAAAGAATCTCAGCTTCAATGTTTGAGTGAAAAATACCCCAATCAGGATAAAATCACGTTCGATTCCGTGACAGTTGCTGTGTGAGAGGTTCAGAACAGGAAAATCGTTTCAAGCTTTTTGCAGAAGCGGAGAAAAACAGCCATGTTTAATTCAACCCAACCCTCATTCATTAAACATTAGCAAACAATCGTTATTCTTCAACGTGCAGTGCTTCTACTTAATCTTAAAAGTGGTGCGATATACTTAATTAATTCTCGAATCTTTTTTATCAAATCCACCAAAGTGATCTTAGTTTTCATTTAAATATCCATCTGATGTTTGGTAAATAATTTTATCGAACTGATGCAATGCAATTAAGTTGTTCAACGCGTTGAAAATTCGATTTACTCTCTAAATCCAAACTGAATGATATTTAATCATCTCATGGCGGAGAAGTTAATTTGTTTCGAAATCCTGCCTGTTACTGTTAGCTAGCTTCTTCTCTACAATAGACGACTAATTCAACGTTTATGTCAACACTTACTTGTAAGGATCCTGCAATTCTTCCGTAACGAAATTGAGGAAGTTCCAGCCACCAAAAGCAAACAATCCAGAATAAAAGGCAAGAGCTAATTCGTATGGTCCATATTTGCCTTCAAATGCATTGTCAAAGTTTTCTACTCGTCCTGAAACACAATAAAATACTGATCATAATTAAAGAAAAGGTGTTGCATACAGTGTTGTTGATACTATTACTTATGAAATTAACAATATATAGGATGTTATGCACAATCTTTACGTGTATTAGTATTTCGAATGAAATAGAAAATACAAAGTCCGTCAAATAAACCAAAATTTCTAATTAGAATAGTTATTTGTGTAACAAGGGAAGAAAGTGATACTTTTCTTCCCGCGAGTGCCGTTTATTTAACGAGCCGTAGGCGAGTGAAATAAAGCACACAAGGAAAAACAATATATTTTCTTTCCGAATTTCAAGTATGCTTTTTAATCGACACAGAGATTTATCAAAAAACATTCATTTTAAAATTAATCTAAGTTAAATTGATTAATTTGACAGTTGTGTAAAAATTGACTTTTGCAACTAAGATGCCTTTATTATCCACAGTAACCATAGTACACAAGACGTCTCCAAGTGAAATAAACAAAGTGTTATCAAGATTCGTATTTAAAAGCGGGAGCAAGGTTACTTTTCCTCCCGGCGAGAGAAAAAGTAACATTTCTTCTCGCTAAGCGGCATTGCCTACTTGTGACCAAAAAATGAGGATCGAAAAACGTACTTTCTAACAAGGCCGACGAAAATAGTAATTTAAATTGGCTTTTTATCTCGAACAGAATTCAAGGATACCTAAATCAAACAACACAACTTGTATCGCTGATATGTGAAATGCAGTTGAAAACAATTTCATACAAGAAACCGAAATACAATAACAAAAATTTGTCTTTCTTTTTTAACTATTTTCACACCTTTCATTTAAAAAACTTGACTGATATCTAATAAGCTTCAAGTGTATGTGAATGAGTACACGCAAACACCAAAAGTATGTGTTAGTTTAACCATATCGCCTTAGTTTGTTTAGATAATGAGAGGGTTGTTGAAAATTATCTACCAACCACATTGTTATTGATAACAGTATTATGTTTACTTATAGCATTTGGTGATACTCTTAGGTGCGCTGCAGTAAATGTTTGAAACATCAGATTTAACTAAGGTATAGTAAAAAAATGATGACATTAAGAAGGAAATGTACTAGCAATACAAACATGCAGGGTGACAACTTGAATTTGTACACTACTGCTAAATTTTTTATTTTTAAAGATAGAAAATTAGTTAAATGAGAAAGTTTTTTAATATTATTTACCGCGACTATTTCAAATATCAAATTTCAATTTTTTGTAATATTTTCGGTTAAACCGGTAAAGATACCAACTTTTATTTTTAAATAAACACCCTGTATTTTTAAAAATTTTTTTATTAGAAATAATTTTAGTTTTACTAAATATGAAACATATTGTATGCTTAAAATCGCTTATAACCAAGATACTATTGGTTTTGTCTTATTTAATCAAAATTGCTATTGCCATGAACCTTTTACTTGTGTTTCATGGCAGTTGTGGTTTTGATTAGCTAAAACAAAATGAAAGTGAAATGTCTTGGTTACGAGTGGTTTCATGCATACATATGTCTAATGATTTTGTATTGCTAAATTTATGTTCTATCCAAATGTAAAAAAAACACAGGGTGTTCCATTTTAAATATAAAGTGGGTACCGTTTCCAATTAAACAGGAAATACCATAAAAGATTGAAGTTGATATTAAAAGCGGTCGTAAAAAATACCGAAACTATTCTCATTTAACCAACTTTCAATCTTAAAAAAAATAAGTTTGCAGCGGTGGGCATGGTAACGTTAATACCCTGTATAATAATGAAAAAAAAGAAGCGAAGCACTATACCTTAGATATTGTTTTTGGTTTGTTGTTTTTTCAAGAGTATTTCAGTGCTAACGTCTTAGGAGCTAACAACGATAAAATCTCTTTGTTAAACTTTGAATAATGTATACAGGGTGTTTGAAATTACCGGCAACTTCGGTATTATTGGAGCTACGAAGTCGGTTAATTTAGTAAAGTATTACAGATTTTTAAGCTGATTAGATTTAGATTCAATAATCACGAAGCTAGCAATGGTGCCCCCATAATTTCGAACGTCCTGTATAGTATATGGTCTACTACAAGCGAACAGAACTAGCTATGCATTCTCCCCACACACCGGAGAGAACCACTACCCTGCAACCTATCACTAGCAGACCAATACTCAACTCACTTATGCTTTGCCCGGGGGTCATGTTTTATTCTATTTAGAAGCTGAAATTTTTTTATTTGAAAAAAAAACCTTTTTTTTGTGAAAATATTGCGAAAGCTTTATTAAAACCAAAAACAGAAGGACAAAGTCGTCCCCTAAAAACTTGTGGGAGCTAGAAGCTATGTTATGTTAAAAAGCACTACATTTCTATCATTTATTTTTGTATAGCCAAAAGCTGTTACCTGAAACCATACTTTGTCACTTTACTTTGTCAAATACTTTTGAGTAAGATTTTGCAGTACCAATTTCCCAACTTCTACATAAATAGTACAAGTTTTGTGAGATACTCGTTATTTAATGAAGTATGTAATAACAAAAACCGTCATGATTTTTGACCATCTAACGAAATAGACATCTTAGAAAAATAAAAAGTTTTCACAGTTACGCGCGACTTTACTTTCCTATTGTTATTGAGCCAATTACTTCAAAATGGTAGCCGCTGAAATGTTTTTAAAATTTTGACTTTTACGCCGGAGTTGGTGTCGTAATAGTCATATACAGATAGAATGTTACCATACAAAAAAAATTTTCGAAACTTGAAAACCGCGAAGTAAAAAATATTTTAAAAATATAAAAATAAATATTGTTCGGGAGCAGTTAAAACTATCTGTTTAAGCTAAATTGCTAATAAGTCATGAATGATAGTAGGATAAGGTTTACAACTTAATTTGTAGGTGCAGTAATATTTAAGGGCATTCATTCCCCCCCCCCCCCCATCACCCAATGTTTGGCCGATGAAGTTGCTGCATCGTCTCTGGTTTTCTTTGATGTCAAGGAATTTTTTTTCCAAAACTCATAAAATCGTTTCTTTCGTCAGGTGTATCGACCAAGCGGTTAATGCCCCAGGCAAGTCTCTGTAATATTGGATACTTAACAGACTACTAGCCCTGTAGGGTTACTATTGGTGTAACCCTAACAGTCGCTAGACGGCACACCGTTATGCAAATATAGTTTTGCAAATCGGGTAAGTAAAAATATCTCAAGTATGAGAAAATTTAGAGTAAGCGCTTCGCCCATTTTTTAATACATCCATTGCTTTCCATAGAAGCGTCACTGATCTTCAAATATAGAGCTTGTTTTCTCTATAAATATAACTTTGAAATATAAATATTTCAATGTTTAATTCATTTAAGTTAACACGCACTCCCAGGTCAGTAACTCAAGAAGACGCATTATTTTCGCTTGCCTCAGTACATTATAACGTAGAAACAACTTTTGGCTTAAGTCAATTTCTGCACCTACCTTGAAAATAATTTATTTTTGTCAGGCTGGACAATTTGCGATGTAATAAAAGAGAAAGTTACAACAGGAAACGTTAAGTATTAAAGCTACAATAAATAGGGGAACAACAAAGTGTGTCTAGTGCTCTTTCACATGAATTTTATGCCAGATCGTAATTGCAATAAAAACAGTTATGAATATCCGAAAAAAGTACAAAAAATGCATTGCATGTAAGCTGTAACTAATATTTAATTTAATATTGGCAAGTGAAAGGATGCAGTAATAATGATACACGACTTGCAAATACTTGATTGGAGTTAGAAAGTGGTTCTACATGATACCTAAAACCAACAAGTATTTGTATCCAATTACAGATCTGATTTATTTAAGATGAAAAAAGTGTATAATACATCGTTTAAAAAATGTCTTCTTAGATAGGCAACGATTTAATGAAAAATGAAATACATAACATCCAAAGGTAATGCTAATTTCTGCTACGTACTCCAGTTCTATTATCATTGAAATTTGCTGTGTGTTAAGAAGGAAGACGGCTAATAAACAATATTGATTTACAATTTCTGTCAGTCCCACACCTGCAAGGCATTGTTCTACTAATTAGGTTTACCTTTTCAAAACGCATATGATTATAATATTATCACTTTCGTTTACTTGATAAGCATGTAACATTGAGCGTATACGTAACCTTCAATTTAAACTTTGAGAATGTGAAGTTAATTTTAATTTACATTTGCCTTTATGAATAACAACGATTAATATTTTGGTAACATATTTATGCTAAAAGTTGTTTTCATTTTAATAATTAACAGGAAAAATGGTTTTTAAAAAATGACTGTCTGTATGAGTGTACGTCTCGTAATTTTTCATAAGCTTCGGAATGTACATCAAAAATTCATCGGAAAAATACCGTTAAAAACTCCTAAACCGGAAGCGGACGTTTGACATGTTTTTTGTAGCATTTTTTCCGAAAACGAAGTTTTAAATATGAAAATGGAATTTGATAGAAGATCTTAGGGCAAAGCGACTGCTTTCTTCCGTACATTCAAGTTTTAGAAAGGTGGCTGCTATGATTTCTTGAAAATTTTGACTTTAACACCTTATTACTCAGAAAGGAGTTAGCAGATCGGTATCAAATTTGGTACTGTAGTAGCTTTAGGGAAACACAATATTACTATGTGCGAAGTAAAAATTATTACAAAACTTTGGGAATATTCAAAAACATTTTGCTCAGAAACTGGCCACACGAGTTTTTTTTGTATGTACATGGAGCTGGAAGTGAGCTACCATGTACATCGCGTGCCAGTCCGCCCATTTCGCTGTGACTCCTTCTATGAAATTGTAAAAATTTTGGTTTTAACGCCTATTTACTCAAAAAGTAGTTATCAGATCAGAATAAAATTTGGTATTAGAAATACGCTAGTGGCACACAATGTTATGAACTAAGAAAATTTTTGGAAGCACTAAAACTGTGGAGTAAAGAAAAATATATTGACATTTTCAGGAAAATTTTGCTGAAAAGCTAGCCCCACGATTGATTAAAATATTGTTCGTGTCGCAGTCTGCTAATTTCTTTTAATGCCTTCTTTGAATTTACGAAAATTGAAAATTTACGCCCTTTTGTTTAATAAACCGGAGATGATAAAATATTTGTGTTTACGCTAAATTGCTCATGCGTGTTAATAGTAGAAGATCCACAACATAATTTTTAAGTGCAGCAAAAATGAGATGAGTTAATTGTCCCATTTTCGCCAAAATTTTGGCGAACGAATTGGTTCTTTCGTTTTTAGTTTACTTACATCATAAAGAATATTTTTTCAAAAAATTTAAAATATATTCTTTTTATCATAAAAAGCTTTCCGTTTCTAAATACAATAAAACATGCCCATAGGCAACTCGGACTATCCAAGCGGGTGATTAGGTAATGAAAACGGGGCCAACGACATGACGCTGAAGCAGCCGCCAGCCGTGGTTATGGATGAAGTGGTGGTTTTCGCTTAGCTCCTTGTAACTGCACGTCATATTATGTCTGTGTCGTTGAACGACTGCTACAACGTTGGGTGTAAATACTTTTGAACATAGGAAAAACAAAAGTTTCTCAAGTGTAGGTAAGTCCACGCGACAATTTCGCAAATTCGGCGCTGGGTGCAATACTAGAAGAGACCTTAAGAAGTTACCAGAAATTGGGAACAAGCATAGGCGACGAGACAAGAGGGAGAGACTAATGTTCTAAAATATTTAATTACTAACGTATTTTCAAAATACCCAAGCGCTACAACTTCCTAGAAGGTGGAGATTTTCAGGGAGCTTTGCTCAATTTAACTCTTTGTCATGTGATTACAACCGTCCCTGGGAACAAGTACAATGGGATAACGACCAAACAGAGTACATAAAATCTAGAGAAGGACCAATACTAGGCAACAGAGACAACGTCCTAAATCTATATAATAGAATATTTTAAAGAACTTTTGAAACGCATGGGAGAATGAAGAAGAAGAGCAGTAGAGCAGAGCACGTGCAGATCACAAATTTGACAAATGTATCTATTGTTTCTTTTCTCTTTTTAGTAGCAGCAATTTCTTATCATGCAATTCTGCTACAAATTCATGAGGCCGTGCGTGAGCACGACTCCATGATTTCCATCCCACCCCCTTACCCGGGCTCAGCACACTAAGTGCTATACACCGGTCTAACATGCACCCCACCCCTGACAGACATCCAACCCAACATACACACCAACCATGGACCCGACGGATTTAACTTATTCAGAAAAATTTCCGACGAGCAGTGGACTCGAACCTACCGCCGTTGAGAGTCTAGTTTCAAAGCCTGGGACTTTAACCACTAGACCACCCGCTGGCCCTACCTTTTTCGTAAAATGCATTATTACAAAAGTTACGCATTTGTTACCAATTTTTCAGATGACGCTGTATAATGCTCTTTCCAAAATCATAAAAACTATCAGGAGCAAATATCAAAATTCTAAGCCTTTTTTTTAATTTGTCGGCTACTAAAGCCATGTTATTTCAATACCCTAATTTATTTATGAACCCTTCAATGAACTTTTAAAATTTGGATTTAACGGCACTTTATTTAATAAACGGGAGCCGATAAAAAATTCCAGTGTAAGTTTATAAAGTAGAACAAGATTCAATTATAATCATTAATAAGCTTGAGATATGCATGCCAATATTCAGTAAGGGGTTATTGTTGTCACATTCCTTAGTTAAAAACCCCAAAACTAATTAAGCAATTCGTAAACTTTAACACGCTTGCTGAAGCGATTTCTTTTTGCATTTAATTACTACAGATAATATTCATATGCCAAGCAAATAAAAAGAAAATATAAACAAAACAAATTAGAAGTATAACCTTTGCTAGCGGTAAATAACATAGTTCGGTATACGATTTCAGTAATTAGGTAATACTGAGGTCAATACACTTCAATTACGCTACTTAGTATTGATTGGATGTCTGGCTAAAAGCATTACCTGTTGAAGTAGGAAGGTAATTTAATAGTCTATACCACTACTGTGGTGCAAAGTTAAATAGAACTTCATCGTAATAAAAACTATTATGAATTAACGTATGAATTAAGGTATTAGGAGGTTTAAACCATAAATAAGATGCAGCAAGGGTTTCCTCTGTTGCTTCGAAGATCTTTTAAGCATGGACGTAGTATACCTTCGGTAGGTTTTTTATTATTAGATTAAGATTAAATTAAAAGCGTTTTATAAAATTGTATTGCATAAGCCACAGCTCATTAAAATGCAGACGGGTTTAAGAATAACAAACATTAGTATCCCAAGAGAATTATACGGTGCAACCACCGATACATTGAGTGCGGTCGATTGTGGCGATGCGATATATAAATACTTAAAATTATTTTGTTTTCGTGGGTTTTGGGTCAAAATATATATATTTCTTTATTTTAATTAATAAAACATTAGATTTCTTATCATCGTTTCGGCTTAAGACCGTCTTTAGAATTTCTTTTATTAGTTTACTAACATAAATAAACACTTGTATCTGAATTCGGCTTGTTTGTTGTCATTGCATAGCATTGTTTATGTCCTCAGCTAGGCTACTAATAATTGTAACGTCTGTTCGATGGGAACAAATCGAATTTTATAATTAGTAAACTGGAATTTCAAAACTCTGCATAGTCAAAAAACACGAAATATTTCTAAAATGTTAGAGTTTGAAGATGAATTGTTTAAACAATTAATTTGAATAACGATAAATTATATTTGAAAACGTTTCATTTTAATCATCGTTTTCAATTTGGAGTCTAAAAATTGACAGCTTAGTTAAATAAATATAAATTTATTTGCACTTTAAACATGATTATGTTTACAAAAGACAAATGAGGCATGAGATTTGTATAACGATTATATTTTTCTTCATTTTGTATATATTGTCATATTAAATTACTAAATACAGCAACAGCAACAACAACAACAAATTCCGTTATAGTGAGACAGATCACACATGTTAAAATATATCTAATTTCAAGTAACGTTGGTTACACCTTTTAAATTAATTTTTAGGCGATAGAACCCCCTTATTTTATACAGGGTGTACATATAGTATAGAATAAAATCATTATGTTGGAATAATAAAAATGTTTGGTTAAAATCCTCGGACATGTCGATTTTCATTTTCAATTGCGCATCTTTTGCTTTTTTTAGCTATGACATCATCGCTGTTCCTGTTGTAACTTCAACGACATTTTTCTTAAATGGGACACCCTTTATATTTTTTCAATTTTAGACCGTCCATGAATAGGTGACTTCACAAATCTATCACACTTAGAGAGTCTGAAGTTAACAAGCTAAAGACATTAGAAAATAGAATTTTTTGAACTTAAGTATTTATTACTTTCTTGTAATTTCTACAACCAAAACAGTAAATAATAACATAAACAATCGTAATAAATTAATTATTTGATTAAATTTTCAAATTGAAGTCCTTCTTGTGCCAGAAAGTATCCCAAAAGGTCAATAATTTCTTGCTTAAATATTATGTATAATACGAGGATGGGCTGAAAAGTCCGTGGAATGAAAATGAAAAACAGAACTTTGCGATTCGAAATTATGTTTATTTTTTAACATAATCCCCCGCCACCTCGATACATTTGGATCAGCGATGATCCAAACCCTTGATAAAATTCAAAACTGCCACGTTCTTCAAAATAGGCATCCAGCTTTCATCGTCGTCTGTTGAAAATTTCTGGCCTGCTAGGTATTTTTTCAAACGTGGAAACAGGTAGTCCGACGGAGCTAAGTCTGGCGAATAAGGCATGTGTGGCAGCAAATCGAAGCCTAATTCGTGAATTTTTGCCATAGCAATAACACTCGTGTGGGGCGGTGCATTGTACTGGTGAAAAATAATTTTTTCTTGGCTAAGCCAGGACGCTTTTCATTAACTTTTTGCCTTAATTTGTCCAAAAAACTCGCGTAGTATACGCCTGTCGTGGTTTGGCCTTTTGGAAGGTAATCAATCAGAAGAACACCTTTTGCATCCCAAAAAATGAAAGCCATTACCTTCCCTGAAGATGCAGCAGCCTTTCACTTCTTTGGAGAAGGAGAAGCACTGTGCCGCCACTGTTTAGATTGTTGTTTTGTTTCCGGGGTACAATGATAGACCCAAGTTTCATCTGTGGTTATAAATCGGTGAATAAAATCCACTTTGTTTTAAAAACGCTCCAAACACTCACGAGAAATTTGCATCCGCACCAATTTTTGATCAACACTGAGCAGTCGCGGCACCCGGCCTGATCTTTATTGCGCGTTCTTTGGATATGTTTACAGTCTCCGCTATCTCAGAGGTTTTCAACCGACGCGACGGTCTTTTAACACCATAGCATGCTGCACTTTTTCAACAATTTCTGGTATAGTGGCAGATTTTGGGCGTCCACCACGAGGTGCATGTTTAACACTTGTATGACCACATTTGAACTCACGAACTATTTATCAACTGCGGAAAATGAAGGAGCCGCGTCCTTCAGACCATCCTTCATCTCATTATGAATGTCGATTGCTGATAAGCCTTTCAAGAAGAACTACTTAATGACAGCAGGAATTTCAACACTATCCATCTTGTCAAAAACTCTGACACGCTCTAAATAAACAGCTGTCAACACGAAACTAATACACGCAACGATCTGGAATTTGGCAGTTGACGGTCTGAAGGAGTGACTTGCCAGCGCGCCACAAAAACTCTATGAAACAGCGTCATCTATCCGTCATCCCACGGCCTTCTCAACCCATCCTCGTAGTTTCTTGAGAAATGCTGTTGCATTCTGTTCTGATTCTATTTCTAAATTTTGTACACTACGTTTTTAAGATGGCTCCATAGGAAAAAATCTAAGGGATGAGGTCCGGTGACCTAGGTGGCCTGTATTTAGCTCGAACATCTAACGCATAATGCGACTTGCACTATCTTGTTGATACCATAAGTTTTCGTTAGGAACTCCAGGATTATTTCTACTCGGATATAAGTTCACTAACGTAGGGATGAAATATTCTTGTAACAATTGAAGATATCTGGTCCGTTTATACTGCCATCGGAAAAGTAAGGTCCAATCTTACTTTCCAAAATTCCCGCCAAAACATTTACACCGTGTGTGATGCTCTCGCATCCATAGGCGGCTTTCGTTTGCCCAGCATCAATTGTTGAAGCGGTTGACTTCCCCATTTAATTTGAAAGTGAATATTTTTTATTTGAATTAGATTATCGTTGCACATATCCATTAATCTTTGACAGAACTCCAGTCCTTGGTCTGAATCATCGTCAGATAATTCTTACACAAGATGTATCTTAAAAGGATGCCACTTTTCTAGTATTAACACTTTGTGGACATACGTAAAAGGAATGTCTTACCCTGTCGTCATAACCAATGATAAGAATTTCAATTCTCTGAGATACAGATAAACGCATTGTATTAAGTAGAACAAATTCACAAGGAATTAACAAACCAACACTGAAATGACAAAAATGTTGCTTAAATTTTGTTTTCAGATACCTAATCAACGTTGACGTACCATTCTACTTATAAAGTTATTACTATACTACTTTCAAATGCCTATAGTTTCCAACTTTAGATCTTCAGTGTGGTAGCTTATTGAAACCAACTCCTTATGGATACTTTAACAATGTAAAAATAACAAGGTGTCCCATTTAAAAAAAGGCTTTTTTGAAGACATAACAGGAACAGCGATGACGTCATAGCTAAACAGCAGAAAATGCGTAATTAAAAATAAAAGTCGACGTAATCGGGAATTTTTACCAAAAAAAATTTATATTCCGAATTAAAAAATTTATTCCATACTTTATGTATATTCTTCGAATAACCTAAAATCCGGATTTATTAAAATAGCCGACATCCGGATAAAAACAAAATCCGAAATCTGAATATGCATTTGCATAGAAAATCCGAAATTCAGAATGACATAAGAAATCAGAATTCTGGATCGACATAAAAATCCGAAATCCAAATTCACATAAGAAACCCGAAACAAAATCCAAAATCCGAATTGGCAGAAAATAAAAATTTGCGAATACCGAATTTTTAGCTTACAGCATACTCGGATTGCCGCCTACAAAAAATCCGGATATCCGTAAATTTGAATCCAGTAGCCTGTCTTAATATAGGGTCCCTAATAATAAGAGAAACGAAGACGGTTAATTTGAATAAAAGTTGCCTATTCAGGGAGGTAACGTGATGGTGACTTTGTATTTTCTAAAATACCCATCGCTTAGTAGATGCGTGCTAAAAACTTCAAAAGGAGAAAAGAATTTTAACGATGTTAAAATGTAATATGGTTTCTATTCGAAAAAAACGCCTAATTAGGGTAGCAATGTACCCAGAACCCTAATTAGGCAACTTTGATCCAATTTAACATTCTTCGTACCTCTTGTAGTTAGTTGCCGATATCCCCATGTTGTGCAACTTAATATAGACACCCTATAACCCTATTCAACTCAAAATTAAATTACAAGCGCAAACCCAATTAATTTGTTTTTATATTTTAATTAATAACATCTATAACATTAAACTACTAGTAGTTGGTAGCCGCAATAATTAATAAAACTGATGAATGCAGTTAATGGTTATCTACTCTTTAGTTAATTGCATTGGCCTTGAAATCAGCCGAGTGATCAAAACTGGCAATCCTTTGTTTAAAGCACAGAATATGCGGATGCCAGGAGCACATTTTGTAGCTTTTAGTATCAAAAGCGACGTTTATTGCGAGATATTGTCATACAATACATTCGGCGATTCGTGTCTATCACAGTAATCAACCTTAGTGAACATATTTTCCTTATCTTAACATAACAGTAGCTTTACTACTCGCTTTGTACATAAAGAGCTACAAATGTTTCTCAAATAGTACTGCAAAATTGATAAAGTATCGTCAATTTAACATTGACAATACCAAGAAAATGATGTTTTTGGGCACGATTGTTTTTCATGGAGTCGTGTTTACGCACGGTCTCATGATTCTTTAAAAAAAAGAAGAAAACCGGCAGACATAAAACTATAAATATAGGAAATTTAAAAAGAATTATTTTAGTAGAGTTTTTATAATAAGACCTAGAATAGAAATAAAATAGCCTGTTAATGGATTTAAAGAACTTACCTGAAAATATGTAATAAATTCCAACTAAGATGATACCAAATAATGCAATTAGTTTGGCTACTGTAAAAACGCTTTGTATCCTCATGGCCCATCTTACACTTAAGCAGTTTATTGTAGTCAGGAGACCTTAAAAATAAATAAATAAAAGGTAAAAAAATACTCACGGTTTAGAACATTAGTTATTAGAAAATTTACTTCTGTCTAGAATATGGTTTCTCTACTGAGAATTTCCTGGTAGAAAATCACGGGAAATCCGTGATTTTTCATGATCCCGATACCGGGAAAAACAGTCAAAATTTCTCGGGAACAGGAATCAAATTGTGCGTTTAAATTCAAAATTTCGTGCCGCTGAATTCATGCGTGACTTACATTTCAGACCTATATCAAGTTTTGAATCACCTATCGATACACATTCGCTCTCCTTTCAGTCGCGGTGGTCTTTTCTTCGTAGTTAAATAGAGACCCTCTTGTGAAGTCTGGATAACGCAAGACTCAATAGGGGGTACTTACGTTTATCTCTTGCTAAGAGTGCTAAGACCAGAATGCACGAAAATCACTATTATTATAAAAAAATAAAAAAAATGCGATTTCTTTGATTTAAATCAAGATTTTCTGATTTAAATCAATTTTTCTGGTGTCTTGAAACCTGTGTTTATTTTTATAAAACAGTACATGTTTTTAATTTTTCCGTCCACATCTGTGCATTTATAATACGTATAAGACTAATATGTTTAAATATACTTAAATAAAGAAAAAGTGAAACACAGACGGGAATTTATTTTGTACATCTGTACGTTACAGAAATTGGTTTTAGACTGAAGACTTCTGCCTGGTGTTTTTATTTCGTTATTTTAACAATAAGTATAATGTTGTATTTGACGACTAATTTTATGCTATGAGCTTGAGCCATGTAATCCTTTGATTATTTGACCATTTATTTTATGTTTAATTTGTTTTATTTTTAATAAAAATCATACATTTGCGTTTGATACTAAACTTGTAATTGATTTTTTACATTTTTTTGTTTTTCTTCAATAAACATTCGAAAAATTGACGTTTTTGGTTTAAATCATTAATTAAAATAAAAAAATCGCAACGATTTAAATCTTGATTTAAATCAAGTTGATTTAAATCTTTGGACCCTGGCTAAGACACAGGTAGGAAAGTTTATTTAACGAAACAAAGATTTTTTTTAAATGTTTCTAATAGTTTTCAACATTGTTAATGCTTCTTACATGTTATGTTATGCTGTGAATTTTTGGAGATTTGATTGTTTTGTTATCTATCTGTCGACAGACATCATATGAACTAAGAAAGAACTTAAGAAATACATACAATCGCTTTTTTTTTCAAAAATTCCCGATTCCCGGATTTTACTTACGTGGAATAATAAGTTATTAACGCAAATTGCGTCTGAAACAAATAATATGATTCAGTATTAAGAATTACTACAATTATTAAAAGTTGCAAGTTCAGTTAATTTCGAAAATGATTGATTGTTAATTTGTTTTTCATATCATGAAATTAGTTACATTACAAACTAGAGATAAGAAATGTAAATCAGCTTACTACTACTGCTACTCAAAACACTAAAACATTGTAACTTGAAAATCTAACTAAATGCATGCGAACTAAGGTTTCTGTGGGTTTGTTCAAGGAGAATGATAAAAACACTTATGTATGTGGCTATATTTATTAAAAAAATATAATTTGCAAATATTTACATTGTAGTGTTAAAATTGGTTAACAAATTTCGTTTTGCTGTTAGTGATGAGAAAACGCCGAAAATTTATGTTTTATACGAAAGAAACCCGGATTTATTCCCTGAATGCTTCCGTAAAAATTTTCAATACAATTTTTTTTAAATTTTGGGATATAAGCAGACGTTTTGCAAAAAGACATTAATTTTGATACCAAAAAATCCTATTTTCACGTGTCTGTCGCCAGTGTTTTCATAAAAATTATAATAATTAATAATCTTTCAGACTGAGTTTTTCCTCTTTGTAAATTATCAGAAATGCAAAGAGAAATGAGAAAAACAAATAAAACTATACACAGTGAGTAAAACTTAACGCATAATAATGTCTGCAATTTCGTAAATGTTTATTCTATGACAAAAAAACGCTTTAATAAAAGTTGTTTGGTAAATTTTAGTGCATACCTTTCCGATGTTAATTTTTTTTCTGCGTTTAGTTATTTGGTTGTTATGGTAATTAACTTTTGTTTTTTAAATTGCACCTTATATAGGTTGTATCAAATTGCATGTTAACTGTGGGGATCTCGCTTATTTGAAGAGATACGATGATGGTTAAATTAGAGAAAACTTGTGGAATTGTATGCCCACTAATAATCTAAAAAGATATTTTGCATAGTTTCTGAATAAACTGAAAAAACTGAAATTTTGAATTTTTTGTTTTCGGGAATAATTAATTTGTCATTTATATTACATATTTCTAGTTAACGCATTATTAGGACACTTTTTCATGCTGAATCTAAATTTTTGATCAGATTTGGTATAACTGTTACCATTGCTCATTTTCGACTGTCAACTTTTTCTTTCTTATGGTCGGCATTTTAAATTTTTTCATATTTGAATAGCGTTTTTAATTCTGATTTCAACGATGTGTCACACTTTGCAAGAAATGAATGACACAGTTATTAACACACAGATTAGAGAGTTTATTTTAGACGAGCTTCTGAGGATGTTTTACAAAGGTGTCAAATGTTTTCAACATTTATTTAATAATTGTTTGTATTAGTGCAGTTCTATTGTTATCTGTTGTATTTATTTAACCTATTATTTAAATTTGTTATGTCAGTTGCAAACATAAAAACTGCAAGTGGAATTTTCAGTAAATTGTGTATGTTAGAACTTTTGTCATTTATTTGTTTTTGTAAAAAAAAACATAACCTGCTGCCTACGCTCATAACAAAGTTTCCTGAAATTTTCACTACCTAATGTAGCTAAAGGCCAAAGTAAATAAAAGTAGTGTTTTGTTTTACTTCCATCAGTTCAGTTTTCCTGCTGAGATGTTCAGAAATTTTAAATTACAAAAGTTAGAAAAAAAACAGAGTTTTAAAACAATTTCTAAATTTCGGTTCTGTAAATGGTAAAATTTTAGGCGAGCTCGCTAACCACCTAAGTTATTTCTGGTAAAATTTTGTCCTGCAAATGAAAAATTGGACTACTGAATAAAAAAATCAAAACAATTTTGAATTAAGTGAGTCAGTCCATTTGTTTAAAATCCGCCATTTTGTTATGGCTGAATATTTTTCTTTAAAACTCTAGGATCAGACGCACAACTAAAAGACCTTTCAAATGAGGTGTCACTCGACCCTGGATAAAAAAATCAAAACAATTTTGAATTGAGTGAGTCCATTTGTTTAAAATCCGCCATTTTGTTATGACTAAATATTTTTCTTTGAAACTCTGGCATCAGACGCAGAACTAAAAGACCTTTTCAAATGAGGTGGCACTCGACCCCCCTTTCTATTTAAAAAAAATTCAAAATGGCGCCCAGTCGCCATTTTGAATGACACAAAATTTAGTTTTTAGCTAAAAAATAGTATTTAATTTCCCATTAAAGCACACCAAATATTGTGGTAAAATATCAAGTCGTTGAAAAGTTAGTAAGGGGGGTACTTTATAGACAGACGGTATGTGTTATCAGTGTATGTTGTACAGGGTTGATAGACATATACTACCTAATATTATATGAACAGCGGCAGGACGCTATTAAAAAAAATAAATTGGAAGGAGAGTCGAGTGACACGTCATTTAAAAGGTCCTGTATTTCTGCGTCTGATCATAGAGTTCCAAAAAGTAATATGGAACAAAAGAACAAAATGTCAGCTCTTAAACTAACTCAATATCTTCATTCAAAATCATTTTGGTTTTTAATCTACTAGGCTATTTGTTCATTTGTTTGGTTGCTGTATGCTGTCATTGAGAAGCTAGTATTAATTCAGGTAGCTAGAAACAACTTTGAAAACGTTATGTTCCAAAAGGATGGGTCACCGCCTATTACTGACTTCCTCAATGGTAGAAAGGGTCCCGTGGAATGGTCGGCACGCTCTCCTGATTTATCCCATTAGATTTTTCCTTTGGAGATATCTAAAATCTCTAGTGTACAGAATCCCCCCAGAAACAATTAAAGAACTAGAGCATCAGCACATGTTTGCACTTAATTTAATTTTTTTTTGTTTTAATTCTTAGTTTTTAAATAAACTTGTTTATTTTCAATTACTTGTCCTTTTGATCTGGATGAATATTTTTTTCTGAAACATTAGGACCAAACGCAAAATTAAAAAAACCTTTCAAATGATAGCAAACCCCCTTTGCTATTTAATTTGTTTTTCTAAATAACGCCCAGCCGCCATTTTGCAAGATACAAAATTTAAATATATGCTAGAAAGTAGTATTTGACCTTCGGTTGAAGCACACAAAATTTTCTGCCGAAATATAAAGTCGTTTAAAAGTTAGAAGAAGGGGGGGGGGATATTTTATGGACACACTGCATATCGGAAATATATCCATATCTATATTTTCCTAAATATTTATTTTTAAAAATTTTAATTTTTGTAAATAAACATTTTTTTAAATTGCATTTTTATTGCAACCTTGGAACCATTCCCTACTAATTTACTTAGGTACTACTTTAACGACTTATTATCATAGTAAATGAATACAAAGTTTTTGAATTTTATTTTTAATTCTACGAGTAGGTATTACCTTAAAATTAAAAGATCCATTACTGTTTTCATATTAAAAATATATGCAAATAATTAAATATCAATATTTCGATATATATCATAAATATCGAATATTTTGATATTTATAATAAATATCACGATTTTTACAGAATATACAGAATTTTATCCCAATTAGGTATAAAAATAGTGTAATGACCATTCCAGCGTGCTAGCAGGCGCACGTGTTGTTTGTTTATAAAACATGTTACACAATGTTTGATAACCTGCCCTTAAGAAGAGTCAGGTTAGATGCTCGCGGAACTTCCTATATAGCTAAAAAGATACAGGTAACAGAAATGATGTGCATTTTAAAAACAAGTTGTTAATGTTTGACGATCTACATTGATATTTCACCACGTGGCTGCGAGAAAACTTTAAAATCGTGTATATAATATACTATAAATAGAGCAACTTACACAAACAGATGGCAGCCAAAAGTCGGACGGCTGCTTCTGGGGGTTTGCAGTCGAGGAAAAAAGGTTTGGCAGCATATTGAGCGAATGTTAGTGCAACAATTGCTTGTGTAGTTGGCCGAATAATAAGGAGGGCAACCCAAAGCCGAACAAATGCTGCCAGGGGCCCAAAAGCCACATATATGTAAGCATAATCGCCTCCAGATCGAGTTATTGACGTTCCTAATTCGGCATAACAAAGAGCTCCAAGGGTGGAAAATACACCCGACAAACTCCACACGATTATAGAAACTCCGACTGATTCAGTTTCCCGATAAACTCCCGCTGGAGATACGAAGATTCCACTTCCAATAATTGTACCTACTATTAAAGCTACTCCATTTAGAAGTGTAATTTTTCTTTTCAGTTTAATTTTCCCTTCGTCGTCTTCTTCCGGTGTTCCGGCAACCCCATTTGCGACTTCCTTTATTTCTGACGACGTGGTCATCACTCGTGTGATATTTATGATTATTTACGTTTAAATTTCATTAAAAAGTTGAAAATTAAGTGTTAATTGGAAGTTTATCACATATTAACACGGGATGATGAAACTACCGGCAAAACTCCACGTGGAACTTTGTGAAGGTAGGCCGCATGTTTGCGTATATACTTGGCGCGTTTACCTAGCGCTTGCGCAATTGATCTGGTTCACCCGATCCCCTTTCGTCGATTCGAACTAGAGAGAGAGATAGGAACTGCCTACGCATTCGTATAACCAACACATTTTGTAATGTAAATTAGATAGAGACAGATTAATAAAGGTGTTCTGTGTACACCGTGCCAGCAATAAATGATTCACTTCATTATTTAACATCGCTTTTAGGTATTACCTACGACCAGTGGCGGATCTTGATTTTGTGGGGCCCCAGGCGTAACCTGATCTGGAGGCCCCCTATTGACCCTACTAAGAATGGGATGGTTCACTAAAACGAACATGGCAGAAAAACAACGTTTTTTATTTTTGGAATCAACAAAAACATAAATACATAAAAATAAGATACGGAAATAAAAAAATATTCTCAGGTACTAGAAAAAAAATAATCACATTCCCATTTAAAAGAAAAAATCGCATTCTCAGCTAAAGAAATTTAATTTTTGTTTTTGAGGATGAGGCACCCAACAATTCTGAGGCCCCCGTTTTGCTGAGGCCCCAGGCACGCGCCTCATGCGCCTGTGCGGTAATCCGCCACTGCCTACGACTCTACTATAACTCATTTTATTTTAGAATATATATAGGGTACGTCGACATCGCGTCGTACACACTTTATTGCACTTGCACGTTGAACAAAAGTCTATTACTGAATAGGTACTCCGTTGGTATTGCGTCATGACAGGGAAGTACGTACACTACGCACATGCAATGTTTACTAAAATTAAAAGAAAAGAATAAAAGATCAATGTTCTGATCACTTCTTTTGTTACAGCAATAACTGTACTTGTGTTTGAAGAAGGAAAAAAATTATTATTCTAAAACTTTGAACGCAACCACCTTGTAATTTTATTTAAGTCATATAATAGGTACTTAATTACTAGATACTAATGTCATTTGGAAACTTAACAAGAAGTTCAAAACTTCTACCAGTGATTGTAGGTTCCCATCGCAAGTTATTTGCGATACTAATTCGGTACGAACAATATTATCGCCTTTTTAAGTTTAAAATATATCGTTATGGTTTATGCGACTCGTCAGCTAACGCTATATCGGGTCTGATCCACAACTTTATTTCCCGGCTCCCACAAATTCTGAACTCACATTTAAAAAATCTTTGGTTGTTGTCGGTATAAAACCGGGAACCTAAAACTTACCTGAATTTTACATTTCCTCCAGCGTCATTGGTTTGTAAATTTTTTTTACGATGTAGCAAGTGTTCTGTTGAATACAATGAACTAGCCGAAAAACAATGTCGTGTGATACTGTTTGAGAAAAGACAAGCTCGTTTTTTAAATAGAACTGTAAAACTGCAAACAGTAGTCTAGAAACACCCTATGTATATTGAGTAAATTAGTCTTTTAAGTTGATAGTGTTTAATTAGTAGTAATTGTAATAATAATAAAATTGCCGGTGAAATAAACACCAAAAGTTTTATTATTATTACCATGTTCTCTAATAGTTAAATGTTGAAGTATGAAAGCAGCTTCTCTCACACATCACGAATTTTGTTCGTGCCTTCAATTCTCATAGCTGATTTGTTCTACGGAAGATGGCTGCTTAGCAGCTGAAATGTACATTTAGGTACGTAGAAGATGTAAGAACTAAAGGGTTATTTCAGGAAAAACTGACCCAAGCACTTGACCTGCACTTTTCTATACTTAAGAAACGTTTACCTTTTCCTATGGCCAGTGGCAGACTGGCAGTACACCGCGAAGGTTAAATCCAACAGGTCGTATAGATACCGTTAGGTTGTGCAACAGAAATGACATAATATGACGTGCAGTCAAAACGAGCAAAGCCATAGTTACCACCTGACTGATAACCGCGCTGTTTTAGCATAATGTCGTTGCTCTGGTCTGCATGCCGGCTACCGTTTTATTGCGTTCTTAGTAATCGGTGTTTCATACGGTTTTTAATGCGAAAAAATACCAACTGAAGGACAAATTTGTCTTCCAAAAATTATGGGAGGAAATAGTTAACCCCTTAATAGTGGCGCCTCTAAAAATTAATTTGTGAATCTTATTCTACTATCACCCACAAGCAATTTAGCTTAAACGAAATTATTTATATACCATCATAGAAGGCGACTGGTACGAAATTGTAACTCATCTCTTGCTCTATTAGTCTATCGTTTTACCGTTTTTGAACCATATGCTTTAAAACGTCAACATTTTTAAATTTGTTTCAGTTTACAGTTGTAGTAGTTCCAAAAGTTCTTCTATTTTGTAACATTGTGTACTGCTAGGGTATTTACAGTATCCAATTTCATCCTTACCCGATTACTCGTGTTTGAGTAAATAGACGTTAAAACGAATATTTTCAAAAACTTGAAAATACGTCACATACATTTTAGCGGTGTGGAGTGTGGACGTGTGGTACACGAACCAAATGGTAGCTCATTCCCAGCTCTGTAAAAAAATCCTAAAAATATTTGTGTGGCCAGTTTTTGAACAAGATTATTTTGAAAATTTCCAAAATTTTGAAATAATTTTTACTTTACAGTTTTCCTTTCTCTCAAAGACTAATATTAGATCGCTGTAGGTTCTGAAAAAAACATTCGCTTTGCCCTAGAGTCTTCTATCAATTCCGTTCAGATTTAGAAAATTCGTTTTTCGGAAACAATGCTACCAAAAACATGTTTTACTTCCGCTTCCGGTTTTGTTGTTGATCGAGCCCTGCCCTAATATGATTTTTATGGATCACTCGATATATAACTTTTACTATTACAAATTACAGGTATATTTTAGATTGGTTTCGAGTTCTACATCATTATTATAGAAAATAATTGACAAATTTTTAATTTCTGTTGTACAGTAATGAAAACATTCATCTAAAAAAAATCAGAAGTATGTAATGCTACTAATGTTTTCGCATTAATTACAACTTTACAAGTACTGGTTGTACTGTATAGCAACATTACTTTAAATAAGAGAATCGTTTTAAGAAGTTAGATTTTTCGTAGTAACATGTACTGATACTAAACGCGAGTTGTATTTTTATAAACCAAAGGAAGCAGGAAACGTGGTAATATGATAGTGTGATGGGAGTTCTTTCCTGGGTAAACTATTTAATTTAGCATTTTGCCGTGTGGAGGATTACTCAGAATAAAAAAGAACGCCTTGCTTCAGGTGGCACCATCTTTTAACATAAGGTTAGCTATCCTGCAACTTTATAGAAACCTGCTGTTCATATTTCAGGTATTTCGCAATGAAAGTTGAACAAGTTTCTTTGATTGACAATAATCAATTGCAGATTGTCAATTGTCGTAAGTTAGATCAGAAAACGGTATTCAGGAAATACGTATGTTGCTAACGCAGTAATGACCCACTTATTTCTGTCACCTTTTATGTTGATACTATAATAACACCTACTTATTTTTAACTAGTTATTAGTCTAAATATAAAGACATTCATATGAATCCAAATTTTTTAATATATATTATTGAGCGTTTCATAGTCAACGTTGTCATAATCCAAGTTTTATCAAAAACCTTCGCGTATCTCAAACGCACTTTTATTACATTTTAAGTATTAACAACTTATGAAAACATATTTTGGACATTAAAAAATTTTCTACGACGACGAATCTTAAAAATGTATAGCGTGAAGATAATTTATGGAAAAACTACTTTGTTTTTTAGTTTTTTTTTTAATATAAAATCTTTTTCACGGTGTTGGTTAAGTTAGAACAAATAACTAAACGAGTAGTACAGATATACAAAAAAAAAGTTAAGAGGTTACTGAAATAAAAAAACTATCAAAATTGTTACTATTTTGTAACTCGCTAAGTTGCGACTACTTTTACATATTTCTTTAGAATAAAAAGATAGAAAAGGTTTAAAATTTTATATTCCTATTTAAAACATACGATTGATTTGCGATTGAAATTTTTTTACACTAACAAAAACGCTTCTATTTTAATTAGGTACTGCCAGTGAGGGATAATTAGGCTAAGCCTGTCGGTCTAGAACGTTTCGCTGTCGTCGGGGTCGTTCCGCTGTCGACCGTTTCGCCGTCGCCGTTTCGCCGTCGCGTCGGTAAAGTATGCAACAAATGGGAAAGTGTTTTATTATTAGTTTTTCAAAAAATTTTACCCTTTATAAAAGTTATAAATACATATTTATTAATTTCATTATTAACCCAACCTAACCTAACCTAAAAAAAATAAACTCAAAAATTCAACACTAAGCGCCTAAATACATTTATTAACTAAACAATTAATTACAATATTACAAAAATTGTAAACATGCCGAAATACGTATAAGGTTACAG
Organism: Ctenicera cuprea; assembly: GCA_958336395.1. Classification (NCBI taxonomy): domain Eukaryota; kingdom Metazoa; phylum Arthropoda; class Insecta; order Coleoptera; family Elateridae; genus Ctenicera; species Ctenicera cuprea. The sequence continues at coordinate 31,078,609 of OY284487.1, read as the reverse complement.
AAAATTGTTTAATGGCTTCGCACAGAACACTTAATGTTATAAGTGATTTCTGATATTTAAAGAAATCTATAAAATTATTAACTGGAAGAGGTCGAAAAAAGAAATTTTTGACAGCGAAATGGCGACGGCGAAACGGCCGACGCGACGTCTAAACGGCGGCGGCGAAACGGCGACGGCGAAAAGCGATGGTGAAACGGCGATGGCGAAACGTCGACGGCGAAACGTCCCATTCCGAAGCATGCTTGTAGTTTGATCTCCTCCTTAGAAAATTTTTTAAATATACCTAATTTTGAGACACCAATCAGCATGGTAGGTCCTCTTCTAAAAACATTTTCAAATTATGGTTTAATTTTTAACTAGGAATAGTAGTTAGTCCTCTCTAATCTATATTTTCAGCAAATATTTTCTGTAATATATTTCAGTACTTGAAGTACAGCCAATGGTGGTTATTTTACTTTACAACAGTAATTATTTAAAGTGTATTGCGGTTCTATGATCACAATTAACAAGTTTCAATTTAAGAAAACGAAATTTATGAAATATTCTACTACAATTTCTAATTAAGGATCTTGAAACAAGTAAATAACATTATAGCAAATTTAAGAACGTTTATAGTTTAAGAATAAAGATCAATTAAGCATGTTAATTTCATTGTTGGTTCATCAATAGACTTTCTGCTGGAACTGACCAAGAAAAATAATAATTCGGTTTAGTTTGCGGTTTTTTAACAAATGAATAGTTTCATTTATTTCAGTTAATGTTAGGGTTATTCATTAATATTCATAAAAGCTTTGGTTTACTTAATTTGTTTTTGCCAGTATTTATAGCACTAATTTATAATATCTAATACGTGATAACTGTTTATCAAATATGCAGAAACAAAGAGCAAAAAAAGAAACATTAACAGCCTCAGTTTCAACCTAGATTTCGTATGCGTTTTAAACAGTTATGTTAATTTTGAAACGCTAACATTTATCGTGGCATAATCGTATGCTACAACTGTATCTACTAAACTAATAAAGCTTACCAGTATTACCAAACGCGTTTGGACCGAAATGAAATGCAACCTAAATTGCTGTCGAGAACGTTTGTTTATACGATACCAACATTGTGATAAGATAAGAACAAAAAAAACTCCAGAGTGAATAAGAAAGACCGACGTTAAAAAATGTTAAAACATGGTAACCTATTTTGTTTATGACTACCGCTGCTATGGCAAAAAAACCTGCAATCACAGTTTTGTGTGTTTTATCTCGTTTGTCTACAAAGCCGCTGTTTGGTTTAAAAACAGGGATGCCCGCCTAGGAGACGCATATCTCAACTTTTGCCAGCTCATAATATTTTATAAAAACCTCACTCTCGTGCGGCAAAACTTAAACGGTATTATACGTTTTAATAAATGTTATATTTATATGCGTGTCTGCTAAGGAGGGGCTCAGCCACGTTGCTTCCCTTACGGGGCCGCCACTGCATATAGAATATTGAAATCTAATGCAAGAATCATTGTAAAACGATCATTGGCATTAGAACATGCAAAAATTACAAGAATTTTATAATTTTTGCCCATGTAAACTAAAAACACAAACCGATATCGCAAGGAGGTGCACAGTAATAAGAATACCTAACTAATAATGGAATAACTGAAAAGTCGTTGAAGTGTAACATTCCAATATTAAAAGGTTTAAAAACAAAACCCGGATGTTGAGGTTTTCATTTAATTTAAAAAAAATTAATGTACCTTGGCTGAACGTATCCATCCTATCAAATTCTATTTAACAAGAAAATAAAATATGTCATATAAGGCTCAAAGACCGGACTTTTAATCCCAGAACAGCAAAAAAATTCTTAAAATTCAATATGCAAACAAAAACCATAGACGTACTCAAATCCATTTAGTTATACGTAAAACATTTTGCAGGAGCTTAAAATGTTGTTACAACTACAACTGCAATATTTGAGATGCATCGTTTCGTTCAGTGTTACTTTATTACCGAGCTAGGCAAGAGGTTCTGCACTCCGTATCTTGCGATGAAGAAAGAAATGAAGCTTCCTGAAATGGGGAAGAATAGGTATTAGCTGAAGAAAGTAGATTAAAATGACACATTCATAAAATTGTTTTAGAACCTGTGACCATTCATATTTTACGTTTCTGAACCCCTTATCAAATCGCTGCAAATAATAAACCAGCTGGCCAAAGAAATAATACGTAATTAAACAAAGCATAAGGTCAAACCAATGGGTGTGTTGCTATTTCAGGCCTGCAAAATAATTCGTTTACAAGTACATAGAAGCGACAAGTTTACATTATTTACAGAAACTATGCGGCAATTTATTCTAAATTTATTGCTTCGTACTTTCAATACTGACTAAATACTAGACTAGAAATCCGGACTATAGCGGATATAACATTTTAACTTGAACAGCTTGCTTAATCTGATAAAGGTCGTACAGTGTTGTTGCGAACTAGACATTGTATTTTGTAGATGCCTAAAATATAGTGATATGTCGTACAATGCTTACTTTTTTGGATTTAGAATGAAACTCGCTTAAATATCACTAAATACAGTGCGCGCGTAAAGTATGGAATAACTTTATTAAAAATATAAATCTCAACTAAACGCAAAAACCCTTGAACTTGTATAACAATTTATTTTAAAAGACACATTTCAGTGGCCACAAATTTTTTTTTGTCAACTTATTCAGTTAGTGATGTCTTGCCTATTTTTTTAAATAGCAACATAATATGTTTTGTCTTAAGTCTTTGATAGAGATGATAGTTCTGATAGTTCTGTATACAACGGTATAAAAATTGTGAGCCATTGCATAAGAAAATTATCGAGACGAATGATACATTACGTTAGAATTAAATAACGACAACAAATTACAATATAAATTTTACTTTAAAATTAATACAAAAAAAAAATAATCTAAATGAACTGTTCAAAGTTATGATTATAGTCCAAATTTCTAGTCTAATATTTTGCCAGAATTTAAATAAATAAATTATGAGGCAATCAATTATTAAGAAATTTTGGCATTATTTCTTTAAATGTAAAGTTGGCGCATATCTAAACTTTTAAACGAATTATTTAAGAGCTTAGAATGGCAACACATTCATATGTTTGACCTTAATCTACCTTGCGCAAGTAGTTATTATTTATTTGATCAACTGGAATTGAAGTTTATGTAATATTAAAATAAAATAAAACAGGGTTCATAAACGTAGAGTATGAATGGTCAAAACAATTTTATGAAACTGCAAAAATATTTTTTTTTAATTGAAATGTACAATAGCAACCACGAATTAATGAAAATAGAACGTGTAAATTCATTAACACAACGAAAAAGTTCTACAAAAGAAAAGTTTGGACTATCAACATTCATAAAGAACGGAAAAACACCGTTGAATAAAAAACTTAAGAATTGGTTTTTGTTTACTCATTGAATTTTAACGAAATTTTTTGCTCTTCTGCGACTAAAAGTCCGGTCTTTAGTTATGGCATATGTCCATTTATGTTTATTATTGTTTCTTTAGAACATTTTTCCAGTTCAACAAAAAATAACATTAATTTTACAATTTCTTGTCGCTCTTTAAGTCTAATGTAATTTATCCTTTGTCGCGATAATTTTCTTATGCAATCGCAGAAAATTTTTTCCTGTTGTAAAGAAAACTATCAGCTCTATAAAATAACCTAAACAAATATGTTGCTTTATAAAAAAATAACCATGACGTCACTAAGTAAATAAGTACATAATTTTTTTTGTGGCCGCACCAAAATTAGAAACCCACCCTTCACTCTTATCAGTTAATAAAATTGTGTAATCAGTCGACAAATTATTACCTCTGAAAATTTTGAAAAATTAAAGAAACTGAATTGATTTATGAAGAAAATACTTTATTTTCATTTTAACAGTATTTATTTATTTAAACATTTGGTATTTCGACATGCCATTATCAAAGGTCTATGTTACCTTTGATAATGGCGTGTAAACATGCGTATATGTATGAGGTTTAAATAAATAAATATTGTTGAAGTAAATTAAAATATTTTATTTATAAATCAATGTGAACTTCAATGAAGTAAAGCTAAAACTTATTAATCAACTTAAAAACTGTAATTCGACTTTTTAAGTTTACCTTGTTACTTTTATCTTATCACATTTTACTTTCTCATGGCTGTTAACCATATTTTATGCCGATCTGCTGACTCGTTTTTGAATAAAGACAAAAAATTTTGGAAAATTTTTAATAGCCACTATTTTATAGCTAGATTGTGCGGATAAAATAATTACGATTTGTCCGTGACTTTTCGTTATGCCTAACTATTCCAAATATTGGCGGTGTATATCAAACATACACAGCACAAACATACAGATGCTTTGCAAAACTATCTGTTTTAGATTTTCACAGTTGTAGAGATCTAAATGTGTAGTTGTATCTACGTTGTAGATACGGCGACGGTAGGAAAACGTCTTCATTGAATTTTTTTGAAAAACTGGCAAAGCATCTTACCTGGAGTTTCCCGTACAACAACGATTGCCTTTTTGCAATAACAATAATACTAAAGTGGTATATTTAATATGATGTATTTCTACTGCTTACTCACGCTGGGGTGCTTTCAACTAAAGGATAGCCGTAAGGTGTGAGTTAGTAGCGCTTATAGTCATGTGTACACGGCAGTGACGCGATTTCCCAACCAATCCTCGGTGCAATCGGCGAAAAAGCCCGCTGGAGTCACGGAACGGTACAAAACCAATTTATGATTTATGTTCGCGATCTTTTATAAATACCATTTTCACTTAAAATAATCGAAGAAAAACTTGAAAATAAGGCTTAAAGGCTATCATGGATAGTTTGAAGTACTAGAAAAAAAACAACAATTTTTTACCGTTGAGAAGCTTTAAAAATAGACAACATTAAATGTAATATGCCAGCATAAAAAACAAATATTTAAAAACTTTAAAAGTTTTAATTCTCGTAGTTATGGTTTCGATAATATTTAGTATAGTACATTTTTCACGCTACCGGCAGTGTAAGTAGGCCTTACATCCATAGCTACAGGGATCGTAAGTGGCTGATAACATTCGTGTACTAGTTACCCTTGACGACGGAACTTAATAGTGTCACTTACGTTCCTAGGAAAATAATGTTGATTTTAACTGTTCGTTGATATGGTAACAAACACAGACAACTTAGAATAATGGAGCTTTTAAAAAATAATTCCGATGACAGCTGTCAAAACGAACTTTTAAAAATATGATTAAATTTCTACCTGTAGGCCTACTTACATTGCCGGTAGCGTGAAAAATTTAATAAGTAACACGGAATGTATCGACTAATAACATCCTCGGCAGGCGACAAGCTTCGGCTCCGCCTCAGCTCGTATTCGCCTACCTCGGATGTTATTACGTCCTTACATTCCTTGATACTTAAATAACTATTACCCTCCTAGGACTATTACAACATCAAATTTTATACCGATTTCCTGCCTAATTGTTAAGTGAAAAGTAAAAAAAACATTTTTATCAATAACGAAAAAGTTTTCCATAATCCGTTCCTGAAAAAAACCTTAATATTGTGTTGAATATTGAATATACTTTCACATTTCATGTTTTATCACAACCATATCCGTTCCGGAGATATAAGATATTATGCTTCTGACAATATCCAAATCAATCACTACGTTCCCTTTGCCGTTTCAGCAACCAATAGAAAAGTTTAACCGGGATATGTTCAATATACAAAATTTTAAAACAAAGAAATTTAAGCATACTACTCATTTGTTTTATTTGCTATTTCTAAAAATACAACTAATTTAACAATTTGATATATTATGAAAGAAATAATTCACTCATATCCCACCCGCGAATCTACAAAAGCAATCGTGGTAAACTACTCAAATTTTTGCATAGCTAATCGTTTCTATTTTGCCTAAAAAAAATAATTTGACTTACAAAATTTTACCGCCAATAAATTTGAGCAAACTAATTTATTTGTTTTATTTTTTAGTTTTAAAACTAATATTAACTTGATAGTTCGATATATTGTTCCTGAAATAATTCAATCATATATCACTCGTAAATTAGGAAACAACTAAGAAAAATTACTCAAACTTCCTTCATAGCAGCATTTTTCTTGGCGCTATCGCACCGAGAAGAATTCTCAAGTAAAGTTAACACTCGATGCACGCAACAAGTTTTGGCAATTTTTATTTCACTCGTGGTATATAGCCGTTGCATAAACAAACAAAATCGAAATCCAAAAAATTTTACTACTAAATTTAATTAAAAATTTTGAGTAATTTATGGTGCAAAGCATCTAATTCTAGTATTCAAATAAAATCGCAGGTAGCACTTCGGTCCGCATTCCAACATGGTACCTATTGAAGACTACCGTTGAATGGATAGTAAATATTTAGTTTTTTAGGTGTAATTGGGAAATCAACGAGGTTAAACACTTGACAAATATCTACATAAATCTAGATGATACCACAGGATTGTTACTCGACCTTCACAACGACACGGAAAAAACAAGGTTTTATCCTATCGGCAGTATCACTAAAATTACCATAAAATCGATTTTTATCGTTTTAGGTAACATATTACGAATATAAAGTCTTGCATTTTATGAGTTGTTAATTTGTTGTGCACCTTCTAAATATTAAAAAAATTAAATTTGTTAAAAATAAAATTCCTTGAATAATGCATTTTAGGTAGTATTTTCTAATAATCTTCTATAAATATATACAGTGTGACCTACGATAAGGTTAACAGAAGGGCCAACTTTTTTGTTTTTGAATTTTTCGAGCATCTGTTTTATTAAAATTAAAAAAAAAGTTAAAACTCAAGATAATGTTTCAAAATGGTCGTATGGTACAGGGAATGAATTAAAAACGTTTTTCTGCCAGCAGTGCTCTTGACAAAGCCAGGTAATGATATAAAATGAGTTTCTTATAATGCAATTTAATTTAATTATGACTCTATGACTAAATTCCATTGTCATTAAATCTAAACGATATTAATTAAGTAATAACAAAACAGAATTAATAACTTAATTTCGTCGTAATTGGGTGCACGTGTCTACTCTATTACGCCAATGTTATTGACTAGGACAACCAAAAGTATGCTAAGAGGTATACAGGGTGTCAATTTGAAAACGTACAACGGGTTATATCTTTGGAAGTAAAAGAGGTATTGAAAATTTCTAGAAACCGTTTTTACAACTTAGGGGCGAAGTCATTATGACTCATTGAACCATTGATCCCTTTAGGCTCTAGCTGCCCCAACAAAACATTTCAATTGGTAGCAGCCACCTTGTGATACCTCATTGAAAAGCTTTTATAAAACGCTATTCAATAGTAGCAAACATTTTTTTTACCTGATTGGTATCACAAAATGGGTGTTACTATTAGAATTTTTTTGTTGGGGTAGCTATAGCCTAGGGGGTTGAATGGGGAAGGTTACCTTATAAGTCATGATGATTCCCCCTCCATGTTGCAAACATAGTTTCTAGAAAGTTTCAATACCTCTTTTACTTCCATAGATAATAACACATTGTATGTTTTCAAACTGACACCCTGTATATGTGCGCTCCACAACTCCAAAGCGAGTGGCCCGATTTTGATGAGCTTTGGAATGTAGCGGTGTATCAAAAATTGGTTGGAGAAATAGGCTTGCAAAAAAAATCCGCAATCGGAAGTGGAAGTTAGACCTGTTTTTAGTAGCATTTGTTTCGGAAAACAAATTTTCTAAATCTAAAATCGGAATATTATAGAGGACTTTAGGAAAAATCTATCGTTTTTCTTACGAACATTTTAGCTTTAAAATGGCGGCCGCTACGATATTTTGAAAATTTTGACTATAGCGCTGTTTTACTCAAAAATAAGTTGAGAGATCGAGTTTAAATTTGTTTTTGTAATAGTACAAAAATTCACAAAATATTCGAAAAGCTGAAGCTATAACGTGAAAACAATTCCAAAAATGTGGACATTTTCAGAAAATTGTTTAAAAACTGGCCACATGATTTTTTTTTTAAATTGTGTAAGTTTATAGAGCTGGGAATGAGCTACAATTGAGTTTTTGGCATTCCAACCCGCTACTTTATACCTATGTGAAGCATTCTATGAATTTTTACAAATTTGTGTTTTAACTTCTATTTATTCAAAATGTAGTGATCATATTGGGCTGAAATTTTATATAAAGAACGCCCTAGAGGTACACAATGTTACAAGTTACGAAAAAAGTTACTAAAACTGCAAAGCGGAAAAAAATTTCGTTCTTTCAAAAATGTAATGCTCAAATTGCGCCCACGATTTTTTTAAATATCTTTAGGCAAATAGAGCTAGAGATGAGCTATAATTTAGTTCGTGTTGGTTGGTCCTCGAGTTTGTCTGTGACGCATGCTACGAATTTTTGAAAATTGAAAATTTATACATTTTTGTTTAGTAATAAACCGAGGATTATAAATATAATTTCTGTTTAATTAAATGAAAAAAAAAGAGATAAAATTTGATATCTAAATAAAATAGTATATGGCCCTCGCGTAAAGTGTAAAATTTAAGTGAGTTAAAGCTGTATGCTTGGTGTGATAGGTTAGGTTAGGTTTTTAAATATTCGGTTTTCGCATTGTTGGCCCATAAGACGTTAATACTGAAATTCTCTTGAATACACAATAATATACTATTTTTAAAGTATAGAAAAGTCTAGGCGGAGTGCTTCGCTCATTTGTAGAACTTATTTCCAGTTTTTTTAAATTTTTTGATTGTTATATCAAAAATGATTAGTTTTAATGACAATGATTTGTGCCCATAGGGGTTAATAAATAATTTGTATTGTAATAAACTCATATAAATCATTGGCTGGCTTTGCTAGTACAATTAATGATAATGTTAAAAGCATTTTCCTTAGTTTAAGTATTAGCAAATAATTTTATAACAAGTAAAACATTCTAAGAAAACAAAATTAAAAGTTGTTTTCATCTTCTTAACCTCATCGCGGTATACTCTGTATATTCCTTATGATGGTGAATGGTTATGGTAAACCAACTAACCAGCGACAAATTAATAATAACTAACATTAATGTAAAGGTAAAGCACAATTCTAACAAAATATTAAATTATATGAACTGATGTTTTTTTTGGAGATTGGCCTTAATAAAATGGAAAACATCAGAATCAAAAAAATCAAATTACGGACGCGATCAAACATAATTTAAAATATAAACAATGCCTAGTTTGTTTATTTTATTAAAGTTGTGAAATAATAAAAAGAAAATTTATAGCATACATCGATAAAATAAGAGCAAAATTTTAATTAATATTCTTTAAACGACAACTAGCGTAATAATAATTACATTATTGTTTAAGATTATGTATTAAAATAATTTTTTTTAATACAATTAAATGTTATTTTTGTTAAACTAAGTATTAATAAAAATAAATAGCTAAACGGATAGCACTATTAATTTTTGTTACAGCAACACACTTAAATTACATTTCGGTTTATAATTCAATTTTTCTCTCGGCATGTGTGATATTTACTATTAAAAACGCTCTTAATCTGTGTAGCCTAACAATGTTTTTGACACATCCTAAAATAATGAAATAGAACAATTATAAAAAACACGACGCAGGAGACGCTCTCAAAATAAAACGCTTGCAGTTAGATGTCCCCAGATTGGTAGTTGTTATTCAGTTTGGTGCAAAGTTACATTGATAGTGTTTATTTACAAGTGTTGGTGTTATTGTTAACAATTTGTGTAAGTAATTGAATGATGCAGTATAAAATGTCAGCAAATAAAAATTCTTTAGATTGCTAATTATAAACCAGAACTATTTACATGACCATGTTTTCATGAATCACCTAATTAGCGGTCCTGTTTTGAAGATTTTGCAGTAATTTTTACTCTAAATTAAAATTTTTTTTTGCTAATGCAATTTGTTTATGCTTATATTTCGATATTATCTTAAATTTAAGTTGCAATAAAACCAATTACGCCAGTTACAGTGAATTACAAGATATGTTTGCTAGCTACCATCTTGTTTTTTGCTCTTACCTAACACGAGATCATGTTAATGCTATTTTTATACAACTTTTTTTAACGAATGAATTTTTGTGTATTTTTAATCAGAAATGGATCCACGGATTACGGACGGTATGAGAGAACGTTCACGTAGACCTGTAAGAAATAAAAGATACAACAGGTTAGAGTTTTGAAAACCTGGAATGCCAATATAAGAAAAAAAATGCTATTTCTAAAGTGTTAAATTCTATTTTTTTCCTCTAATTTCTTTGCTAATAAGTTTTCTAAGTTTTTGCAATTATAACCGTGTACTATTTTAATTTCGTTTGCTCCTTTATTTGCCTTGCATTTTTTGCATCTTTACTTGTGATATTTTTAAAGTTATTAATACTAAGAAAAAATAAATAAGAAATGTAGAAATAATATTTAAGTATTGTTTTATAGACGAACTTATTCTGAAGACAAGCGTCCCCCAAAGAGATTGTTTACTCCAGAAATTAAAAGATTTTTAAAAGATTGGCTAGTAAGGCGTAGAGATAATCCATATCCTAACAGAGATGAGAAAAAAACATTAGCAGTTCAAACTGGTCTTACGTATATTCAAGTGAGTATTACAATTTTTAAATTTCACTTTAATATTTATTAATTACAATAAAATATAGGTGTGTAATTGGTTTGCTAATTGGAGACGAAAGCTGAAAAATTCTGGAAAAGAAACTCAACGAAAATCGTGGGGATATTTAATTAAAACTTATAATAATCAAGTTCATGGAAATGTGGAGCACTTTAGCATATCCTCAGAAGATAGCATATGGCAAGAAGCAGAGCTGAACGAATCCGCGAACAATTCAGCACGTGGAATGAAAAAATATGACGTCAACGCTTTAATATCTGATATGAATATTTCCTCTTTCTGCGAACAAAGAGGAAGTACATTATTTTCAAACTATAAACCAAATGTAACAAGGTATTCCTACATGGTTCGTGAAAACAAAGATTTCATTAATCAAAACAACAATACAACCACACCATCTCAGTACTTTTCCTTAAGTAACACTGAAGATAAGGAAGATTATAACCCTTTTGCTCAAAACACCAACAAATATAAAAATCATATAATGGAAAAATATTTGCGGGATTGTCAAAAACCGGAAAATTACATCCATGACCTTCACGAAATTAACAAATCTGAAGATGAGGAAGTCACAAGGCCTTCAATGATTTCGAAATGGCTAGAAAGTGCAACAAATTTTAGGCCTAGCGAAAATAATTATTTAAACTGGACGTTGATGAAAGCCCAAAAGAAAAAAAATAAGAAGACCGTTCGAGTAGAAGAATGTCCCAATCAGCAACATGGAAAGGAAGAATTAGATGCAGCTGAAGCTTTGACGACGCTCGCCAATGCCCATGCAGCCTTGAAATTATGAAACCCGCAATGCCAACGTGTATTTTAAGTGCATACAGGTTTATTTTATTTTGTATGACTCCAATATTTTGAAAAGTTTACAAGCGTTTGTGATATTGATGAAGAATTCTGAGTTTAATACATACATTTGGTTTGTTATCATAATTAAATTTTTTTTTGTAAACCTTTGCTAATAAGTAATGTAGATATAGGGTGGGAGTCAGGAAGGAGTTTGGATTTTAGAAGTTTGGAGGCTGAATTAGTTTTTAAATATCCCTAAAATATAACTGGGAATAATGTACATCAATAGTGTAATAAATCGTTTACTAAGTGAAGCAAAATGAGGCAATTTTAAAAAGTGAACCTTTTTTTTGTAATGTAATTGAGTCAGAATAAAAAGTAGATGACGGGAGTGTTAAAAGAGGGACATGGTACTCTAAATTAAATGTATTAAACTAAGCCGCTCCCCTTTTCCTATGGCCTATGGACATATCTAATGTTATATTAAGAAACTTCAGAAAACTTACCAAAAATTTTATTTTAAAATATCTAAATCATAGTGACACATAAATAAATGCATACTCGCACTGCTACATTTAAATAAAAATAGAAAAAAAAGTAATATCTAAATTACAACACCATTAAATTTTATTTTTTAAATATACAAAGCAAACCACAATGATATCTTTTCTAAGTTTGCAAGTCAATTTTTTTTGTTTTATTATTAATTTAGTGTAGTATCTTTCGTTGAATACTTAATTAAATAATATTGTATGTAAGTTTCCTCTATTTAAGTTCCTGTTATTTAAATAAGTATAGATTATATCTGTAATGTATATTTAAAAATAAAGGAATAAAATTAAAACTAAAAATGTTATGCTCTTGCATCGCAATCAAAATGTGGTTTTATTATTAATTAACAATAAACTTAAACAGCACAGATTTCTGTTAATTTTTTACAAATATTAAAACTAAGGTGTTCAACTTTCAAGAGGTCGAATACAAATTAGCACATTCTTTACAAAAATTTAAAAATAAGGAAAATTCTTTGAATGTCATACAAAATGTTTTGCTTGTAAAAGTTTAAACTAATATCCAGTGTTGAATTCTTAAATTAAGATAAACATTTAAAAATAAATTTAAATAAAATTATACATATTATAGAGAATTAAACGATTACAGGAACATATAATATGTACAATGTACATGTATATTTATTATTTCGTCAACAGCTCGCCCCCGCCGCAGCATTGTACTTTTTAGTTCATTGTTTTGTTTAATTTATAAAACATTCCAATTCAAATTTTGTTACATCATTCAGGAGCGGTTTTCATACATAATTTTGGGTGGGCTATTGAACTCCTCCTCTCGCTAATTATATTAAAACTTTCTGACCTTTCCAAATTTTCTATGATTAATTCAAATTGTTTTTAGAATATATGTAATTTAATACGATTGATTCTAAGTGGGCGTTGAGGTTGACAATCAACTTTAATTATGTGCAAGGATTCATTTCAATGTTTCACTGTTTTCCAAATCATGTTGTTTTTCGTTAAATAAAAGTTTTAAAATTAAATACATATAACATGAACTCAAAAAATACTATGTAACTGCATCTATGACAAAAAAATTAAGATAGCACGTCGGCTAGACTTTTCTATACTTTAGATATCGTTACTAGTCGTATTTGCAAAAGTAAAAGTTAATTTTTGTCGAACAACTGCATGCCCGCAAAGCCTTAAGGAACCAGAAACGCCTGTTAAGAACACAGTCCTCTGACATATCAATTTGTGACGATCAAACACTACGTTAGGTGGCTTGTTTAAACGAGCATAAGCAAGAGTTAAAACTCGTACTGACGCCGGTAAATCGCTTATCATTAAATACAAAAATAACATGCCAACTATAATCAACACCTCGTCAAAAAACTGATCAACCCTAACGGAACTCTTCTTTGAAATTTCCTGACCTCTAGTGGCCGCAGCCTCAAACTCCTAACCTGAATGATGTAGCTTATTACTTTGCGCAAATTATACTTAGTAATAACCTATCCCAAATAATTACTCAAAACACCCGTTACCGTATCGAGCAGCCCTCTTCACTTGTTCTCGTCGTTACAAATGATATTAATCTTCTATGTCTAACCCTAATTACTTTTCTCTCAACCACTGTGTTGTACATGTCAAGTTGCACTACATCTCTTATAAACAGTCAAAAATAACAGATCTCCAAATGCATTATTAACTATCGCAATCTTGACAACGTTTTAAAAGCCACCCAATAATGAGACTATCTACTTCAAGATCTTGACGTCAACCCTCCATAGCAATGTTTTCTGTCTAATTCAAGCTGTGGTCCAATATTCATTAGTAGGAAACGTTTACAACAGTTTCGGGCAAACCATGGGTTAATAACGAATTGCTGCTTAAACTAAAACACAAAGAACGCCTATGGCGTTGCTTCTGTTACACGCAGATTACAGGGTTTACCGAGCATTTCCTAATAGTCTGGCAACACAACCGCGAAACGCTAAAAAACAGTATGAAGATCGCATAGTAGATAATAGAAATCTCAAACATTTCTACAAGCACATTCGTATCAGCATCTCTTCAAAAGTTGGAATCCCTCTTTGCGAGAACTTCACAGTGACATCTGAAGCGCTCGCAAATCAGTTTTTATCGGCATTCACCGTTGAGCCAAATGGTGTCCCGTCTCAACCAAACCCTCTTAATAGAGTCGCTAACCCGATTCACACGATTTAATTTACTGAAGATGCCATAAAAGCCGAACTAAGTAAATCTAAAAGTTCAGCATCCCCAGGCTTAGACGGAATTACCACAACATTGCTCCAAAAATGTTCTGACTCCTGTTTTCTCTTTTTGCCATCATAATGTCACTCTCTTTCAACGCAGCAACATTGCAAAAAATTGGAAAGCAGCAGTTGTCATTTTTATCTATAACAAAGGAAATAAACTTGATTCTGTTAACTATCGCCCAATAAACCTTGTTCCTATTACAGCCAAGATGGCTGACAAAGGTCATTCCGGGTAACCAACACGGCTTTGTTACAGGCAGGTCAATTACCACTAACCTTTTCGGTTGCCTAAATGATTGCACCTTAGCACTAGATTCGGGTTGTCCTATAGACGTCCTCGATTTGAACTATCCTATATCCTTTGATAAAGTGCCTAAAACAAGACTTCTCACTAAACCTTACCATTACGGAATCCGTGGAAAACTTTACAGCTTCACGACCAGCGCCTTTGCGTTAGAGTTGGCTCTATATGCTCGTCTTTCAAGCCTGTACTAAGAGGTGTCTCTCATGGATTTGTATTTTGGTACTTACATTTCCGATCTTTGCCGCACCATTCGCTCTAGCTGCGCCTTCTAGGGGGACGACACAAAGCTCTATGACCATGCTGAAAGGGATCGCTTTAAGCTTAAAGACCATCGTGACATCATTGGCATCTGTTGTGAAAAATGGCTGCTGCCTTTAAACCTTTCTAAATGCACTGTCTTGCACATCGGGAAAAATTGTACGAAAGACGGGTACATCTTGCTGGGTGAAATAGTCTCTCCTGCTGAGTTCGATTTAGACTTGGGTTTCACCGCCACTGAGAATTTATCCTGGTCTTCTCATGTTACCTGTGTTGTCAAGAGGGCCTCTTTTGCTCTACATTTCTTTAAGAAATCTTTTATCCGACCTGACGCAGTAACTGCAGCCAAGTTTTATAGCACCTATATCACACCCCATCTAGAATTTGTTGTTTTAATCTGGCGTCCCAGCCTGATAATAAATATTAAATTAATGCAAAAAGGTGCAGCGACAAGCTACAACATTTTTTCTTGGCTTCTCATTTCTTTCCTACGAAGAAATGTTGAGACGGCTTTGCTTAAGAAAGAAGAAGAAGACATGGTGATTTAATACAGTGTTTTTACATTCAGAACAAGATATACTCAATTGATTTCTCCCATTGGCCCGTCCTTAATACAGATTCAAGACTACGCGGTCATTTGCACAAGTTGAAACACGAAAAGTTTCAAACCTCCTGCAGGAGGTCTCAATTTGTTTCCAAACGTTTAATCTTAATATCAATAATAGAGAAACAAATCAAGAAAATTCCGGAGTGGAATCTCGAATAGAAGCATGGAAAGGAGTTACACGGGGTGCATCCCAACTAGCTAAGTCTAGAGCATGTAAACAAAATGGCCTCCAGCCGCTGATTGATACATGGCTCATTATATGGAGAAGACCGAGTAATAGCAATAGAAACTACAAGAGGTACATTTTGAAAGAACAGAACGTTAATGTCACATGTAGAAAATGCGGAACAAAAGAAGAGATAATTGAACACAAAGAATAAATGCATAATACTTGCATATCTGAACTACACGCAACGACATAATAATGTAGCAAAAATTGTCCACCAAGCTTTAGCCCGGAAACTCAAACTCCTGACAACTGGTACGCTATACTACAAATATCAGCCTGATGATGTACTAGAAAACTTTAAGTACGAACTTTACTATAACCGTGAGATCAGAACGGATATAAAAATTTAGATTTAGAAAAAAAAGTTTTTGATTTTTTGAAAAAAGATTCTTTCAGATTAAAAAAAATAAGTTGTAAATCTTACTCTACTATCACTTATGAGCAATTCAGCTTAAATAGATATGCTCTACCGTCTCCCGTTTATTATACCGGGTGATCATTTTTAATCGGAGACATAGAACCAAAGCATTGCATTTTACTTATTTTCAAATTGCTCGTGCCTAGTTTGACTTACAAGATTGGAAATAAAATAAAATAATTATTTGTTAATACAATATTAACTCAGACCAAAAAGTAATAATGTTATTTAAGTATGTTTTATAAAAATGTAATTATTTAACTAATTTTTTATTTTAAATGACAAGAAATATTATCCCTTTTCTATTGGTAGCGTTACCATACCTGTAGGTCGAACTGGAAACGAGTAATTTGGAAATAGATAAAATTCAATGCTTTTGTCCATGTCCCTAATCGAAAATGTTCACCCGGTATAAAAGGGGGCATAAATGTTCGTTTTTTGCAACAAACTCATAAATGGTGGCACAGAGAAATGCTATTATATTAACAAATTTATGAAATACTGAAAAATGATGGAACTCTGCACACATTAACAATTTTACGTAGTGGGTGTGGTTTTTCATATACATTGTGTAAGGAACTTACTATTCGAATTGAGATTTACATATTTTTTACATACATATTATCACGTCAAGATAAAATGTTTGCGTATTAAGCGTTACACAATTTCAAGCTAATTCAAAATCAAAAATCAAGGATTTAATTAAATCGGGTTTGAGATAATCTTTGACAGTCTTTATCGAGCTACCTTTGACTTGACTTATGTTTTAAATGTCATTTATTCTTTATTTGGCAATCCCTACGGCAAACTTTAAGATCAATTGTAGATGGCTCACAGTTATTAAATACTTTCTAAATTTTTTGCACCTATCTCGTATAGTTGATTTTCAAAAATTAAATTTCATGAGTTTGCAATGTTGACATTTGTTACCGATAGTCTTCTTGGTTAAAGGCAGATTATAAACTTTTGTTTATTGAGTATAAAGACATAGATTTCCACGTTCCAATGCCGCCCAGATCTATCAGCGAAGAAACTTTTAGAGAATAGGCGTCAGCGACTAAAATATATATTTTTTCAGAATTTTGAAGAACCTTTTCTAAGATTTTAAGTCCACAGGATAGTTTGCCTACGAATTTAATATGTATACATTTAAAATTAAACACAAATCTGCATAAATATTAGTAAATTCAAGACGTGTCTTTTAATTCCAGAGTAACAATAATGTTTGTAATGTCTCTGTAGCTAGATGCTTAAGAAAGCTGTCTTTGATGCAAAAAGCCCGGGTTCTATACCTGGATAAGATAAACCTAAAAAAAATTTGTTACTTATTTGATTTTTAAACTGTTTTCAGACTCTTATAACTGAAATTTTATTGTTTAATTATGTTATAATAATGAATTCAGTATCAATTTAATTATTTCATTACCTGACGCATTAAAATTACAATTTACTGTACAAACCGTGTTCTTTTTACTATTTTATTGTAGAACTGGTGTGAAAATTAAATAAATAACAGAACGAAAAAAAAAAGTTTGTTCAACCCAGTATTAAAACTTGAGTTTTTTTTGCATAAACGACAGCTGCCTTAAGCATGTAGTTACGCAGACATTAACAAGCATTATTGATACTCTGGGAAAAAACGTATAGAATTTATTAACATTTATTTAGATTTTTGCTTAATTTTAAGTGTATAATTATATTTTTTTTACTAAACGGCACTTATAACAGCCAATAACAATAATACAGTTTAAATGCTTAGCCGAAGTATCCTGAAGACATAAAATCTGCAAAAATTAATTTCCCATGCATTTGGCATATAGTTCAACTTTCTTGGAAAACCCTGTATATATTTTACAATGTCATGTTCATACACTATAGCAAAAAGACGTATTCCTGCATTTTAGAAAGGCATAAAATGTCTTTTTCTGTGACTATGTGACAAAGTGGGATTTGGAACAAACTGGGCATGTTCATTCATTTTGTTTTAATATTAGTAGTGGTAGTGGTGTATTTGTTGGCCATTCGGCATAGAGAAAACTACATTGCGGGTACAATACATGAAACATTAAATAGTATAAAAACGAAAATACAAAAGCGTATAAGATTATACATACATCACATATAACATTAAATTTTAAGGTTGTAAAAGTTCATCTGATTAAAATAAAAGCAAATAAAAATTAAAACATACAGTTAAATCAACTACAAAACTCTAAAAATTCATCAATTGTATAAAATGGATTCTCCAAAAGAAATGTCTTAATTTTGCTCTTAAACAAGCGATCACTTTCTATGCATTTATACGAGTTATCCAGGACATTGTATAGACGCGCGAGTTATGTATTTAGCTAGTGCTTATCTGTGCAGTTCTCGTAGGATAGTATTACACCGCTTCCGTTGAAGCTAGATAACAAATAGATATAATCATGTGAATTCTGTTTTAGTCTTTAGTCTTATATTATTATTCAAGCCGCATGTTTCGATGCTAATAAGCTAATTTAATTTATATGTACTCCAACATATTGAATGTAGTGTTGTAAAATAAATATATTTTTTGTTAACTAAGTCCACGGCTTATTTAACTGGCGCAGTCGCTAACGGATGCTGAGCAAAAGGACATTACAACATTTTTTGTTCCTTTTGTATGTTTCAACATTTAACTCAGTTCTTTTAAAAAATTGTACCACAAATCGTTCCTGAAGCATTTCAAACATCAAGTAACTTCTACGAACACATCGTCTGGTAACCAACACAGCTGAACCCTAGGACTCACATCGCCACAGGCAAAGCATCGCTGGTTCCTGACAACCCAGTCTATTGGAGACAATTTGGTCTATTGCAGACTATCTGATCATCGAGATCGCCCCAGCAACCAATCTACAGAAGTTCTGGACACCTATACTTTCGATCCAAATAATTAAGGATGAAGTAAGATAATTTTTTTTATTAAAGTGAAAAGTTTATTTAAACAAATATAAACCCAATAATATAATTTTAAGTTAATTCTAAGTTCAAGTAGATATTGGTAAGCGAGATATAAAGCGAAACCCTTAGGTTTTATAAGAAGCTTTATTACTCAATATCTATGTGTAGGAACCAATTTAATTCTAAGTTCAAGTAGATATTGGTAAGCGAGACATAAAGCGAAACCCTTAGGTTTTATAAGAAGCTTTATTACTCAATATCTATGTGTAGGAACCCTGTTTAGGACTCTTTACTAACATAACACTAAAATATTAATTAATAATAATTGTGAAAGTGAATTATCATATGATTAACAGACAAAATATACTAAGACCACCGATTCTTTTATTAAACGAGCGAAATTTACTTGTAGAACCTGAAAATCAAATTCCAGAAATTAATAATCAATTAGAAATGGCTAACATATTTCCACCTGGATTTCATATGTCCATGATTACCGAAATACCCACATACGACGGTAATCCTAGCACATTATCAGAATTCATTAAATCAGTTGAAGTTATTTTAGATCAGTTTTTAGTTCCAGCACAACCAGATGCTTATATTAACAAGTTATTACTTTCGTCCGTGCGAAATAAATTAAAAGGTAACGCACTCGAAGTAATTACAGGTTACGATTTTAATAATTGGATAGAATTAAAAACAACCCTCATAAACAACTTTGGTGACCAACGGTCAGAATTAAATTTAACTATTGATTTAGCTAAAACAAGACAAAATTCAAAGGAAAGCCCTGTAGAATTTTACAATCGAATTAGAACCCTTTTGGCAACATTTAATTCAAAAATATCACTTGGAACTGAACCTGAAGTTATTAAACAATACAAATTATTTAATGTAAAAAGTTTAGCATTAAGAGCATATCTTAGTGGTTTAAACGAACCCTTTGGATCTTTACTTAGAAGCAGAAACCCTGCTACCTTAGAAAACGCAATTAGTATTGTTCGTGATGAGATCGATATAAGATATTCTCAAAATTCAAGTAAATCTGATTTTAATATTTCAAACCAAAAACGAAATTCGACTAACGTTGATCCAAGATACAATTCGAATTCGCAAAACTTATATACACCTCGATACAATAATTTTGCCCCTAATTTCAATAAATCTTTTCAAAATCAACCTAAACCTGTACCGAATTTCTTTCCTAACAATAACTTTGTTCGAAATCAAAATCCAACTATGAAATTGAACCCTAATAACCCACCTTCTCAATTTCCCAATCAAAGACCTAATCAAAAACCTTTTGGCAATCAAAATCATAATGTGTTTGCACCACAGCGTGGTTATAAAAATTATAACCCTGGTGAACCAATGCAAACGGGTAGTGTAAACAAACGACCCCCTACAATGCAGTCTATAAATCCCAATCATCCAAAAAAAAAACGAATTATCAAAACACACGTTATTTCGGACAATCAAACCAACCTAGAAATTTTCATTCTGAAGAATTATTTAATCATAACTCAGGATACGACGAAGTTAACCCTGATAATTTTCCCAACAACCAGAAGCCCGAGTTCTCTTACGAAGACCATAACTACGAGTCATACGACGGACCCGATGACATAGAACCGGAAAACGATGACGAAAATGATGACGTAAATTTTCACAACTAGCCTCGGAAAATCCAATTGAAACATTTAATTTAAACACTCTAAAATCAAATCTACCCTATATAGTCATACCATCCACAGGTGACAAGTTATTATTTGACACTGGCAGTACTAGAACAATAATTTCACCCAAATTTATTGATAAACATTTTCCAAATTCAGTTCAAACTCAAAATTTTCAAATTGTAACGTCACACGGTGTAACACACCATAATAAAGTTGCTAATATACCTATCAAATCTTTATTTCATGAAGAAGGCAACCATAAGTGCTATGTATTCGACTTCCATGAAGAATATGTAGGCCTTATTGGTTCGGACCTATTATACGATATGCCTGCACAAATAGATTTTCGCTGGATGCATGTGCAAACAGACACTACTATCGTTCCATTTTACTATAATAATTCAAAAACACGTCAAGAACAACAAAAACGTAACGAATGCAATTTTTCCAAAATTTGTCAAAATTTAGAGCCTATAAAACGCATTTCGATTCCCCCGAGATCCGAAATCAAAATTCAATTACCTACCACTAATAGTAACGGTACAAAAATTTGCAATCAAATTAAATTCAATAAATATTGTATGACACCACGTGCTTTAGTTAAAGTACATAATAACTATTTTTGTACAACTCTTATTAATGCGTCAAATCAAATTCAAAATTTTAGAATTTACAACCCTTTATTATTAGAAGATTACGACATAAAAAATATTGAGATTAATAATATAAATTTAAATCCCCAATGTAAAAATAAAATTTTGATAGAAAATTTAAAAAATATTAAAGTCGATCATTTAAATCAAGAAGAAGCTCATAAGCTTAAAGAACTATGTTATGACTTTCGAGACATTTTTCATTCACCGGAACTACCCTTAACCTTTACCAACTTAACCAAACATTATATACGCACGAAAAATGACATTCCAATATATACTAAAAATTATAGGTACCCTCATGTACACAGAAATGAGGTAAAACAACAAATCACGAAGATGTTATCGGAAAACATCATTGAACATTCAGAATCCCCATACAATGCCCCCATTTGGATTGTTCAAAAAAAAATGGACAATTCAGGAAAACAAAAATGGCGTATAGTTATTGACTACCGGAAGCTCAACGAAAACACGGTAGAAGACAAGTATCCCTTGCCGCTTATAGAGCAGGTATTGGATAACTTGGGAAAAGCCGAATATTTCTCAACTCTCGATTTAGCCTCTGGGTTTCATCAGATTGAGATAGAGAAAAACGATAGAGAAAAGACGGCCTTTTCAACTGAAGAGGGTCATTTTCAGTTCAAAAGGATGCCTTTCGGCCTGAAAAATGCCCCCGCCTCTTTTCAAAGATTGATAAATCAATCATTGATTGGCCTAACACCCAGCCAATGCATGGTTTATTTAGATGATATTATCATATACTCTAAATCTTTACAGGAACACCTAGTAAAGTTACGCAATGTATTTGAAAGATGCAGAAAATACAATCTAAAAGTACAATTAGATAAATCAGAATTTCTTAAGACTTCCATAGCTTATTTAGGTCACATTTTAACTAAAAACGGAATCAAACCCAACCCTGACAAAATTGAAGTCATTAATAAATTTCCTCTACCTAAGACCCGAACGGAAATAAAATCTTTCCTTGGAATGTTTGGTTACTACAGAAAGTTTATTAAGGATTATGCCAAAATTACCATATTCTTAACCCAATGTTTAAAGAAAGACAGCAAAATTACCCATGACCAATCGTTTATCCAAAATTTTAATTATTTAAAAACCATATTAGTTAACGACCCTGTCCTAATTTACCCTGACTTTGAAAAAAACTTTGAATTAACGACGGATGCGAGTAAATATGCTATAGGTGCCGTGCTTTCTCAAAACGGTAGACCCATTAGTTACGCATCACCATAGATTAATAACTCCTTAGATCACTGATTTAAATGGTGTAGTAGTTCTGCTCGAAATAGTGACATTAAACTATCCTAGGTGGCAGTACCCGCAGGTACTGAAAACTTACTCAAGTGAATCGTGGTAGAATAAAAGCAATGAACCACTTAACTGGTCAACTTTGTTGAGGATTAAATCTTGAAGCAGGTAAAAGCACTGAGCAGGGTTTCCTTTCTACCTGTTCAAGTATTATATTAATACATTTTTGAACTATTAAGCTTAAGTAATATTTTTATAAATACGAATATTAAAATTACAGCAAAAATAGTATACGTTATGGTTTATATATACATTTATTATGTTTAACGTGATATAAATTTTGATGAGGCATTTCTTGTTTATTAAAAAAAAACATCTCAATTTATGACAATAGTAGCTTTATTTAGGAATGTACTATTTATACTTTTAATTAAAAATAGAGAATACATTTCTGAACTAGCAGCCGATTGTTGTTTAACATTGCACAAAAGTCTAGTAATCTAAATTTTAGGATAGAAATATTAGAAATAATTGATTAATTAACTAATCTTATTGCTAGTATGATGTTGCTTAAATATAGCTTAAATATACTATTATAATTGTATTATAAACTTCTCATTGAAATGTGGACGGAATCCTGAACAAACATAGGTAGAAGTAAGCTTTCGTAATCTTAAATATGTGACAATTTGCGAATTTTAGAATTCATTTTTACTCCACTTTTAGGTTTTCGAATATATTTTGACTCCCAGGTAGTTTGTTTTTGCAAACGTACTAGTAAGCAATAGCGAATTATGAACTCTCTATGTTTTATGCAAGATTCAGTAGCATTAAGAAAACCAGGAAGTATGTTTGTTACTTTTACAACCGCATTAGTTAGATCGTTGGGCGCGCACAGTCTTCCGAAAACAGATACATTGCAGGGATAAGCCTTTTGTTTTATAAGTTCGGTGTCAGTTTTACTCTTTCTAATTATAGGTTTTGATCGCAGACAGCGAGGTTCTGACAGACCTTTGAGTTCTTTTTCGCATGTGCTGCATTTAAATTTCTGTATACATTTTCGCAATACGAATCCTGCAGTGTACCGTATAGAGCAGTCTTCTAACGTGATTTCGCGTGTATACTTCTCTGTATACTTATCTTGCTGATCTCGGTGTCCTGTTTATCCTTATTATATGCATTCGCAGATATCAGGGCATTTGAAGAAGATGGTGGGAGAGGCATTGATAAATCCTTGATGTTAAATACAAATTCTACTTGATCCTCTTCACAGTTTGAATTTACCACTGGTTTTTTTAAATTTGCACAAAAAAAATGTCGGAACAATAATCTAAAGCTTCTTGCAGTTGGATTATCATTAAATCCCCCTTTCTGGCGTAATACAGAAAATGTATTTTCTAACGCATCTTGTGTAAGTTGTCGTGTTAATAAATACTCAACATTGTATGCTTTTTTTAAATTTTTATGTAGCAACAAACTAGCGGACATTTTTTCTAAACCACTTTTTAGGGTTCTCGGAGGTTCAAAACATGTATTTCCGTTAAAACCTCAAAAACGAAAATCTGCATGAAATCAATACTTCCCTATACTGACAGTACAGAAAAGTAAAAATATACTACATAAGTACCTACTTTAAATTTATATAAAATAATTTTGCATAGAAATAACAAAATTTTCAGAGTTAGTAATACCACACATCGTTATTACCTGTAGTATTCGTAATTGCGCTTACTAAAATAGCAAAATCTATTGTTAATAGAGTAGTTCTTAAATACTCCAAGTCATAAGCCAAATAGATGCCACAGTAAATAATTACGTATAGGTATGCTCAGGTAAACGAAATTTACCTTTTCTGAGATTAGGAATTAGTTAATTGTACGAAGTTGAAAACACGTGACTTGGCTATAGCCATTTCACTCAACTTAGCGTCGAACGGCAACATACCGCGCAGATAGTAGCGATAGTACATGTCTGTTCCAAACGATGACAGCGACGCGATGCGGGCTGTTCCGGTACTAACCAAATAAGCATAACCATTAGTCAGATATCTAAGGAGTTATTAATCTATGGCATCACGTACTTTAAACCAATCAGAAATCAACTACCCTACAATTGAACGCGAATTGCTTGCAATTGTTTGGGCTTGTAAACATTTCCGACCATACTTATATGGCGTACAATTTGTAATATACACAGATCATCGACCACTTATATGGTTGAAAAACATTAAAGAACCAAATTCTAAATTAACAAGATGGGCCATTAAGCTCGAAGAATACACATTTTCGATTCAGTATTTACCTGGTAAATTAAACAAAGTAGCAGACGCCCTTTCGCGCATACAAATTCACCCCACATCAATAGATCGATTAGATACCCCTGAACCTGATTTCGACCAAGTTAGCATAATACCCCAAAGACCTTACACCCCTGATTTGGAGGAATTCACCATACCCACCTTTGTTCCACCGCCTATTAAAGAAAAACCCAAAATACTCCAAAATATCAAATTACAACCAGTACCTCCAATTACACCCGATAATGACAAAATTTTATCTGACGATGACTTAAATAATACAAATCCCAACGACAACGAATCGCTTGTCAATACTGTGCACACTCAACAATCTTCTACACCCGTAATGGACATATCGGAAAAACCGTTACAGTACCATAAAAATCAAATAGAATTCCTAAACGCCACATTACCAAAAAAAATTAAAATTTCCAAATTTGACGGATTTACCCACTACTCTGTATTTGTAACACCTCAAAATAAAACTGAAATTTTTACTACCTTACTTCTTCATTTCTGCGAACCAAAATCTCATTACTATTGTATTTTTCAAAATGAAAGTATATTTGAACAATTTTCGAAATTTATTCTTGAAATTACAAATGAAAACACACCTAAATTTCACAAGTGTTTAAGACAAGTCACCTACGTAACTAACCCTGATGACCGATTACGATATATACAAGATTATCATTTAGGCAAAAATAATCATAGAGGAATTGCAGAAACAATAGAACACCTCAAGAGGATGTATTACTGGAAAAATATCGATACAGAAATAACGAACTTTATTAACAACTGCGATACGTGCAAATTACAAAAATACAATAGAAAACCAAACAAATTACCTCTTCAATTAACCCACACTTACAATCGACCTTTCGAATGTATTCATTTAGATATTTTCCAAATTAACAACATAAAATATCTAACAATCATAGACGCTTTTAGCAAATTCGCCCAAGCGTATTCTTTAAAATCAAATAATAGCATTGACATCACAAATGCCTTATTTACATTTATGGCAAGTTATGCCGTACCAAAAACTATTGTTGCAGACCATGAGTTTGACACAAACGCTTTTAAAAACTTTTTAAAATTACATAAAATTAATTCTCATTTTACTACCCCTTTTCATCATCAATCGAACTCTCTCATTGAACGAGTACACTCGACATTAATAGAACATTATCGCTTACTTGAAAAAACCCCAGAGAATGAAAGAATGAACTATTGTATATTGGCCTATAACAACACCATACATTCTAATTTAAAATTTACCCCTTATGAAATACTTTTTGGACACACGGACGGACTAAATCCCCACGACTTATGTAATGATAGATTTTATGACATCTACACAAACGATCACAGAACTAGAATGACACAATTCTATAAAGAATTACAAGACAAACAAATCGAAACTAAAGAGCGGAGAAATATCAAAATTAATTCGGATAAGAAAACAATCAAATTCAAAATCGATCAAAAAGTTTTTATCACCAATGATAGACGAAATAAGAAAACACCTAAATTCAAAGGCCCCTTTAAAGTTATAAAAGTTTTAGATAATGATAAATATTTAGTACAACACCCTGAAACAAATAAAACATTTGAGAGACACGCTAATGAAATTATGGCTGTTTCAGATTCCAAAACACTGTCCTTATCACCTGGTACCTCTTCTGTTTGACAAAAAGTGAAGTGACAATTACGGACATATCCGACAATCCTGGATTATACCCCTTAATATTAGGTAATGCATATATTAAAGAAAGCGAATGGACCCTAATAAAGACGATCGATTACTCTCCAATAATCAATAATTACTATACTTTAAAATTTAACCTACTTAAAACTATACAAATTTTAGAAAATAAAACCTTTCTTATAGAATATAAACAGACTCGAAACCTTGACGATGTAATTATTTCCCATAATAACATCTTGCTAATCATATCTCAATACTTAGAACAATCTGATCGATTGATCAAACAAATATTCCCAGAAAATAATTTCAGACCCAAACGAGGCCTTGTAGACGGCTTAGGCTCAGTTTTTAAATTCCTGACAGGAAATTTAGATGCATCAGATGGCGAAAGATATGAAAATTCTATCTCTAAATTACAAAAAACCAATGACGCACATAAGCAAATCTTAATTGAACATACACAAATTCTTAATGACACTATTAATAGTATACACAGCCTTAAAACAAATCAAGATCTATTAAATACTAATCTGAACAAAATTATATTGCAAAATAACGAACTTAACAAAGCGGTAGCTACCTTTCCGATTAGAAACGTACTAAATGAAGCTATCTTTTCATTACAATTATTTATCGATATATGGATCGAACTCGAAAACGCATTAACGTTTGCTCAAAATCAACAAATGCATATGTCCCTATTAGATAATGAAGATCTTACTCAAAATTTAAATCGAATTCTAAATTATTTAGATGAACTATCAGATAAATCTTTGACAATACCCTATCCAGCTACTAACAAGTATTTACATTTATACGAATCAATCATGATAACTAAAGTGTACCAATTAAACGATAGAATAACCTTTATATTCGAGATCCCTCTAATATCCAAAAACAACCAATATCAGTTAACACAATTAATCCCATTTCCTATATTTATTAGTAAAAATCAATATAGAATGATCATACCAACTTATAATACCCTACTATTTAGTATTGATGAAAGTATACCCATAGATATTAATTTCTGTAAATTAGTCACCCTAAATGCTTATTTCTGTTATCAAAACAACCATTTTAAAATTCCCAATAATAAGTTGTGCGAAACACAATTGTTATCTTTCAACAATAATCAAACTTGCAAACCTTATTTATTTGATCTAACCGATATCAAGATATCTAAGATCGATACCTCTACTTGGTTAATAACTACACGCTCAAAGGGTACTTTAGATATTAAATGCCCCAACCAAATTTATAGAAAAGATCTAATTGCTTCTCAACTCTTACATTTAACACCAGATTGCAATGCGATTGTAAATCACAATACCCTATTATTTCATATTAAAACTACGTCTACAAAATTAACTAATTTAAAAATACCCAATATCGATCAATTAAATACTGATCATATTGCTCATATTAATATTTCGAGAATAGACCTAGTACCCATAAACACCCAAAAGCTAATTGCTGACCAAATCCAGGTCAATAAACAGCAAGATAAACTCGACTTTGCTAGTGGTACAGATTACCACCCCACTTCTATTATTTCAATCGTAATCGTTGTTATGATTGTTTTATTAATTTTAAGCTTTATATTATTTGTCGTTTGTAAACGTAACTCCCTTAAAGAAAGATTTGTAAAATACATTTATTCAAAAAACATAGATATTGAATTAGTTACATCTAAAATTTAAATAATTTTCCTTCTGAAATTATTGAAATATCTTTCACGGGAGGAGTTATGTATTTAGCTAGTGCTTATCTGTGCAGTTCTCGTAGGATAGTATTACACCGCTTCCGTTGAAGCTAGATAACAAATAGATATAATCATGTGAATTCTGTTTTAGTCTTTAGTCTTATATTATTATTCAAGCCGCATGTTTCGATGCTAATAAGCTAATTTAATTTATATGTACTCCAACATATTGAATGTAGTGTTGTAAAATAAATATATTTTTTGTTAACTAAGTCCACGGCTTATTTAACTCGCGCAACAATGCATATACGATTTAAGAACCACACCATTACGTGAAAAAATTTAAATTAGCGTTTTTATATTTTCCTAAACACAATAATTCAGAAAAATTGTTTTAAAATTCTTCCCTCTGTTAAGAAATCAGTACATTTATTGCAATAAATGGTCTTATTAATTCTGCAAATAATTGCAACCACATCAAATACAACACATTTAGATGCAGTTCTAAATTTCAGAGGAAGTACAGGAATAAACTAAATGATAATTTTTTTTCATTAATCCAATCTCCAAAAATTAGAAATTAAAAGACTTGAAATATTAACCACTACTTTTACAGTTTCAGACTGCTTAAACATTAATTCTATGTGTATTTATATTAATATAATGAAATACATAACTTTTGCAATTACATACTCCTGGCGATTTCTGACGTATGAACATGTTTTATTTATCTCATATCAACTAAGTTACCATCATGAATAAAACATGTTCTGTTTTCCCTACATAGTGTATTTATAGATGATCGCTAGTGCCTTTTCAATTTTATACTCTTCTGATATTATCAGCTGCTGCAAGTCGTTTGGATTCGACGTTAAACTGTAGCTCCCTCGTACTCGACCTTAGCGCTAAGGAAAGTACGTAGCAGAGAAGAGTGCCGGAGCCTAGCAGTGAGATGTAAATGCTGACTGCGGTACTGGGTGTTTAGTTATGCCTATACAGCACATTATTTTGTTATTTTAAACATAAATCTCTATATATTATCGCATTTAAAAGTTTGAATTTAATTCTATATAATATAAAAGCGTTAAAGTACTATGATCTCAAAATAAGTGGTTTTAGATTTGACATTTTTCTGAAACTTTTAAGATATGTGGACTAATATTACAATATTATGCCTGAATCGTTAACTGCTCGCTATTTTGCACATAATATTAACATATTGTATAGTAGTTAGCGATATGTTAAATACAATAGATATTGCATAGGGTGTTCATAATTTAATGTATAGTTAAATTCTCTTTTAGTTACATATACGGTTAAGTATTGCGAAATATTAAAACTTTTATAGGTTTTCATGTTTTATTGACTTGAATTTTATAAATTGATAATTTTCTGAAGTATTGAGTAAATCAAATTTTTTTCTTGTTAAAAGGAATTGACATTTATATATTATTATTATGATTATTATATGATTATATTATTTTATAATGTGTAAACAGTGGGTCCGTGAAGTTGGCAGGCCAATGAAAGCACTAACGACAGCAATTGTGCCAATCGTTAGTGCTTCGTTAGTGCTCTTTAGTGCCCTGCCAAGAAAACCGGCAAACCATCACATTTTCGAGTAATTACAAAAACAAAATCGCCTGCCAGCTTCACGCTTAGCAGGCACACTTTGAGCACTAACAAAAAAAAAGTAGCCAATCTTTAGTGCTTCGTTAGTACTCTTTAGTGCTCTAATTAAAATATCAGCAAACACATACGTGAGTAATTAAAAAAAATTAGTTGCCTGCCAACTTCACGCTCAGCAGGCACACATTAAGCACTAACGAAAAAAATGTTGCCAATCGTTAGTGCTTTGTTAGTGTTCTTTAGTGCTTTGAATAATAAACCAGCAAACCGCCACACGTCCGAGAAATTAAGAAAAAATTGTCTTTACCGGCAACTTTACGCTAGGCAGGTATGCTAAAACTCATGGTTTCTATAAACAGTATGTCATCGTCGTCTGTGCGTAGCTTAATTAAATTCTAACGCGTTGTATATAATTTATTACCGTTTGGTTTTTATCAAGAACTAGAGGCAAATACGTTTGAAGTAATTAATCTGTGTCGGAATCTGTGATTTTTACACGCTAATTCAATTATTACTGCATATTCGACGTCCACTTGATTTATTAATAATGCTGCTTGGAGTCTTTTACAATCATTTTTTTTAAGAAAAATCTCAAAAACTGGAACGTTTTCATATTCAAAATTGGTTTTATAGAAACCGGCGAGAAACGGTAACTGCATAATTTTGAATGCGTTCTTATACTGCATATTATGCTACACAACTAGGCGGCTTCAAAACGCCGGCATCGTGTCTACAGGAACTGTACCTGGATTCAATTATGTAATTGTAAAGATGAATATGGAAATATCTTACAGGAAAACATTTTTTATTAGTATACTGTACGTTATAAAGTTGTAATAGTATAGTATTTCTTTCTTATTGTCAGCTAAACAATAATGCTTTTATAACTAATTGGTGGTTGGTTGATGTATTGCTGCTGTGAACAAAAAAAAAACATTTCACAGTCTTGTGTAACATCAAACTACATTTTAACGATATTTGTTAAATTTTTGCTTTGTTATATTTTGCTAATGATGTCATCGATTTTTTTTAATGCATCAAATTATTATTTTTTATGATTCCCAAAATACAAAGATCGCCGCAAATACTTAGTGCTACCCCATCATAAAAATTATTGCAGCATAGCTTTACTGTTTTGAGTTTATGTAGCAGTCATCAATGTTTTTAAATAGCATGATATATATTTTGTTACATTTTGTGGTACAGGGCTTTCTTCTTTTTTAACCATATAGAAGTTTGAAAAAAACGCGAAAAACGTTTCAGTCAAGTTCTCTATGAATTGTAATAAAACGAAAACTGGGAGAAAAAAACAATGAACAATAGAAAATTAACTAGACACTTACGATGCTCTTTTGTTTCCATATATTCATCGTTTCTTTCTCTCCTTATATTCGTTTTATTACGATTCACGGAGAACTGCAATTTTTTTTAACTTACCGATGTGACATTTTTATATGGTTGAAAAACAAAGAAGGCGCTCTACCGAATCTAGGAAAAAAGTCTCCTGAAAAAAATACCCAAAAAAAGTCTCCTGGGAAAAACGTCTCCTGGAAAAAAGTCCCCGGAAAAAGTCACAGAAAAGAAACGCGGTAGAAAAGTCTCTAGGGAAAAAAACCTGAAAAACTTCAAAGAAAAAGCAAAGCTCATAAAAACACAGAAACGTGTTAAATATAAAATAAGTTTATCTAAATATAAGATAAACTTGCATTTTGTTTATAGTGTTCATCGTTGGCAGTGAGTTTATTAAAAAGCTTATATTTTGATTATACCGGTAAATCCAGGGCTAGTTGAATTGCTATATTATTACAAGTTAACCTAACCTACCCTAACCGTATATGAAAATCAGGTGAAGTCGTCTTTTTTAATCGACTCTTATATAGGGGTTGAATATCCAACGCCTTTTTTTGACTTTTTTCCGGAGGCTTTTTGCCAAGGGATTTTTGTCCGGAGCCTTTTTTTTTCTGGGAATATTTTCCGTGTACTTTTTTTCCGGAGACGTTTTTTCCGGAGACTTTCTTTCCTGGCAACTTATTTCCGTAGAATTTTTTTCCGTGACTTTTGACTAGACACTTTTTTCCGCCTTCCCGGTCTACCATCTTCTTCTTCGTATATCCTTTTGCTCTTTAGAGCGTCGGATTGGGATTCATACTCCCAGTTTCCTTAATCCACTTCTTTCATTTCTGTCGGTCCTGTGCCAAGGTTTTCATTTCCCTTAGGGTTTTTCCTCTACTTGCCCCCACTTCCTCTATCCGTTCCATCCAGATTTTCCTCGGTCTGCCTCTCTTTCTTTTTCTTCCTTTTCCTGTCTCCATCACTTTCTTGACTATTCTTTCTGAGTCCATTCTTGCTATGTGACCATACCAATTCAACTGTCTATTTTCCATTTTTTCCACGATAGGTTCTTGTTTTGTCATGTCCCTTATTTGTGTGTTCCTTACTCTGTCGAACTTTGTCTTTCCCGCTATTTTCCTCAAGAATTTCATCTCGATAGCATTTAATTGGGATTCGTGCTTTTTCAGTGGCACCCATGATTCACTTGCGTATAAAATCGTTGGTATAGCAATTACATTGTACACTCGCGTCTTTGTGATCATGTCTCTTCGCTATTTCCAGATCTAAATTTCCGTCCTTTGTTATCACAATTCCCAAGTATTCGTAGATTGTTACTTCTTCCAGTGGCTTTTGTTTACATAAGATTTTTCTTTCCTCTTCTGTTCTGTTGTTGTCATTTATTATCATTATTTTGCTTTTTTTGTGTTAATTTCCATTTTTAGATTTTCAATTTCTTGTGCCCACACATCTACCATAGATTGCAGTTTTGTGGGTGTGAGGTTTCTATACCCTATTGTTGTTTGTACCATAAAAGTGAAAAAATGTATACCAACTAATATAAAAATATTAACAACTGCGCCGAAACATTTGAAACTATAAAAAAACTAACATTTCCAAAAGCTATAATTGTGGGTGTCATTTAATCTGATCTATGCTTTATTGACTTAAAATGTATAATAACAGCTTGTAGCACGGTGGGGCTTTTACTGAATGTACTGTATATTTAAATTTACTGCTTACCTTAACCAGGCGTTTGAAGTTATCCCGGTAAGGCACTAATGATCACTATCGGCTGCATACTAGTTGCGTCCCGCGGTCATCTTTTAATCCGTGTCATGCAAAGGTAGCATACTAGTTGCGTCCCGAACGCCATGGCGTGTCATGAACGTCATGAACATCGGCTATATTTGTTGGAATTGGTGGTAGTACCTCTTTTCGACAATTATATATATTTTTTCTAAAAAAATTTACATCTACAACAGTCACACTACTAACATTTTCCTTTTGCAGCTGCCGATGTAACAATTTATACGGTTTTTTACATATATCATCTACCTCCTTTCTTTTTAAGGAATTACTTAATTTTTCGATTTAAATTTTGTTCACTATCAATCACGTGATTATGCAATAAAACACTTTACGCAATTATGTTTTCAGCTTTCGTTTTAACATACGCCTTGCATGTGTATTTGTACACATTCACATTTTCAGTTAAGGTAGTTCAAGACTAAATAGATTATTTGAAGTAACATTACTAAAAACAATTTAAATCGTAGGTGATTCAGCAGTAATTACCCAACTATTAACAGGCAGGTACAGGTGGGTTGCATTAATCCTGGGCTAAGTTGTCTTTAACTGTGCGGTTGGTTTGGGACACAACTTGTATACGAAAAAAGGGATTTTGTGACCGCGGGACGCAACTAGTGTGCACTATCGCTCACAGAGTCAGTTTTTCGATATTTAACTGATTTTAATCATAGTCTAAATCCAAATGTGCGTTTCAAGAAAAATATTCACCAAACAGTACAATAAATTTTATTATAGGGTTTAGAATATAAGTTACAATATTTAAATTTTGGTATATAATTAAACGTGTTTAAACATCTGAATATGCAAATAGACATTGACATAAAAGAGACAGTATCATAAATAATGCCAATTGTAAATTCATTTAAGGGTTCTTACCTAAAAGTAGCAGCAATAATTTGTATGATAGGGTAGCACTAAGTATTTGCGGCGATCTTTGTATTTTGGGAATCATGAAAAATTCAAGAACTACAAAACAAATATGATAATAATTTAATGCATTAAAAAAATCGATGACATCATTAGCAAAATATAACAAATATCGTTAAAATGTAGTTTGATGTTAAACAAGACTTTGAAATGTTTTTTTTGTTTACAGCAGCAGTACATCCACCAACCACCAATTAGTTATAAAAGCATTATGGTTTAGCTGACAATAAGAAAGAAATACTATACTATTAAAACTTTATAACGTACAGTATGCTAATAATAAGTGTTTTCCTGTAAGATATTTCCATAGTCATCTTTACAATTAAATAATTGAATCCAGGTACAATTCCTGTAGACACGATGCCGGCATTTTTAAGCCGCCTAGTTGTGTAGCATAATATGCAGTATAAGAACGCATTCAAAATTATGCAGTTACCGTTTCTCGCCGGTTTCTATAAAACCAATTTTGAATATGAAAACGTTCCAGTTTTTGAGATTTTTCTTAAAAAAAATGATTGTAAAAGACTCCAAGCAGCATTATTAATAAATCAAGTGGACGTCGAATATGCAGTAATAATTGAATTAGCATGTAAAAATCACAGATTCAGACACAGATTAATTACTTCAAACGTATTTGCCTCTAGTTCTTGATAAAAACCAAACGGTAATAAATTATATACAACGCGTTAGAATTTAATTATGCTACGCACAGACGACGATGACATACTGTTTATAGAAACTATGAGTTTTAGCATACCTGCCTAGCGTAAAGTTGCCGGTAAAGACAGTTTTTTCTTAATTTCTCGGACGTGTGGCGGTTTGCTGGTTTATTATTCAAAACACTAAAGAACACTAACAAAGCACTAACGATTGGCAACATTTTTTTCGTTAGTGCTTAATGTGTGCCTGCTGAGCGTGAAGTTGGCAGGCAACTAATTTTTTTTAATTACTCACGTATGTGTTTGTTTGCAGATATTTTAATTAGAGCACTAAAGAGTACTAACGAAGCACTAAAGATTGGCTACTTTTTTTTGTTAGTGCTCAAAGTGTACCTACTAAGCGTGAAGCTGGCAGGCGATTTTGTTTTTTTAATTACTCGAAAATGTGATGGTTTGCTGGTTTTCTTGTCAGGGCACTAAAGAGCACTAACGAAACACTAACGATTGGCGCAATTGCTGTCGTTAGTGCTTTCATTGACCTGCCAACTTCACGGACCCGTAAACAGTTATTGGTAATTTTATGCTATGCAGCTGTTAATTATCAACAACTTTTATTAAAAACAAAATTTGAAGTTCTCAATGGTTTAGGAAATAATGGTGGAGTGACACTTAAATGAACCACGCCGTGTTATAAAATCATTACGAAAAAATAGAAGATAACCTTCTTCAAATGACAGGTTTGTCAGGGTCATTTAGTGCTCCTAGGTATTTCTAAAACCGAAACTGGAAATAAATAATTTACCCAGTTTGCATTATTTCAAACAATTTAGAACTATCGTCAAAAGTGACACTTCATTGTAAGTTTTTCAGTTAATGTCAAAGTCAATGTTTTCTGCTTCAACATGATGAACGGTTTCCATTATACATGACAACTTTTTAACAAGTTAGAATTTGTATACTTTTGTACTCAACAACCTTCGACGTGGCTTTCAATTTTCAGTGCTTACTAGATAAATTACTTAGTTCCTTTTTTTGGATATAATACTATACCTTACTTTGAAAAAAACCAGATATTTTACTGTCCTGTATGAAACAGATTACGAATTAAAATAAGTAAATGACTTTGAATTTCCAATATTGCTATAGTATTTTTCTCTGCCAGTAAACATAATCCTTTAAAGTTTAAAATACAGCACTGACATTGTAATTTAAATGTATACAATTAATATTTAAGAAAATATAAATTACCAGAATGTTCTCTTATATTACACAGTAATCTATTAAAATGTGGTTAGGAAGTTTAACTTAAAAAAGCTGCCGAGCAACCGCTACAAGACCTTCCTTGCATTTATTGAAATTTTTGAAAATTCTTTAAATATTTTAACTCTTCGAAACCACCCAAATCCAACTGCACCAAGTCCGAATCCCAAGCCCTTAGAAACCTCAAAATCAATCCTGATATTATCATATTAGCAGCGGACAAGGGCAACGCTACCGTTGTGCTTGACCATGAGTATTATGATAATCAAATCCTTTCACTACTCGACGATGACGCTTACCGCACATTATACTCCAATCCAACATCCCGCACCGAAAAATCCACATCTGCTCTTATAAAATCGTCTTCAATTCCAAAAGAAAATCAAAAAACCTTACTTCCCATACATTCTCAGACACCAAGACTGTACGGACTTCCTAAAATCCACAAACCTAATATTCCTTTACGTCCCATTGTTAGTGCTATCAACTGCCCCACTTATAAACTTTCGAAATACCTTTCCAAAATTCTAAAACCTTATGTTGGCAAAACTGATTCTTTCATCCTAAATTCCAACCATTTTGCCCAACGACTTCAAAATTTGTCTATGAATCCTGAGAATATCTTAGTCAGTTTTGATGTCGAATCCCCGTTCACTAAGGTTCCTATCCCTGATTCCATTTCTTTAATCCATGACATATTTTCAATACACAACCTACACACTGACTTGTCCCTCCTAGTAGAAAATTGCCTAGGTTCGACCTATTTTCTATTCCGTAGACAGTACTACGAACAAGTGTCGGGTGCTGCCATGGGTTCCCCACTCTCTCCTGCCGTTGCTAAAATTTTTATGGAAGCATTCGAACAGGAAGCCCTAGACTCTGCACCTTTAAAACCTAAATGTTGGTTCAGATACGTCGATGATACCTTCGTTATCTGGCCTCATGGACGGGATTTCCTTTCCGACTTTCTGTCACACCTAAATTCCCAACATGCTAGCATCAATTTTACTATGGAGATTGAATCCAATGACAACCTTCCTTTCCTCGACGTCCTAGTGAGTCGTCGCCCTGACGGCAAACTAGGACATTCCGTCTACCGCAAACGCACATTCCCATCATCATCCCGCCCAGAAACGTTCTGTCGTCAATTCCTTAATTAACCGAGCCTTTGCCATTTCTGAACCATCCTACCTGAAAGACGAACTCAATCACATTACGACTGTCCTTTCTCAAAACAGCTACAACAAACGAGACATCCAACACGCTATTACTCAAAAGGCCCAACCCGCAAACACAGAACGTACCAATACTCTTACACCACCTACCTCTATAACATTTCTACCTTACATGCACAAAACCACCGACCGCATCAGCAGACTACTTAAACAACAAT
This sequence comes from Ctenicera cuprea, assembly GCA_958336395.1. NCBI lineage: Eukaryota > Metazoa > Arthropoda > Insecta > Coleoptera > Elateridae > Ctenicera > Ctenicera cuprea. The sequence continues at coordinate 31,041,296 of OY284487.1, read as the reverse complement.
CCGTGATCCGTGATCCGTGAATCCATAGAAATACACATACCACAGCTATCCCCTCCACAATGCCTATAAACGACTATTTCCGACTAAACCCAAGCCCCGCCCTCAACCGCTCAACCGCTACAGCCCGACAGACAATCACAGACCCAGCAGTCACACCTTGTTACCGACCCGTCTCTTATAAACCCGGTGCCTGCACCGGTTTCGCCAGTTGTGTTCCAGATCCCAAAGTGACCACAGCCCTGAAGATGTCACGTGCAACCGAGGACGAAACGTCGGCAGTTTCATACATGACCGTTGTTCGATTACTTAAAAATATTAGAAACGTGAGCAGCCATGAATTGCTTAACCACTTCACCGTGGCTAAACGCGCAGGATTCTTTACTGGAGACCCCGAATTTCTTATTTGCGGGACGAAACTACATAAAAAACGAGCGATTACCTCCAAAAAGCTATGAAACTGGGTTTTGAGACCAGACTATAATAGGAGAAGGTGATTATATTTCACAATAACATGTAAATATTACAAGGTAATCTCTGATTTATTTCTGGTATTCATTTCTTAAGTTTGCCACCGAACTGGTCCAATAAACGTAAAAAATGAAATTAAGAAAATCCGATTACAAAAACCATTAAGTGGTTCCAAAAAATCGTATATAGTGTTTGTGTTGTTTAGAATACATTATTTAGTAACATAAGCAACTGCAGTGGTGTTTTATTTTAATGATTTATATCTTTATTTTATTTTATTTTCAATTAGTAAACTGACTAACGTAAAATACCTAGGTAATATTTAAATGAGGTTGTTAATTAATTGTCTAAGACTGCTAGCTATAATGTGAAATGTGATTTATTTTCTTAATAATTGTAAAAATAAACTATGTTTAATGATTACAGAATTTTTATATTTGACAGTTCAAGATTGTACCTCTTCTTATCTGACGGACATTTAGTGTGTAAAAATTAAATGAAGCTAAATATTGATCTCGAATCACGTCTTATTAAAATAGTTTTTACTTTCTTATAGTTTCAGTATCCAAATGGCCTGTGGTTGTGATCAGGGATGGTAATTTACCGAATTAATTACTGTATTTAATATGATGAATTGCAGTAAATTACGATTTTGGTTTCACCGTAATTTATGATATAAATTACTTGCGGTAATTTACACGGTAATTTATTAATTTCCTCCCAGATATTCAGCAAATCGGAAAATTACCCCTTTACACAGAACCAGGAACAGAAAATGGCAATTTACCAACTTAACTTATTGTATTTTATATGGTAAGTTACGGTAAATTACTATTTAACCATTAGATATAATAATTAATTTTATAATAACAACAAATTACCGTAAATTACGAATTTTTTGGAAAATTACTGGTCAATTTCCTGATGAAATATATTTCGGTAATTATACATGATAGTTAAAAAATCGATTTTAAGATTTTAAGGAAATAAACGTTTTTGGAACTCAAACAGTGTTTCAAAAAATATGGGTGGCCCTATTTTAATGAAATTTACATTGCGTAGCAAACAAACATTTATTACACAGACAACATTGAACAAACTATTTAGAACTTAAAACACAATTAGGCGCACTGGTCTGATATCATTTTCATGTGGTTGTTGTATCGTTTTAGTTTATGGATTCAAAATGGCGGTCGCTACAAGGTTTTGATAATTTTTATTTTAATACCTGTTTAATAAAAACGAATTTACAGATTGTTATAAAAGGTTGTATTTTAATAAACCCTAGGAAAGTGATATCTTAGTTATGATTTGGAGTGCTTGAAAAACTTAAAAATAACCAAAATAAACTTTCTAAAGTTTTCATTTTTTTTAACCAAAGAACACGATTTTTTCACATTATGTTGGCTGATAGAGAAAGGCATTGATTACATTTTAGTCTTCGCAACCCAATGTTCTAATGTTGGGAAATGTTTGGAAATTTCTATTATAACGCCACTTTTCGATCAGTTATGACTGGTTATGACCTAGCCAAACTTTCAGTTTTGGCACATAATGTCGCGAATGCTCTCAAATGTAAGTACATGTTTCCGGTTTTCCTAAAAACTTAACAGGACAATTTTCTAAATGTAAACAAAGTGCCAATAGATGGCTACAAGCTAGTTAGAGTACTTCTGCTGCAAATTAAAAAAATGATTTTTTTCAGTGGCGTAACTAGGAAGAAAATGGCATGGGACATAAAAAAGTTATTTATTTAAAAATAAAGGTGTAAGTGTGAGCCTAGAAGTGGGCATAAAACCTATGCCAATTATTTGTTGAACCGAAACTAATTGCATGCTCTACTGAATTATTTGTTAAGCAACAAAATATTCACAATAAGATGTGGGCAATGTACGTACTAAACACACGTTTGACAGTTTGACACTAGAGCTCTTGACAGGCACAATTGCAAATATCTTGCGTACAAGAAAATATTGTGCTTTCCCCCCGCTCAGTAGGATAATGATACGCACCACTACTCTTATACATATTTAAATTTCTTTTATTACTTTTCAATTAACAAATTAGCCAAGAATTTTGCGAATGATGAACGTTTTGTGCCTAACCATGGAAACGAAACGAACACATAGGAGAAATTAAACGCACGGTGGTGATTTTCGAAAATCATTACGGCGGTGATTTTGGAAATCACCATTGTAAAATGAATTTCCGTGAAATCAACGTCTGATTGGCAGATAAGCTAAAAACATTCAATTTTGATTGGTTCAAAATATAAAATGCTATAGTTCAAAAGATATGGCTCCGATAATCACCATCGAGATGATTTCCAAAAATCACTATAGTGGGATGAATTTCCCCGTCAATCAACGTCAGATTGGTTGATAAGCTGAAAATATTCAAATCTGCTTGGTTGAACAACATAAAATGCAATATTCAAAAAGATAGGGCCCAAACTGCTCACATGCTTTTATTTTTAAATTTGTAGGTAAACTCATAGAGATTGAGATGAGCTACAATTCACGTCCCTCTTCGAGCCGGATTGAGTTACACTCAATCAGCGCGCCTGCCCAAGTTAACAACGGCTAAACGAGAACAAGCTACCAGTCATGACATTAGGCTGTGAGCCCTAGATCTCCACTGGTCGGAGGAGATTACTTAAATTTTGACTGATTCTGCAGATCAGTTCCCGAGCTGAAACGCAGCTTACCCGCCGAACCGCACCAAGACGGCACTAGTCTACTTAAACTTACCATTGCCATCACGAGCCCTACGCCGTGACCAAGACAGAAGGTTTCATCCCCCCGCGGGCTCAGTTTTGGTCTCCGAGGTACCGGTCAATAAAGTCACTGGTTGGACTTTTCAGAATAGCCCAAATGGCTCTTACCAGTTGGGATACTCGTAGTAACCAATAATGGTCAACTACGCACCACCCATATTGGTCAGTAGCCGGTCTGATCTTAGTGACCACCTTAAGAGTGTTGGGTGCGGCTATGCACGAGCTCCTTGGGTTGACACTTTGATGGTGGGCGTGAGCGAGCGAAATGCGCCACACTTTTAGGGCCACAGTCCCTAATGCTAGCAACCACGCTACTCTTTCCTGAAGCTCCTTCACCTACCTAAATTGTAGGCCTCCAACCCCCCAGTACATTGCTTCGACAAATTTATAACCCGTATGGTTACCCCGACGCGACGTACTGACTGAGACATGCAAACTTATAGCAACGACCAGGTCTAAAGCACCAATACTGAGAGCTAGTAACACTTTACAGATATGGTAATTCTGAACAATGCCTTTAGACGTAACGTTATTATTTCATAGAATGTAAAAACTAAAAAGGGAAAGAGCTCCATGTCTTTGGGCCCCTACCTGGTCATGACAGTGAACTTTTCTAGCTTTCGTTTCGTGTTTACTGTGCAAATAGAGTAAAACAATAAAAAATACACCAATATTTTTAGTTAAAACTAGTGTCATTTTTTTCCCAAATAACGTTAATGTGACATCGGGATATTTCTGTTTTATAAATTTAGTACCAACATAGACTTTCACATGTACTGCATGTTACCCTAACAACTAAACTAGCCTGCTGCCATCTATCTTTATACTGTATAAAAAAATATCTCAAGTACACCAAGACTTGCTGGCGTTAGAGGCTTGACTCCGAAGGGTGAGGAGTGCGCTTTACTTGCCTACGCCCACTATCAAAGTGTCGGCCCAGGAGGTTTGTGCATATGTACACCCGACGCTGTTAAGGTACCGGTCACTAAGATCAAACCGGCGACCCACCAGCACTGGGTTATGCGAGTAACCCAACTAGTAGAAGCAGATTTGGCTGTTTCGAGAAGTTGAACCAGTTTATTGACTTGTACCATGGGGCTAAGTCCGAACCAGGGGGAGTAGCAGTCCCTGTCTTCGTCACGGCGTAGGACTCGTGTTGGCAGTGGCAAGCCTATTCAGGCTAGGGCCGTCTTGGTGCGATCTGACGGATGAACAGCATTTCAGCTCTGGCACTGGTCTGCAGATTCAGTAGAGATTAAGGTAATCTCCCCGGACCGCTGGAGACTTAGGGCTCGCAGTTTGATGTCATTCATGACTGCTAGCTTGTTTTCGTTAAACCCCTTTTAACTTGGGCACGCGCGCAGATTCAGCGTAACTCAATCCGGCCCGAAGAGGGACGTGGCGGATTAAGGCTTCCGTGCCGCCACGTTAAATAAAACGACGTGGGCTGTAATGGCCGCCTCACGGCGACTCTGACTGGGCATGTTATAATCATTTTAAATATTCTGATCGCGATTGCAATCACATACCAACAGTCGAAGCTAGAACATTACATTATAAAATGGGTTTGACAATTTACACAGTTTAGATGTATAAACTATGGGAAAGTCTAGGGGAAGTGCTTCGACGACTTGTAAGTTCCGTCAAACTGCAAGAAGTTGGTAGTTAAATTTAACCGTGAAGTGGTATTTACTATTTATGCATAATTCTCTCCTGCGGTGAAATTTATTACGTTTTTGACTATTGGCTATATTGCAACTGTGTATAAATACTTATCGTGCTTATAGAAATATGTAAGTTCCTATCATTGCTAGACACTTCGGTCCCAGATACATTACGCTCCAGGAAGATCTATGCTACATTTTCAAATACAAAATATATGTAAAAGGTGAACTTAGCATCTCTAGTATTTGGTTTTGAATTATCTTTCTTGTAACATTTGCATATAAGGATGCTTTTTGTCAAGTTATGTCTTGGCCATTTTACTTTTCTAATGTTAAATATGATAACGACAGAATTTTGCCTATGACCTTTGGAAACTTTAAAATAACTTCCGTATTTTTCTTTTACAAAAATTTAACATTCAATTAAGGTATCTATAACGGTTTTGAATATTTTGAAATTTTTTGCACTGGTTACATTTTGTCGGCTACCACTTATCCTTGCTAAATAATTTATGATATTATTTGGAACCCAGCTGTGTTGAAATTCAAATGTGAAGATGTAACGCGCATGTTCTCCATTTATGTCTAAATTTAGTAAACAATCATCGGACATTATTCTAATACGAAAATGTCACTTGTCCACAACGTCCTTCAGAATCTTCATAAATTTTTCTAACGGTTTACGCGATGCGATGACGAACATTGCAAGTTTTTCAAATAAACCAAACTGGTTATAATATTAATTTTTATTTATTTAAACAAAAAAATTGTACAAGAATGTGGTTGAGTATGACTGTTTCAAACTGCTAAGTATTGATTTTTAATAACCAACCATAAGCTGAAAACAAGAGACTTGTGCCCGTAAGAATTTTAGTACCTAGTAAAATACATGAACTTTAAAGGTTATTGTAACTGAAATTAAATCAAATAAAAGTGTAAAACCAATCAGTTGATGTCAATAAAATCGAAATTTTTTAAAAGCATACCTTAGCAAGTTCATCAAGAATGCAGGATTCAATTACTTTGAATGTATTTTTCATACAACTCTAATAAGGTATCAAGAAATACATTTTAAAATTCGTTTGCAAATAACACTAGTACCAATTAAAATTCCGAACATTAATCATAATGACCTAATTGAGATTTTTGATTTAAGGTATTTTGAGATTTCTTGTAGGTACATAAATGATAAAGTCATGTGTATAATAGGATTACAGTAATATAAACAGCAATACGTATATTTATTTAAAAAACAACAACGCATTATTTTTATATGATTACCAAAAACATTACATCCTGTTTGATTAGTTATAATTGATCGGAAGATATAAAAAATATCGATGGAACCTGATAGAATCTTCTTAGCTGTAGAATGTCTAAAGCGACGTCCTTTGACTTTTTATAAAACCAAGACATTAGCAAATTCCATATCTATTACTCATCAAAAAGTACAAATTTTATTTGAAAGTTGTAGAAAATATCAAAACTTCAAGCTATTTTGATGAGGTTTCTGGTTTTGATGTTCGCTAGAGTGTAAAACAATGCATAACCATTATAAAACTAGTAAGCTGCAACATAAATTTTTATTAAATTTTGTTTGCTTATTAATATGCAATATTTATACTAAAACCTATACAAATTGCTATTAGAAAGGACATTATTAATTAAACTTCACTGTCAAGAACGGTCAAAGGCACACCACCTGATGTGCAAAAATGTCATTGAGTACGATGATTCACTTGGCATAAGGACTATTGTACTTTAGAAGCTCGATAAGAATTTAATTTACTATCTCGAAAAATACTTTCATTTTGTTCCAAAATATTTTGTTAAAATGTAAGAAGAGCGAAAAAAAAAAACATTTTAAAGACTTTTATTTGTCTGTTGTTAAAAAGTTAAATAAAGTTCAGGATAAAAATGCAAATGCTTTATCTTTCTCGTTATGATAACCTATTCTTGTCTGAACTTTTGAATCTAAATATTAATAACTATTAATAGATACGGTTAATGTACTACAAACAGGAAACCTCGTGACAATTAAAATTTTGTTGAATATTATGTAAATTATCTTTAATATCGCTAGCTCTTCACAAAAGCATCAAAATATCACCATCTAAAAGTCAATGAAAATTAAACTGCAATTTACCTTGAATTGTACAATTTTAAAATACAAATGACTTTATCAAGTTTAGCCAGTTTAGCTGGTCCAAATAAACTTAGACTGTTAATTTATGTAGGTGTCAGAGAGTCGGTATTTAACAGTCTGTAAAAGTCAGATTGTTTGGTAATTCAGCACTGAATAGAACACAAAAAAAAGTTTAACAATATATAAATGTGTATTGTATATGTGTTTGAAGTGCTTCATTTATTTGTGTAAATTTAGTGGTTAATTGTTATAGATAAAAAAAACAACTTGAATACAAATTTAGTGGAATAACTTTGCGAGTCCATGAGGCACAAACGACAAAGGTGTGAAAGACGCTTTAGTGCTTCAGAGTGTAATAGGTAACAAATTTAAATTTCGATATTTAGTACAATATTGCTTATTAAGACTACTTCGATATAATATTAACTGCTTCTGCTACTTCACTAATCGGATTCGCTCCTGAGACGGATTGAAAATTAATTAATTAGTATTCTGGTACAGTTCTTTACTATATGACGTTTCAAATTGCGGCTTTATTAGATTTAACCTTTAAGTCAGACCTATTTATCTTTATAATAACATACTATGTTTTCTTAAAGCGAATACTTTAGTCAAGACAAATTATTTTGATTGCGTGTAAACAAGATGTTCGTTGATATACAGCTGCAATAAAAATTCTTGTGTAGGGACATGTAGTGACATTTAAAAGTTACTGGAATATGTATAAATTAATAACTGCTTATTTGGCCATTTTCTTCGTGACTCCTAAACAATGAATATTTAGAACCACTTTGTTTACATTAACAGGTTTTACATATTATAACGATATTCTGTGGTCTGAAAAAATTCAGTAGTATCATGTATGTCACGGAACTTGATTAAAATGTCGGAATTCAAAACTCGTCATAATGGATGATTAGGAAAACTCGACCTTTTTGCTTTAAACTTATTGGTCAAATGAAAGTATCTGATGTTCTTAAAATAGCACAAAAATTCATAGAGAATTCGAAAACATTTACAGCTTTATTTTTTAAATCCATTTTTAAAAGCAGGAATCATTTTGTTATTTACAACTTTGACATTGTCTATATCACATTTATTTCTACTAAAATAAACATTAATATTAAAATACCCGTAGTTTAGAGTATCTGAGTTTAACATAGTTTTCCAGCCAGAGATCTTAGCGTATGCTCGGGACAACCTCGTTAGGGGTTACTCCATATATGTACCGATCCAAGCGGCCTCAAGGCTCTTGAATCTGTCATGACCAAATTAATGTTGGTCAAGGACTGTCATCAGACCCTAGACAACTTGGCACATGTAACCGGGTAAAGCTGCCTTGGATGACGAGGAGCTTGGTCAGAAGGCGCTCACAACATCGCCCCCTTGGTCCAAAGCCATCTCTCGGACACCCTAGGAGTACTCTAAGGCAGGAGATTGACGACTGGACTCATTCCCAGTTAAAAATCACTTGGACTTTGCATACAGGATAAAAATTTAAATTAAACCCTATCCCCACCTGCAACTTACGACAAAATTTTTGTAAAATGTTTGCTAGTAGGTAATGGAAGGAGAATATGATAGATTATTTTACTCCACATATCGATAACAATTAAAATAAAAAAAAATTTTACTTTGCCCATTTCACAAACCAGGCAAAATTTTGATTATCTCCTGCCCATTGCATGAACTGGTCATTTTATAAGTACATTCTTATAGTACACAGAATTGCCTCGACTATTTTTACAGCGAATAGCTCTGAGAACAGTGGCCATGGCATATTAAATTGACGGTGTATATCGCCCCGACAGTTGAGGAACTAACCGCTTGTTTGTTAAAACTACGATACCCGCGTGTTTAGGTTCCATGTTGAAGAGTTGACTGTTAGCAAGGATACAAGTCCGTGGATAAATTCGTATACGGCGTGGGTATAGATTGAAACCCGACCAAAGTAAACTTTTTGAAGTGAAACTTCTTTGTCGGCGCATATATAATTATGTCGTAGGACTAAATCTCATTTGTGGAGACGAGAGATGAAGACAAAAATGCGTCAAGGTTTTATCAACAATTATCTGGACATCTAAGTTTTAAATAAAAAAAGTTTCTCATTTCAAGTTGTTGCCTTATTATTTGTGATAGCTATACTACCTCTTTTATATTTTTATTGTTAATGATAAACTTAAAAACAAAATAAATGTAAAATGCTGGAAAAATGACCACACTCCACAGCTTTGATCAGTCTCTGTACGTCTCTCCTATATCGTGGGCACGCATTGAAGTTGCATTTGACTGGACGGGGGAATCGTATTATCTATGTCACCTAGCAGAGACCCGCAGTCGCAAAGAGAAAGCGCTGTTTGTTTTTTTAATTTGGTTGTCCAAACCGGCCAATTTGGACAGTACAGAGCAGTCTCAAATTGATTTCGACCAAACCAGAGGTTTTACTTTTTCGGAACTTTTGAAGTGAAACGTTTTTGCCGGCAGGTTGCAACATGCGATCGTGGGATCACCACCATAACGGAAATACTGTGCCGTTACAAATGTAACGGAGACCAGCCAGCCGCCATTGGCCATCATTCACGGGACCAACTGTTCAAGCTTCTAGCATCCGTCAGTTCGCAGATGATCGCAAAGTGGGTTCTACGCGTTTACGTAGGCCAAAGACAAAAATAAAATATACTTTGTCAGTACAGTCTCAAAGCTCTAGGTTGACAATTAAAAAACCTACCGACTTAGATTTTTTTAAAAACATGTATCCCATTGATGGCCCTTTATTTTAGTATATAATTTGTAAGGCATAATTAAATACATGTATGTTACACAAAATTTGCTGTACACTTTCACGAATTCTAAACTAATTCTGTTAATTTTACATACCAATATCTTTTTTTTAATGATATTAGTTTTGTTTTTTGTTACATAAACAATCGTTGTTATAATCTAAGGAGCATTTCGGCTCCTAACGAACCTTGCTAGAGCCGTTACAGCTGACCTTGTCCATACTGTGTAACGTCAAAGCATGGTTGCGAGAAGGATGCACTAATACAGTTTGCTGGGCGTTGGAAGAGGAAGAATTGTACACATAATGTTATCATCTTGCTGTTAGATCAAATCATTCACATGATGCGAATATTTGTTTAGGAAACGTGAAAGTGCAGACCAGCAATTATTTAATATTGCAATAAACATCCAGCTGTAAAAAATACTAAAAATGCTACTAAGTAAAATAATGTTAAGTAGAGAAGTACAAACGGACAAGATCCTGACAACGAAATCAAAATGCAAAATGTTTTTCCAATATATCATACACGTCTACTTGCGTTTATACAATTTTTATATCTACATTCCCTGCAACATTTTACACCTTTTTCAACTCAAATGCAGTTTTTGCTAGTGTAGGTACCGTCTTTGCAGTAAAGAGCTAATAAATATCTTAAGGTGTGAAGAGAAAAACGCTTTCAGTGAGAACACGTAAAAAAGTTTCACTTAGAATTTGAGTGCTTGGCACATTTCTTTTTTTTTGCACAAAAAGGTCTTTTCTACAATCCATCTCGGGATCTACGTATTACTAATTAGTCCATTATTGTTCTATCATCAACTGCTTCCATATCACATGCAAGTTTGTCAATAAATTCCGATGTTTAAATGTGTTCGTCTGATTCGTCACCCGAAAGTGTTGGTAAATTTAACTAAGAGAAATTTTCCGGGAATATTCTCGTTTTCAGGTAATATTGTCCTGGGAATATTCCCGCTGCAAATTGTTAGATACAACTAACTACCTGTCCGTGTAGATAAGTCATTTGAAATAATTTCAGCGAAAGTAGTTCCTATTTTTTAAGTCAATTGCGAATTTGTTGTTTTCCGATCAACTTTCCTTATTCTCCTTTAATTTATTTCCTTAAGAAGTAAGACAGTTTCTATTTCCAGAGCATTTGGTTATCTAATTACTGGCATGTAATCAACGTTCACATAATGTTCCGAGGCCTACCTCTATTTCTTTTGCAACTAGTATTTTCGTAGGTCGGGTGCTTTCTGTTCTCAGTATGCCTAATACCGTAATTGTTTATTTTCCAATCTCTTTGTGATAGAACACGTTATCTCAATTTTTTTTCTTAAACGACTTCATTTCTAATTTTATCAGGTTTCGTGAGTTGTAGATTAAGCCTTCCCCAGTTAAAAACTGTTTCCTTTTAATATTTTGTTCGCTGACGCTGATATATTTACTTCATCGGCATGATGTCGAAGTTGAATAAATGACTAATGGGCAAGGTTAACACCTGCAAAATATTTTTCTCTTTCGAAGTTGCTGCGTTAATCTAACCTTCAGAACAGGCCACTAAACAATCAGATGTAGCTTTCTTTCAGTGTCGGATAGTAACTGAGTAAAAGTAATTCGTTGCTGGTAACTAGTTGCTTTCTAGAACTTAACAGTAACTTGGTTGGTTTTTATTTTTAGTAACAGAAACGCGTTAGTTATTTAGTAACGTAGTAACTAAACTCGGCGTTGACCGAAATTCAAAATAATTTAAAAATTACCCATGTTTTCAGTAATTTTTGAGCAATTGAAAGAGCTCTTCAAGTACATGTCGTTTAGAAAAGAATTCTAATACTAAATTTATTATCCATTTTTTGTTGATAAATTTGGTTGTCTTTTAGGTACAGCTAAAAAAATGCATTGATTTTAGGTATACGTATAAAATACTTATTTACTTCAACAATATTTATTTATTTTAACCTTATACGTATTTCGGCATGTTTACATGCCATTGTCAAAGGTTGTATTAGAAAGTAAACAGTTAGTGTTTTTATAGCAATAGAACTTGGCGACTTGATCTCGGTAATCGTCTGCAGATGACATGATTTCTTATTCCAAAATATCCAATAGAGGAGTATTTAAGAGATCAATTTGCTCATTCATTAATGGTACAGTTTTTATATGTTTGTGAATTTCAAAAGTTTCTAGTATATCTAATTAACGTTTATCATCACAAAAGTGTAAACATTTTATGGTGTTGTTAGATGTTGTATGTGCTAATAAGTGTTTAGCGTAATTGGATTTATGTGGGTGTTTGTCTTTGTAACAACGTACGTATTCTTTATACCTAATATCAAAATTTCTAATTGTCTGGCGTATATAAACCCAATTACAATGCGAACAATTTAACTTGTAAATGCCTGATTTTATCAAATCATCTGTTTTTGATTTTGCATTAAACAAATTGTTTGAGATGTTTCTAGTTGTTTTAAAACTTACTTATATTTATTTAATTGGTTTATAATCTTAGCATTTTTTCCGATTTGTCACCAAAATATGGGATCGAGGCATATTTAATTGTATCGGATGAAGTTGGAGTATTCGGATAAATTTTTTGAATGACTAATTTATAATTTTTTCTTTAATTAATGTATTAATAAGTTTAGTATTATAATTATCACTATAAGCAATTTGTTTAATAATTGAAATTTCTCTATTGTAATTAATTTCATCTGAAGGGACCATCAAAGCTCTATGTATAATATGATAAACAAAATAGCATAGTAACATTTTTTTGGGTTTCCAAATCTATACGGAGTATTTTAATATGGCTGGAATTTTGAAAATACAGAAATAAAAATTGGCGCTGTGCTTAAAGTAATGTTGCAGCAATTCCACATATTAATGTTAGAATATTAAAGCCTGAGTGGGTGCAATAATTATGTATTTATTGGTATGCCCACACCTCCTATTGAAATTACGAAACTGACTGGTGTTAAATAGTTTCGCTATGCATTTGAAAAATAACTATCGATTATGATGCGACATCCAAACTACATTTATTACTGAAAGTGGTTGTAGACTTTAGAGAAAGTTCAGGTTAGCCCGCCTTTATTTAATATCTTTGCAATCAGCAAAAAGTTCAAACTACATACAATAACATCAGCAACTCGATTGAGACCACACTGAATTCTTATTACGTTATACTATATGAAAACACATTATTGGTCGTAGGTTTAATTTGGCAGTAATTCGTTGTATCTATATTTCTTATCTTACCGATAAGCCTCTCTTTTATGATACATGTAAAGAAATTGTCACTATTTTGCCGAAAACATGGGCAACTATGAGTGGGACAAGGAAGGGCAACTCATGGCTACGACGAAAAGGAGATACGAGGGGGTATTGCTAAGTACTTAGCCTACCATATAAAACGCCACAATATTTCAAAACAAAATTTTATTTATTCAACATAATCTCCTTTAAGACTTATACATTTAGCAGAACGTTCATAAAGTAATTCTAAGCCATTAAAAAAAATCTTTGTCTTGGTCTGCAAACCACTCTCCAACGGCACACATTGCTTCGTCATTTGTCGAAAATCTGTTACCTTTCAAATGTTATTTGAGTTTTGGGAACAAATAGTAGTCTGACGGTGCTAAATCCGGAGAATAGGGTGGGTGGTCATTTGGTCAACCAATTCAAAACCAATTTCATCAATTTTTTTGCAATGCAATCAACGACCTGTGAGCAGGAGCGTTGTCTTGCAAAAAGAGAACACCTCTGGCAAGTTTTCCGAGGCGTTTTTCCACAATTTTCTTACGTAATTTAGTTAGTAACTCAGTATTATACGCTCCCGTGATAGTTCTACACCGTTTCAAATAATTTATCAGAATTATCCCATCCTTGTCACAGAAATTGGTCTTCCAGGGCGGTGCTCATCTTTCACATCTGATCTTCCTCTTTTATATTCCGCAAACGAGTTTTTAATAGTGGCGTATGAAGGACACTGATCACCTAAGGTTTCTATCATATCAGCAAAAATTTCTTTGCCCGATAACTCTTTCAAAAATAAATACTTTATAACTGACCGAAACTCGATTTTTTCAAATTCTATCTTTTTCTCAGACATGCTGTTTTCAAAAATTCACAGTTTGATCACCATTCAACTTATGGATGTTAAACTTTGACAACTTATTTATAAAACAGCATAGTTGTAACCATATTCACTTTTCTTTACTAGAAACTTTCCAGGCTAACTAGATATCAATACCCCCTCGTATAACAGATCAAGTGGGGATACATGTATCCATAGATATTTTGAAATTCAAAATAACTACCTACCTTTCTATCTATCTATCTATTTATAACCTATTGTACCCAAAGGTGTCGAGGACGTTTAATCCGGGTAGGCTCTTCAATGGTGTAGTAAGAGGCAGTGAAGCTTTTTAGCCTTTAAACCACTAGGCTCCTGAAGCTTATGCCACCCTTCATGCACATTTATTCAATGGCTTTCACACACGTGTTTATTTGTATGTTTATGTTGTGTGTAGCTTTGTTACTTGTCTGGGTCAGCCAGCAATCAAGGCAAGCGCCATTAATGGTTACCCAAATACCTAAACTTTTTAAATTAAATTTTAAAGCATCTATGATTACAGGAAGCTCAATTTGGTCCGCTTATTATTTTCTTTCTTTTCTCATTAGTTTCCTATCCCTTCCTTGTCGCTCCCACTAGCTGCCTGTGTTTTCAGTAAAATAATGAAAATCTACGTAGTTTATTACATTTACTCAAAATAGTATGAAAACGTGTAAAATTTGAAATTGCAAATACAGTATACTTTGAAAATATCGCATTAATTGGGGATATAATTATGTAAAAATAATTTAAAAATTTATGAAAACATTGTTATTTATTGCACACTTAGGTTCAGTAATAATACCCAAGCCTCAAAGTTTTACGGCTGGTTTGACGAATGGTATGTTTTGACATACGCATTCTTAAAAATTAATGTTTAGATCTAAATAAGACTATATACTAATTTAATAACTTTAGGACGTATTCCATAGACGGTTTGGTGAACTATGAAGAAAATTTTAAAACAGGAAGGGTGGTTCATGAGTGGTACACCCCCTTACAACGCCGATTTTTTTTATCTTTATTAAAATTTAAATTATAATTAAATCATTAAAAAGTGTGTTTCAAAATAAGCATTTGGTGTCTCTCTCTTTTTCTTCGTAAGAGTAGCCATTTTTGAGAAAAATGGAAGAAATGCTGTAGGAAAGTGTTAATACTTTATAAGATAAATTATGAATATAGAAATGTAGTTGTCGTGGATGCCGCAAAAGAAAAACTATTTATTTTACGGCATCCACGACAACTAGAGCTCTGTTTTCATAATTTATATATACCTACAGTATTTCTTCAATTTTTCTCAAAAATGGTTATTCTTGCGAAGAAAAAGAAGAAGAAACAAAATGCTTAATTTGAAACATACTTTTTAATGAAGACAAAAAAAATTTGGGCGTGGTAAGAGAGTGCACCGCCCCTATATCACCTTTCTCGTGTGAAGATTTTTTTTATATTTTACCAAAAAATTATCTATGGAATATGTCCTAAAATTTTTACCAAATTTGATCGCTATAAATCAAACCGTTTTGTAGTTCGTGCTATTATGCTGTTTCTCTTTAGCAGCTTTGTGGGGTTGTAACTTTTTAGCGATGCATTTTCGGATAACAACATTTTGGGCAAATCGCTTTAATTTTCACCCAGCAATTACCACGTAAGTTTGTTTGAAGCATTAATCAGTAAATTAAAATAAATAGTGTTAATAGATAATTATTTTGGCCGTAAGGAATATGACTGCAGTTTTTTACTATTAAACTGAACTATTACCACAACGTTTAATTCAAAAAACCGTTTGTCAAAGTTTGTGCAACCGGCCATTATTATTCCGGAAACTAGCTATAAAATTCGATTGGTGTAGAATATCGTGAAAACCCGTTTACTAGTCTTAAGTTTTGCGGTTATTTATGAAGGGCAATTTAGTGTCTAAAAGATAGGATACCGTTTCAAATAAACAATGTTGTAAGTCAAGGAGTACCAGTTAATTAACACGTATACATCGGAAAAGAATTTTGTGAGAATCAAAAACCAGATTACTCTAAATCGTCTGACATTATGGTGTAGATTTCGTGGGAGTTAGGAGATAATGATTTTAGATGTCTTCCTTTGTCTTAAAGTAACATCTCCGTCAGATTTACCAATAGATTTTAAATGTTGTTTATTTTTGTTTGTTTTGTCAATATTTCTTTATATAGTTATCTATATATTAAGTCCCTAACTGTCTTACAATAACACGATGGGCTCTTGCTTCTCGACTAAATTTATCATCATAATACTACGGCGACCTCTTGCAACTCAACTCAGTTTATTGATTGTTTTGGGCAATTATTTGTAATTACTGCCACCGTTGTTGCTATTATTTGGTTATTAATGGCTAACGATAAAGATAAACTTTAAAGTTGTAATAAAATTTGCCTTTAGACAAGACACAAATGCTGCAAAGCTGTTTACACTGGACGTTTGAAATACTAATAAAGGTCGACGTCTGAAAAAATAAACAGTAATAAGTATATCTTTAATTTATTCTAATGCCATTTTAAAAACTCAACATGTTTGGTGTTTAAATTGATACATTTTCGTTTGTTTATTGGTGGTAAAAAATAATATTGCCTTAATACAACTGCATTATGAATTTAAACTACAAGCGATTTTTAAATTTAAAAATACGGCATTTCAGGTTTACGGTATTGCTATGAGTTTAAATCAACTGACTTGATTTTGTTTGTCGTATATTGACGATTTACGCTCATGTTTCAAAACAGGCTAAGAATTAGTACCAATCGCAAACTAACAAACTGCTGCGTCTACCAGGCATTTACTAAGTACTAGCTGAACCCTTCAACCTACGCTTGTTTTACTTTCCAATACTTTTTACTATTAATTTCATACAAAAATTTGTATTGGAATTACAGGAACCCACAAAAATAATTTTTACGTATGTATGGCTGTGAGTGTGTGTTCGTGCGTGCGTGCGTGCATGGATTCGATCGTTCGTGCGTGCGTGCTTGAGTGCTTGCGTGCGTGGGCGCTCGCGCGTGCGTGCTTGGGTGCTTGCGCGTGCGTGCATCTGTGTGTGACGCCTCATACATTACCCCAAAATGGATAGTTCGATTGCGCGGAGCTTGGAAGTCTGGTAGGTACTTACAAAATTTACGAGCAAAATAAGTATTTAAAACACCAAACCGGAAGCGGGAGTTGCATATTTTTTGGTAGCATTTTTTGCGGAGACGGAATTTATAAACGTGAATAACCGAATCTGATAGAAGACCTTAAGGTAAAAAATGCTTTTTATTGTAAGGTACTAACATTAACATGGCCGCTGCTGAATTTTTGATAATTTTGATTATAATGCCTTTTTACCCAAAAACGAGTTGATAGACAAGGGGATGAAATTTGGTACTATAATAGACCTAGGGTGGCAAAGCGTAATGCAAAAGAATTCTTTTATAAATACAAAATTGCGACGTAATAATTTTTAATAAAATCTTGTTCAAAAACTTCTAAATTTTGAGGGCTTAGACACATTGGGACTTGTTACAATTTGGTTTGTATCGCTAACTTCTCTGTTTCGCCTTCAATGAATATTTAAAATCGAAAATATATGCCCCTTTAGCTACTAAACGGTGGACTACATAAAATTTTGTTTAAACTAAATTGCTTATGAGGAATAGTAGATAAAGTTAACTTACTTGTTAGCTGTTGCAAAAAAATAAGGGGATTAATTTTTCCCCTCCGACCCAATTTTTGGCGGACCAGTTTGTCCGTCTCCTATTTAGTTTTCTTTAATACCAACGCATTGTTCGCCAAAAAACTTAAAATTTTTGTAAATTTTATACTGTTATTTTTTTAAGAAAGAAAGAATGGCCATTTTTTCTCGCCGCACATCAGAGGGGGCGTTACTTCGATAGAAACGATAGAAATTTGTTAAATCGGCTTTTAAAAATATAAAATATTACAAAAGCGTAACTTTTCATGCAGCTTTTGAAAAACATTTTGTTATTTTCAATAACCAATTCAGGAAAATCTTTACGTTAAGTTGCCGGTACGGATTTATCTCTCACTTTAGACATTTTATAACTTCAAAAAAATTATTTACAAAACATCACAACACAATGGAATGCTCCGAATTACTGACGTTAACAAAAGACAAAACAATGTTTTTAGCCTTTTTACAAATAAAAGCGATATACTATTGTGAGTGTGGCTTTAGATGGGTCACAGAATTAGATTTATATTAAATTTTATTAAAAAAAGCATGAACTAGCTGTATAAAAGCTAAAATATGAGCATACAAGCAGTTTAATGAGCATAATAAGCAAAAATAAGCAGCAAAATAGAGAAAATAAGCAAAGTAAGCAAAATAAAAATGGTGTCAAACTATTAAATTTTTCATGAATCGTGAAGATACAAAAGGATTTTTATTTGCTTACAATAATAGTGTATAAGCAAAATGCTTGAAATCCGCGCTCTAATGATAAGTAACAACATCTAAAATGATAAGTTACAACATCTAAAGTATTGAAAAGTTGAGGATAAGTATTTCGCTCAGTTTTTGGTAACTTCAAAAAAATCATACACATTGCTCGCCGCTTGAACTGCATAATCTCAGCTGCAGCCGTATTCCTCTCGAGTTGAGACAGGTCCAAGGAATCCGGATTTATTATATGTATAGAAAGAATTACAGCAATCTCTATTTAATTTATAAAACTATGACTTCCATCCACGGTCCGCTACACTACCTACTTAATTAGCTTATTTATTATTAAAAACAAAAACAAAAACATCGTGGGGCATAGCCCATGAGATCGATATCTCTGATTCAATGTAAATAAACATCTTGCCTCCTACTATACCCTTCTACTATCGATTTATCATTAAGAAGAAGGAAATATCAATTTTATACTTAGCAAGAAAGTGTGTGATAACTTTAAAAAGCAACAGTCTTTTCATTTTGCAGAAGCATTTTTGGAGGGTTTTATTTTGAGAAATTGTCCAAATAGGTTAACCATGTACCGGAAAAGTCTTATACATATAATAATAAGACGAACATTTGTTTTTTAAATTGCAACGACAGAAAATTATAAGATTACCGTCATTAACAAGCCCTACTTTAGCGCATCCGTAAAAACAGCTCAAATTTGCCATATACGGTTACCAAGAGTCTTCAGATTGATTTTGAATGTAATAAATTGCATAACAGAATTGAGAAAAAATGAGTTTACAGGAAAGGTCTGGTGACGTTGATCTGTTAGTTGTTTTCTATTGTCATACCGCACCATTTCAACGTTTACCAACGATTATGTTTGTGAGTTAAAAAATAAATTTTTAAATTTTAGAAATTTAAAGTGACCCAGTATGCCATTAGTATTTTTAAAGTTTATCATATACCATGTATCTTGACAAGATTTTGTAAATTACACTGTTTAGCAAACGATCACTGTATGTTTAGATAATAATATATAAAGAAATTGTGTTTATGTCATTTCGTATCTTGGTTTTCTGTGTGAGAATTTACATGTATATGTATGTGTAAAAAAGAAAACTTGGCTTTCAATCAATATTTACAACCTTTCTAGAACCAGGCAAGATCAATAGCAACATTTCTAGAAACAATGTAGTTAATAAAGTTAAAGTTCGTTTTAATAAAATGAGATGTTTGTCGATAAATGACATGATCGACATCTACATATATTGCAAGGGAGGACTGTTATAGTAATAGTTAATTATATAATGTCAATACATCTGTGTGGTAATAATAAAATTCATAATATATTTAAACGCCTTTTCTTTACTGAAATTTAATATTTCCTTTATTGATTTTAGCAATGCAAATAAAGCTTGCTTGTTTTGCTTGAAGAACGTGACATTTCCGTTTAAATAGGGAAAAACAAACTGCTTATCCAATCTGAAAAGTGATTGTACATTTCCTACGCAAACTAGTATATTAAATTTCATTTATGGTCTATAACATGGCGAAATAGTTATCAAGGGCAAATCAATTTTTTAATTCTGCTTGATACCTGAATCTCAAGATTTAATAACTTGAAATATAACGGTTATTGATTTTTAAAATTTGACATTTAAATAAAGAAATATTAACTCTAAATGAAAAACATTTTATACACATATTAATGTAGAAGAGAGCGAAACGGCAGAACAGGAGGATACTCAAGTTTGTATAGTGAAACGATTAAAAGTTAAATTTGCTCCTATTCATTTAAATCAGAGATTTCAGTGTCACTTTATCGCAGAGGTTCTGCACTCAACAATATTTTTGCAAAATTTTATATTATTGTTTTGTGTATTACTTTTAAAATCCCTGACCATGCATATTTAACTCCGTTATCAAATAGCTCGAGATAGTAATCCAGCTAGCCAGATAAATAATACGCATCTAAACAAGCTTCATACGGTCAAACATGAGGGTGTGTTGCTATTTTAAGCCCGCAAATAATTTGTTTAAAATTGCATATATGCACCAGCTATATATTTAAAGGAATTATGTCAGGATTTATTATTAATTGATTGCACCATAAATTAAATACTGACTAAATACTAGACTAGAAATCCAGACTATGTCAATGACACTAAGTATTTTTAAAGTAACTATTGGTCCGCAGCCATAATAAATATCTAAACTGTCTCGAGTTGTAAGACAAATGTTACTGATGGCGTCATCACTAAGTGTATTCGTAGTAAACAGCTTTGTTGTAAACACTTAGTCGAGCTCCCAATTTGTATCAATAAATTGTAGAATCCATTTGGTATGTTCCTACTTGTTTGTTCTTGGCTTGATAAATTATACACATTTCCGACTCGCGAGAATTAACATAAGCCATAAATAAGCTAGTCATACCAACAGAAGTAAGAGTACTCAATAAACTGCATCGACGTGCAAAAGGTCAGCCGTTATGTTATAGTGATACATCTTTCCAAGATGCAGGATTTAATCGTCTTGTTATGGTAAGACAGTTACGGAATTAATATAGATACTGATAGATACAAAGAGTCTACTATGCTGGGTGTATAACAAATTGATTCAAAATTTACTATTTCCAGGTGTGTCAGAACAAACATAAACAGCGTCAGGCACACGCACATGCTGGCAAACGACGACGATAATAATCAATTCGGATGGCGACAGACCATAAAATAATTCGACTCAAATAGGAAATTTAAATTTGCATTGAAACAAAATAGGGATTTTAATTTTTTTCCCAAAGTTTGCTTCGGAGTATTTAAAATTTGTATATATTATGCGCAAAGTTATTACATTTTTCAGTATTTTGTATAAAACTCCCTGATAAATCCAGAATATAAAAATATTTCCAGGTTTGGTATGCACTCTACGTAAGTAAAAATTACTGGAAAATTACATGGTCAATGGAAAAGCAGATACGAAAAATATCATCCTCGATCGGGATACGAACTCGAGACCTCTAAATATATAGCCTAATGCTCTACCATCTGCGCTATCCAGTACGCTAGGAACAGCGGTAAAATGTCACGTTTTCTAATCCCGAGCGATTGGATATTTTTCAGTTAAATATATAGAGAAAATTTCTTAGTGTATAGAACACCCACCACACATCCATATTTCAGCCAGGATATGTATGAACTATTATTTTAATTTATTAGTGACCGTTATTAATCTATAAATTTAATCAGAAATTTCGTGGCCTCGTCGATCAATGGACAAGCAAATATGAAAAATATCTTCCTCGATCGGGATTCGAACCTGCGACCTCTAGGTATCTAGCCTAATGCTTTACAAACTGAGCTATCGAGTACGGTAGAAACGACAGTAGAATGTCACGTTTTCTAATTCCAAACAATTAGATATTTTTCAGTTAAATATACAGAGAAAATCTTATAATTTATAAAACACCCACCACACATCCATACTTCAGCCAGGGTATAAATTATTAAATTAATTTATTCGTTCGGTATTAGAAAACGTGACGTTCTACCCCTGTTCTTACCATACTCGATAGCTCAGTTGGTAGAGCATTAGGCTATATTCCTAGAGGTTTCGGGTTGGAATTCCGATCGAGGAAGGTATTTTTTAAAGTTGCTTTCTTTTGACCGGTAAGACCACAAAATGTTCCATCGATATGTATATATTAACAACGGTCACGAATAAATTAATTTTAGTAACAGTTACCGCAAGCTTGCAGGTTTGCACGTGTAAGCCATTGCAAGCGATATGTGTGCGTCTGCGCCGATCGCGAATTTAATAGCGCAAAATTCATTTATACTTCGAGCTAGAGGCGCGAAAACTACAGGGTAGTATTTATGTACGCATTTACTGAAAGTTTCAAATAAGTTTCAGAGGTTGTTGAAATTTTTCAATAAAACTGAAACTTATATGAAAAGTTTCATTGAAACTTTTCATGGCTCACATTACTAACTACGATGTAGCACTTTTGACTTTAACTGTAATTTAAATGAATAAGAGTAAAAAATATATGTTTACTTCAATACTTATCATTACCTAGCCAGAAATTAAATATAATAAATACACAGGGTGAATAAAAAGTAAGGAACATCGATGCTACAGCCTTAAATAATAATTTTACAAAAAAAGTTTCTAACAAAAGTTTCTTATCAAGTTTTTTGCCACAATTTGGGGTTTTTTATTTTTTTTTAATTGTCACATGTTTTAGCTATGACGTAATCGTCATTTTTTTCTAAATGGCAACCTACACTTTTTATGGCATTACCAGTTAGTGCTTTTTATTCTCTATACAGCCATGTAAAAATATCATACAGTTGCATAATAAAAATTTCAAGAAAAATCACGATAAACATTTATTTTTGTCACTGGCAACATTTTTCATCAGGTACACTTATTGCAAGATAAACAAACGACAATAGCAGGTAATTGTTTGAAAATGTTTAAAATTGAACAAATGCAAATCTGGAATGTCAATTCGGTGACAGTTAGCATTAATAAGTGATTAAAATTTAGTCTGTGTCCTGTGTTAAATACGAAGTTCTAATCATGGTACGTTTAACAGAAACTGAACGTATCGAAATTTTGATGATGATCGGGTACGGTGATAACAAGAGAACTGACGACGATGTGTGCGCTTTATTTAATACTGTACATCCAAATCGTGAACCTGTTACGCGGTCCACTGTAACCAAAATTAATAGAAAATTTAGAGAAACGGGCCACGTCAAAGATTTGGATAAAATTTTCCGTCCAAAAATAGCAACAGACGATAAAATGTTGGACATTGTGCTTACAGTTTCCGAAAATTCTTATACTTCAACTCGACAATTAGCCCTGGATAATAATGTTAGTCAAGGAACTGTACTAAATATTTTACATACAGAAAAATTTCATCCTTATAAGGTTAAACTTGTTCAAGAATTATCAGAAGATGATTTTGATAGAAGAATTCAGTTTTGTGAAGAAATGATGGACAGGTGCAATAACGACCCACAGTTTGTGAATTCTATTATCTTCTCCGACGAAGCCACATTTTCTTTAAATGGAGCTGTAAATCGGCACAATTCCCATTATTGGTCCCGACATAACCCACATTGGATGGAAGAATTACACACACAGTATCCACAAAAAGTAAACGTGTGGCCGGGAATTATAGGAGACAGAATTCTTGGTCCTTTTTTCTTTGACGGCACATTAAATGCTGATCGGCATTTGGATTTTTTGAGGTTGGAACTTGCTCTCGCGTTAGCTGTTTTATTTCCAAATGCAGAAAATCCGGACACGCCGAACGATAGAATTTCGTTGCAACAAGATGGTGCTCCACCTCATTATGGCATTCATGTTCGTCAATATTTAGATGGAATTTTTACAAATAGGTGGATAGGAAGAAGAGGACATTGAGTGGCCAGCGCGATCTCCGGATCTAAACCCGCTTGACTTCTTTTTATGGGGCCATCTTAAAAGTACAGTGTATACAAAAAGACCAGACAATTTGGAAAATCTAAAAATTCGTATCCGCGAGCATATACGAGCAATATCACCTGCTACAGTTCAAAATGCAGTTCGAGGATTTTCTTATCGTATTGCCCACTGTCAGGCAGTGAATGGCGAACAGTTTGAACATTTGCTTTCTTAAATTGATGTTAAATATGATTTGAAACTAGTTTACTAATTTGTGGTCCTGCTATTGTCGTTTGTTTATCTTGCAATAAGTGTACCTGATGAAAAATGTTGCCAGTGACAAAAATAAATGTTTATAGTGATTTTTCTTGTTATTTTTATTATGCAACTGTATGATATTTTTACATGGCTGTGTAGAGAATAAAAGACACTAACTGGTCATGCCATAAAAAGTATAGGTTGCCATTTAAAAAAATGTCGATTACGTCATAGCTAAAACATATGACAATTAAAAAAAAATGCAAAACTCCAAATTGTGGCAAAAAACTTGATAGTAAACTTTTGTTAGAAAGTTTTTTTCGTAAAGTTATTATTTAAGGCTGTAGCATCGATGTTCCTTACTTTTTATTTACCCTGTATATTCGAATTTTTGATAATACTAACATCCGGTTGCTGAAGTGGGCTATGTTATATCAAATGACATCATGTTTGTTTCATTGTAGTTGCTTTCACTAACATTGATGTTAATGTCTTAATTTTTAAAGCCTCTCTTCCCTTGAAAGCACATCAATGGAGGTTTTATCATATTATTTGAAACAAAATTAATTTTTGGAAATAATTTTTACTTACGATTTACTAAACAACTTTTAACTGTCAAATAATAAGAATTCGTACTTAAATAATAATTCCCTCACCGAGAGCGGTATGCTAAAGTAGGTTACTAGTAATAATTGTTTATAAATAACATAGAAATTATTTCCATTTTACCTCTATCGATTTCATGTAGTTCTCATAACATTTAGCAACTGTGAGCGTCAATGGAAAGGTGTCAGACGAAAAATTTTGTTAGGTGGCGGCTCGTTAATATGTATAGCCCAGTGGAGATAAACGGATTACAACATTAGGTAACAGTCAACGAACTCATTGTAAAATCCTTTCCTTTCATAAAAATCGTTTATTAGGTCAAAATGCGAGAAAGCGATGATCAGTATTCGCCTGTATAATGTCAAGCCACTTGTTCTATGTCAAGGTTTCAGCACATCTTAACTGTCTTATTAAATTCCTCGGAATATTGAAGTCTAAATGACGATTATGATCCATTTTATAATCGGGCGCGTTTACATTGTCGTAGGTAGTTTATTATTATAGGAAATAATCAATAACATTGACACTGAAAGTTAATGTCAAAGCGCCACTAATCAGAATATGTAACACTCAATAACATCGCCTTAATGATTTGATTGAATTAGGTGGCCTCTGCGTATGTGGTATTGCATAATTATCTGAACCAAGAAGCCGACGCGAAGTGAGCGCCTAATTTGAGAGACGTTCCGACTGATTCATGGTTTATGCCTTGGTCGTTTGGTGAACCTTTATGCTTCTCTTGATATATTGCACAAAGAATTTTGTTACTATCTCACAGGAGTACTTAAAATGTTTTAAGTATTATTTTTTAACACTTAATGGTTATTACGTCTATATTTAGTACACAAGCTTCAACGCGGCTTTTAAAAGAATAGTACAGGAATTTTAATTAACTGGAATAATCTGAAGCTGTCATCATCATTACTTTAAATAGAATATAAAACCAAGGAATTATTTGTTGATGCTGTTTAGCATATTTTAGTGATTTATTTTGCTTTTGATAAATAGCATTAAACTAGTTTCTTCATAAAAACAGTTATTTGCAGTTTAATAACGAAAAAAAAACTTGTTTTATAAATGTTGATAGAAAATGTACGTCAAGTATTAAGTAAAACTTTTGGGAACTACTGAGAAGAAGAGCATCTTTTATTAACATTAGATGTGATGCTAAAAGACAGAGATAGGTGTTAACGTACCCCGACTATACAACTAATGATATGTGTAAAATCAGTAGATTTATATAAATAGATATAATGTAATCATTCAGTCTTTTATTAGCCATCGACAATCACAGTCGACATGAAATATAGGGTAAGTTACAGTGATTTTAGTGCGGTGAAACAGTGAATATAGGGTATGCTTTTCGTGCTGCGGGGTGCTCCGATTTTGATTATAATAAAATGTGAACTGTTTAATGTGGAAAACTAGATCTTTGGTTAAATATAAAAATTTTGATTTATTTTCGCCTCTGTCTGTTAAGCCAAATACATTTTTCAAAAATTAAAGGAATAATGCAGCTTCTTCATCTACAAAAAATTATTTAATTTATTTTTTATTATTTTTCTTTGTTATGCTTATTTACATTTTATTAGTTGTTAAATTGTATAATAATTATTGCAAACAAAAATTTTTGGGACGATCGTCAAGTTTTACGCACTCGCATCTTAAATCTTTATAACAAAAAGTCAAGGTTGTACTAAGAATGCTTAAATTTGGGACAATTAATGTCAATCATTTTTAATATTTACTACTGTTTATTTGCAATGGCATTTGAAAATAATTAATTTGTATATATTTTATGAATTTTAAATAGTGAAGAGAGTTCAACAGTATCAGATTACAATGCTTTGAATAGCAGTTTTTGTTTTTCTGCTAAAAAGAGCAATTTTAAAATAAACAGTTTTTCCACACTTTCTTCAAAGAAATTCAAAAAAAATTGTTTGGATGGTTATGATTAGGTGAATGGCTAAAAATAAGAAAAGTAGCTGAGAAAAAATTTTATGTAGAATTTAGTATAGACAATGATTTTGTTTATTTCTTATTATTGGTTATTAAAGAGAATTAATTTATAGGAACCGCTATTTTTAATATTCCTTTCCCTGGCCTCTCTTGGTTCATGTCAAGGAGGCGGCCGGTTTGGACTTAACAGTAAACCTTTTGGACCATCGCTTACTTCCTCGACTGTAAATAATGGACCCTATGTAAACAAAGCTATATCCGATGGTGATGACGGTCAATATCATCCCGCACCAGACGAGGGTCAATATTATCCCAGTGGAGATGATGGTCAATATCATCCAACAGATGAAGGACGGTACATACCTGATAATTCTGGAGAATACACAGGCGGTTATGAAGATTCGGGTGAAGGTAGATATTACCCCTCAAATGAAGGACAGTATGTGCCTGATTATTATGGTCCAAATTTAGCTGGCAGTTCGGGAAGCGGAACAGCTCAGTATCGTCCAATAAGTGGAGGTCAGTATAAAGGCAATAATAACAACTATGCTGCGGGTAAGTTTTTATTGTATGAAAATAAAATATGGTAATTAATATATACTTAAGTAGGTACAAGAAGCAAGATATCAAGTAGTTCATCTTCGGTGTTTCCTTCAAGTTTAAGTTCTAAACTTGGTACGGACTTCACATCACCATTCCAGACTCGGCCCGTTTCTTCCGTACCGCAGGCTTCAAAAAGTGGATCCTTTAAACAACCTATAAATTCTGGAATTGGTAGACCAAGTACATTACCAGTATTTCCTTCCACTTCTTCTGGACGTAAACCTGGCTTAATAAGTGGAACGATTTCAGCGATCCCATCTACTCCTACATTTAGTGGACCTAGTAATAAATTGTCAACATTTTCATCTGTTCCGTTTGATGCTAAATCTGTTACAGGCGGAAAAATTCCCACATTCCCCTCTGCTGGTTTTGAACCTAAATCTGGATTAGATAGCCTTAACAGACCCGGTGGTAAATTTCCAACATTTTCTCCTGTCCCTTCTGGCCCAAAACTTGATTTAGGCAGACCTTTTACCACACCTTCATTTGCGCCTTTTGGAGCTAAACCTTCCATAAACCGAAATATACCGGCATTTACAGCAGGTAATGGACCAAGTAGTAACCCAGCCACGTCTCACGTTCCTTCTGAATCTAAATCTAGTGGAACTGTATTTCCTACATATCCTGAAAGTGGAAGATCAAATACTAGAATACCCGTAACACCTATATCTTTTGCTGGACCTAAACCGAACTTTAGTGGGAAGCTTTCACCGGTCCCCTCAGGCCCAAGTATTAGACCAAGTAATACATTACCCGGAATTCCTTCGTTTTCTTCTGGACCAAAACCTGAATTAAGTGGAAAGACTTCGATCCATTCCATAGAACCTGGATTTGGTAGACCAACCAGTACATTGCCAGTATTTTCCAATATTAATGCGGTGCGTAAGCCACAACTAGATGGAAAGTTTTTACCATTCCCCACAGGTGTTGGCATTACTGGTTCCGGTAAACAATTGCCGACGTTCCCTTCAGTTTCGCCTCAACCCATATTTGGCGGAAAAACTCCAACGTTCTTTACAGCAGATAGTAGTAGTGGACTAAATGGTAAGTTGCCTATATTTTCTCCTGTACCAACTGCACCCAAATCTGATTTACGAATAAAATCTTTAACAATACCCACAGGTTTACAAACTAACTCACCATACAAACCATTCATACCCTTCTCTGCAGAATCTCCTTTGTCTACATTTGCGAAGGTGTCACCATCAACAGATTTATTAAGCGGAAGAATTTCTTCTTTACCCACAAGTCCTGTTTTTTCACCTTTTGGGGCAAACAAACCAAGCAGCAGCTCTATATCAACTTTCGGTCCTTTCACACCAAAATCTGAATTAATAAGCGGCAAAGTTTCATCGCTTCCTGTAGGTTCTGCTACTAGTAGACCTAATAGTAATCTCTTTTCTGCATTTTCTCCTATTTCTTCTGTACCAACATCCGATTTATTAAGCGGAAAAATTTCATCATTCCCTACGGATTCTAGAATTGGTAGTAAAATTCCAGTGTTTTCACCTGTTCCTTCTCTACCAAAATCTCAACCGTTAGGTGGTAAAGTCTCATCACCGTTTTCACCTTTTGGAACAAGCGGACCAAGCAGTTCTGTGTCATCCTTTGCCGCCTTTGCACCAAAGTCGGAATTGGTAAGCGGCAAAATTACATCACTTTCTACAGGTTCTCTAATTGGTAAACCTAATAGTAATCCCTTTTCTGTATTTTCTTCTGTTCCTTCTGTACCAACATCTGATTTAATAAGCGGAAAGATTTCATCATTCCCTACGGATTCTACAATTGGTAGTAAAATTTCGACGTTATCACCTGTTCCTTCTCTAGCAAAATCTCAACTATTAGGTGGTAAAGTTTTATCGCCGTTTTCACCTTTAGGGACAAGCAGAAAAAGTAGTTCTGTGTCATCTTTTGCTCCTTTTGCACCAAAGTCGGAATTGGTAAGCGGCAAAGTTTCATCACTTCCTGCAGCATCTGTAATTGGAGGACCTAATACTAATCCCTTTTCTGTATTTTCTTCTATTCCTTCTGTACCAACATCTGATTTATTAAGCGGAAAGATTTCTTCATTCCCTACGGATTCTACAATTTGTAGTAAAATTTCGACGTTTCCACCTGTTCCTTGTCTAGCAAAATCTCAACCATTAGGTGGTAAAGTTTTATCGCCGTTTTCACCTTTAGGGACAAGCAGAAAAAGTAGTTCTGTGTCATCTTTTGCTCCTTTTGCACCAAAGTCGGAATTGGTAAGCGGCAAAGTTTCATCACTTCCTGCAGCATCTGTAATTGGAGGACCTAATACTAATCCCTTTTCTGTATTTTCTTCTATTCCTTCTGTACCAACATCTGATTTATTAAGCGGAAAGATTTCATCATTCCCTACGGATTCTACAATTGATAGTCAAATTTCGGCGTTTTCACCTGTTCCTTCTTTACCAAAATCTCAATCATTAGGTGATAAAGTTTCATCGCCGTTTTCACGTTTTGAAACAAGCAGACCGAGCATTTCTGTATCCTCTTCCTTGCCTTTTATACCAAACGCCGAATTGGTAAGAGCCAGTGGCGAATTTGAGCCATTCAGCAGTAAACTGCCTACAGCTTTTGGTATTCCTTCTACACCCAAATCTAAATTAAACGAAAACGGCCTAAAATTTTCGACAGGTTCGGCAGTTACTGGACCAGTAAGTAAATTACCTATACCTTCTTCTGTTTATTCTGTGTCCACAGGTCCAGGAGTATCAAGCATAAGCAGAAAAACACCCACCTTCCCTGCGGCTGGTATTACTGGTTCCAGCAGTAAACTACCCACGTTTTCTATTGTTTCTCAACCTAACCCTTCTCTAAGCGGAAAAATATCCACCTTCCCATCAGTTTCTGCGATTACCGGACCAAGTACTAAGCTCTCCGCTCTTCCCTCTACCCCGACGTTTGGAGCCCCTAAACCCAGTGTGAGTGGTAGAACCCCAGTAAGTGGTGGTCAATATCGACCCAGTAACGAGGGGCAGTATAAACCAGATAGTTCTGGTGGTGGAAGCAGGGGACAGTATCGTCCTTCAGCTGAAAGCCAATACACACCTGATAGTTCTAGAAACTACGGATCTAGCGGACCAAGTACAAAATTCCCCTCTCTTCCCTCTAGCCCATTGTTTGGAAGTGCTAAACCCAGCGTAGGTGGTAGAACCCCAGTAGGTGGTAGTCAGTATCGTCCTAGTAACGAAGGACAATATAAACCAAACAGTTCCGGTGGTGGACAGTATCGCCCTTCAGGTGATGGTCAGTACAAACCTAGCAATTTTGGAAACTACGGATCTGGTGGAGGTCAGTATCGTCCTTCTAGTGATGGTCAGTACAGACATGATGATTCTGGAAGCTATGGAGGAGATGGACGGTATGTACCCGACGATTCTGGCAGATATGTACACGATGACAGAAAATACGAACATCAAGACGTGGGTGGTGGAGCCTATAAACATCAACCAGACCAGGGTGATAAATATCGGCCAGATAACTATGGAGGCGGCGAATACATACATCAACCAGATAGGGGTGATAAATATCGACCAGATAACTCGGGAGGCGGCGAATATAAACATCAACCAGACAGGGGTGATAAATATCGGCCAGATAACTCCGGAGGCGGCGAATATAAACATCAACCAGACAGGGGTGACAAATATCGGCCAGATAACTCGGGAGGTGGTAAATACACTCCGTCAGGCCCCTCTAATTTTGGACCACAAGGAGGAGAGAAGATCGGTTCCGGTGTTTGCAGTTACGAAAGCCTCAGAAACTACAAAATTATTCGCCAGAAAGGAGAATTGCATCAAGACAACTATCATTACTTGTAAGTTTCATGCTTTTTTATAAAATTAATTTTAATAATTAAGAGCTTACTGCGTGAAGTCTTTCGAGATAAGATAGTTTATTTATTTTTGATATTCATGCCCAGGAATGAAAAATTTTGCAAAGGACAGTAATTTACATTTAAAAAGACGTTGCTGAAGCACCTGTTGCAAATAAATAATTCACTCTGTTATAGTACGCAAATAATTATTTAATTTGTATTTGGGAATGCTAAAAAGCTACCCGAAACCTATTAACTTCAACAGTGAATTAGGAGAAGCTTTATAAGTTCTAACGAGATCATTACTTAGAATAGCCTTTTATGTATGCATGTACGTTAATCTAGTTTCAGATCATTTTCTAATTTTATTTTGGAGTGGATTATAATACGCACTACTTACATATTCATCCAGCAATATGCAGGCTGTTCCGAAATTTGGGGGCACGAACTATAAGACTGTATTAGAAAATAAACTGAAAAAAAGTTTCTCTAAAATTGTTCAATTTGGCCAATACTTTTGGTGTTAATAAAGTTTTTTAAATCGGAAAATTATAGAAAAAATGCATTCAAATCCAAATTTGAGTAATATAGTATGGATCACTTTTATTTTAAGTGAAGTAAAATAAATAAACTCAAACACTTTTAGCATCTTCACTAGTATTTAATAATTAAAAAACAACTACAATTGTTTCAGCCAGAATAAAAAATTTAACGGCCATTTTCAGGCGCTAAAAAGGTTGTAGTTTACCCACCGATCCTTTAAATTACATTAAATTGATAATGTTTTTATTGTACTTGCCTTGGTAAGATTGACATTTTCTTGTATTGAGATTACTTTTTGTAGGGTTTGTGTTGTTTTAATTCACCACCCGTGGTGTTTAATTTAAAACTTTCACATCGTGACATGGTCTTTTAAGTATGCAATTTGTTGAAAAAGTTTTTTTCAACAAAACAAAACAACTTTTTTCATGACCGTTTTGTAGGGCTTCACGCCTGAAGATTGCCGTTTAATGTTTGTTCCGACCGAAACAAGTGGAGCTGTTCTTTAATTATTAAATACGAATGGAGAGATTAGAAATGTTTGAATTTGTTTATTTTATGAATTTATTTGTTTAATCATGGCACGACACCAAAGTAGGGGTGTTTAATGACGTGCTGTATTCAACAGCCAATAACGTGCCGCTGTTTAATATAACACGTAAATTTGAGTTTTTTAGACACTCGCAACAACATTTGTAATTTTTCTTCTCTTTTGTTATTTTAAACTAACACCTGTTTTCTGTAATTTATATCGTGGCTTTTTTTTTCAGTACTTGATGAAACAGTAAAATTTAGATTTTTTTTCTATCATTTTCACATTTTTTAAAACTATATTAAATCCAAAAAAACGATCAAATCTAATAATCGTAGAGGTACTTTCTTTTCAGTTTATTTGGTTGAATAAATGAACGATCCAGAACCAGAATCGGATATTATTTTCCACGAGTTATACAAGATAAGGCAAATCCAGTGCTTTTCTGAACACTTGAAGCAGTGTTTAAAACATGTTCAAAACAAGGGGGTTGTTTTTAATAAAATTGTTTAAAACGCTTTAAACAAACGTTTTAAACGCAGTTATAAAAATCATTTGAAAAATTATTGAAATTTACTTAACGCACGAAAATAGCAGAGCGTGAAAGAAAATTAATTAAAAGAACGGATTTATTTTCTATTCATATCGCTTTTGTTTCAATTTAAACCGATTTTTTTATTTAAATAAATATTTACAATTATTTTAATTAAAATCCATTAATTACAATTTAAGTGATTTTGTACAAGCTAACTCTCTATTGATTTAAATCGTTTAATTATTAAATATGAAAGATTTAAATCAACATCAATAGGGCTGACGTATATTGACATATTATATGATAGCAAAGTTAGATTGAAAATGTAAAATGAGCTAACCAGAGTCATGTACTTTTAATATAGGGTTAGTACGAAACCAAGGTGATTTTTTGAAATGTTAATTTTGCTACAACGAAGTTAAGTCGAGTATGGTTTCTTCAACAATATAAAAGTTTTAATTATTTAAACATAATTTATCTAATAACGGTGTTAGATGTCCCTAGAGACATATATAATAATGTACTGGGAGGGATGAAGTAGCAAAGCTACAATCCGCGCAAGTGCGCTTAAGTGCTTTTAATGCCTGCATTTACAAAGAGGAACTAACGCGTCTTAGGTTGTTCCTATTTATAAATGTTGGCATCTATTTGCTTATTATAATTTATTTTAATTAAAATTTACCTATTTTTTCCTTCCAGTATTTAGAAATGTTTGATTAAAATTTCATTTTGTGTTATTATACAACACTTTATTACAAATAAAAGAGACATTGTAAAAATGAAAATATTTAAGTCGCAAATACGGTAAGAGTGTCGTTCTTCATTGTTAACACTAACCGTGATTTCTTTTATTTGTTCGAAAAGTTATTATATTATGCTCTGTACAAAAAAATCAACAACTTTTGATTGTTTTTTAAATCATGACTTGCCAACTCTATTTTTATCATTAATATTTTTTATTCGGGGCTGCAGGGGTGTCTTGGGGGCAGATTGCAACTCCCTTTATTGACCCCCGGCTTTAAAATTTTGATTAATATTACTATTTGTAAAACCACCTAATTTTAATAGCGATTAAATCACTAGTGAAACCAAGCATAGACTGAAAATTAATTATTGAAAAAAACGAAAACGCATTGAAAATTAAAAAAATACCAAATAACATGATGTGGAAGCAAACTTATATCTAGCTATCTTTATGCTTAAGACGTTTTTGCTTCAAAACTGAATCCCTATTTTTAATTTAATTATTTAGTTGGTTAAATTTATTCACTGAGCAACTGTGAATGTGCAATATACCAGGTGTCAACGAATCTATTAGACAAGTCATAACTTCTAGAATATTAGGTGTATCAAAATGAGATTTGGTATAGGTAAATTGTATGTGAAGAGGAGAGTTTTCGCATATTTTTCACTTTACGGTCACTTCCGGTTTCACCGGAAATGGCTCCAGTTTTGAATTTTTAAATGGAACACCCTGTATATTGTAACATTTTTGGATTTCTGAGACAATTCTGGATCAGAATGTAACATTTTAAAAAGTTTTTACGCCTACTTTATTTTTTTAGAGTCACTTTTAATATTGCATCTAGGTGGCCATGATCGGACGTAAACTAATCTGAGGACCTCAGGTGATGTCAGAAAATTACAATCGCAAAGTTTTAGTGACTAGTATGATAGATAGGAATAAGACAAGGTGGCAAAACTACATTTTTGTGTCTAACTATTATTTTTCAAATGGCGACCATTTTTTGACAAGCACTTTCCGAAAAAAGGATTTTTTGACGAATCTAACTATACTAATTTATTTGCGATTGGATTAAAAATTAGAACATAAATTAAATATTACTAAGGAAAATACTGGATAATAATTATTTACTTTTGTCAAGTGTGCCATGGATAATAATTTATTAACTTTCACTGTAGTAAATTTTCAAAGTGCATTCCTCCTTGTTCAAGACACATTTCAGCTCGTTCAATTGTTTCTCTCAACACGTTTCGTAACATTTGAGGCGTTATACTTCTAAATGCCCGTAGAATTCTTTCTTCTAAGATTTCAAGAGTGGCTGGGGCTGTTGCATAGTAGACCCTTTCTTTAACATATTTCCAAATAAAGAAATCGAGCACAGTGAGATCCGGTGAGCTATCCATGGCACACTTGACAAAAGTAAATAAATTATTATCCAGTATTTTCCTCAGCAATATTTAATTTATGTTCTTATTTTTAATCCAATCGCAAATAAATTAGTATCGTTAGATTCGTCAAAAAATCCTTTTTTCGGAAAGTGCTTGTCAAAAAATGGTCGCCATTTGAAAAATAATAGTTAGACACGAAAATGTAATTTTGCCAACTTGTCTTATTCCTATCTATCATACTAGTCACTAAAACTTTGCGATTGTAATTTTCTGACATCACCTGAGGTCCTCAGATTAGTTTACGTCCGATCATGGCCACCTAGATGCAATATTAAAAGTGACTCTAAAAAAATGAAGTACGCGTAAAAACTTTTTAAAATGTTACATTCTGATCCAGAATTGTCTCAGAAATCCAAAAATGTTACAATATACAGGGTGTTCCATTTAAAAATTCAAAACCAGAGCCAATTCCGGTGAAACCGGAAGTGACCGGAAAGTGAAAAATATGCGAAAACTCTCCTCTTCACATACAATTTACCTATACCAAATCTCATTTTGATACACCTAATATTCTAGAAGTTATGACTTGTCTAATAGATTCGTTGACACCTGGTATTGATTTGAAAAATCTCGAATTATTACAAGAGTAGTAGTTTTGCTTTTTATTGTTATCGCTTACAGCACCGCCGTTATTTTTTTTTCTAGATAATGTAGATCTAATGTTAAAAATAGCTTGAAATTATTTGATAAGATATTTTTTTTTGTTTTGAACATGATTTTTTAAACGGACTTTTTATTCACATGTTTTAAATGAAAAACAGTTTTAAACAAAAAGACCTTTTTAGTTCAATTAAAAAGAAACGTGTTTTTTAATACAAAATAGCGGTTGGTAACGGCTACTTAGTTAAAAATAGGCTGCGACTGATAGAATGTTAATTTATTAAGTTTGTCCATTTATTTCTAGGATTTTTGTAGATTACTGAAATTATTAAGTAAATATTTTTATTTTTTATACTGTTTTCTGGTGCACTCGTTCAAACAAAAATTAGTTGAAATAAATGAGTAATGCTAAGGTAGAGCAATTTAAATTTATTGCAACTACTGCAACAGTTATTTATAAAACAGTGATTAGACTGTTCCGTATTCAGGAGGCTGTAGCCCCGTAACGTAAGTTTTCAGACTCATGTTTATAGTAACTTTTTTACTTCTTTTGGTGCTTAAAAATGCTTCAGATGAATTTTGCTCTACAATTCTGAATCATGCCTGCTATCTAAAAAAAATTCAACATTTCAACAGTTTTAGAAATTATTAATTAAGAACTACGTGCAAATCAGTTTCTGATTTGAAATTGAAATTTCAACTTCTCCATAGACTTTTAAGAATTTTTTAAATCTTTGACTTTAACTAAATAAGGTTGTTAATTTTTGAGCAGTATGATTGTAAGAATGCAAGGCTAACAATTTTTAGCAATTTTATTATGCTCGAAAAGCTACCAAAAACTAATAGAGTTATGAGTATTCTATACCTTGCAAATTTAGATTTATAACAGGTTTTCTAGACAAACACTCCTAGTTAGGTACAAGATACTTCATCTTTAGAATTAGTAGCGTAAACTGCAAGTTCTTTACATTTATTTAAATAGTTTTTTGTTTGTTTGTAAATTTTTACTTAAGTGCTTTTAATTAACTGTGCGTG
The DNA here is from genome assembly GCA_958336395.1 of Ctenicera cuprea. NCBI lineage: Eukaryota > Metazoa > Arthropoda > Insecta > Coleoptera > Elateridae > Ctenicera > Ctenicera cuprea. The sequence continues at coordinate 31,004,803 of OY284487.1, read as the reverse complement.
ATTACTCATACCTATTTAATTAAGGTGGTTACGCTGGTAATTCTTTAAAAATAACTACTGGTTAACTACACTTCACGACTTTCTTTAAAAAGTCAAGGATGGTCAAGCAACGGTATTTCGAATAATAAAATATTAATGGTTTATATATTATTGCACTTACCCTTTCTTTATCATACTGCCTAAAATTCTGTTACAATGACCTATAACTCCATCACTTTTACATTACCAATAAAGACGTCGATACAGCACTTCAAGGGTTTTAGAACTATTTTAATGTTTTAAAGTTCATCATTATAATTACTCCGCTTTTAGCATTTAACAGAACATAATAGTAATTTAAACTTACAATAAATTGCAACTGTCAGCAACAACACTTCGATTCTAATGAATGCTGTCGACTGAAGTTCAGTTAAACATTCATCATATGGTCTGGTTTTATTACCAACTTCTATAATTTAGACTGCATCCATGATTTCTCAACGTTGCTGGAAAAAAAACTCTTTAGTGGATTTTTAAGTATTTTCAGTAATTATTTAATTTTTATTTTATTATTAGAGAACTCGTTAATAACGGTATTTTATTAAAATTTCATCTGTGTTAAGTTATTTAACATTTAAAATATAATATATGTATTTACCCGAAAACGTAAAGTTCAGAAACGTTTTATTAGATAATTTAATTATAATTTGAAATTTACGTCAGCAAATATTAGGCGATTATTTTTTTATTATTATGTAAATAAAATTTTAGTGGTTATAAAGTTCCTAATTTTGCACGTTTAATTATTAATAACTATAATTGCATCTTATTATGTGAATAATAAGTGTGAAGCTTGTTTTTCTTTAATTGGAAATGTTTAAAAGCTTTAGGAGGCGCCGACACGATTCTGAAATATATTGTTTACGTTTCAGGTACGAGACAGAAAATTGCATGTATGGCGAAGAACGAGGTCAACTGCATAACAAAGGCAAGGAAGATGAGGTGATGCGAGCAGAGGGTATATTTTACTACGTAGGACCTGACAAAGTTAAATACACCGTAACCTACACAGCTGATGAGAATGGATTCATCCCGCATGGTGATCACATCCCAACGCCTCCGCCCATTCCAGCTGCTATACTTCGATCCTTGGAATACCAAAAATCCCTAGGAGAACTATAAAAGCTAGTCATTTGCAACACTATTATCTCAAAGCCATGTGTTCAGCTTCATCACTGCGATATTTTAAAATAAATATTTTTGTAAATAAATAAATTTTTAAGACAATATTTTTTTTAAGTGGATTTGAGGTGTAGGTGCAAGTATAAAATACAAACTATTTAAGTATTGTATCGATGATTATTATTATTATTATCAACGTTGAAAATTTGGATATTGTTGTTGTTTACAATTATTATTGGTATCCATTTGTTATCAATTATTATGGGCGTACAAAAAGTAATTCAATTCAAATCAGAAATTATTTAAGAAACCGAATTCTCGTTTTGTGAATTTATGAAACAAAAAAAAACATTTAATTAAAATGCTTAGAGCCATTCTCACTTTTAAAATAGCAATCCACAAATAAATTTTTAAATGCAGAACAATTAAAACTATGGATTTTAAACTGGCATAAAAATTCACTCACGATGAAAATGTGTTTTCTTTTAAAGAAAAGTATGGACAAGAACTATACACAATGTATATAGTCTGTGTTATGGGTATTACATTTCAGAATATGTTGTTGTGGTTGCCTATCATCTACAACGTTAGGTAATTATGCTAATCAGAACGAAAGAATCACGTCCTTAAAACAGAGTTTTCTTCTTAAAATGAAGGAACGGTTTATTATTATTTATATTAAAGATTGCCTTCAAACAACAGTTTAAAAATTCTTATCAAGCTGTTATTGATGTCGCTGGTTGCTTTTGAACTTTTTAACTTTAAAATATGTTAAACCAGTTTATGCATTGATTTTTGTCGTCTTTTTAATAACTTTTGCTACAAACAATTTTATATTAACAAGACAATTATATAGTTACTTTAACTAAACACTAGCAATGACAATGGAAAGGTAGGATGACAAATTGATATAATTTATCTCGCACAAAGTTCACGTAAAACGTGTTACATAAGTATGAGAAGAGTATTATAAAAAATACCAGCATAATTGGGTAAGTAATTGAATTGATAACACTGCAGTCAAAATCATAGTCAATATTATCGGCGAATTTGCTAACACATATGCCATACATTTGTTTTACATGATTATGTTACTGTGTGGTGATATCTGTTTATATGTGGTTAACTAAGCCGTAATGAATTTCAAATTAGAACAACCTGCAATATAATTTTTTCCACGACCGGGAGTAGAAGTCGGTTTCTATGGCATCAAAATGGTGACAAAAGTAAAGCATTTACTCCCTAGGGACGAAATAAGACAACAATTTCCATATGGGAGTTTTTATTTCATTTCATATTTATTTTTGTAAACAAATGTTTGTTGTCATGGTACGTTGCATGGAAACATCCCAAAGGCTTCTAAATATTGTAATTTCTTTCCGATTTATTATAATTATTTATTTATAAAATTAAGTGTTTCTACTCCCTCTCGTGGAAAAACAGTATATACACCTCGGGAGAGACCGCCATTTTTCCCTTAATGTATTTGTAGCCTCGGAATTCAAATTACACCCCAGGAAAAATAAGATGTTTCTCTCCCTTAATGTATAATGTACTATTGTGTATACAAGGCTCGAGATATTGGCCGCTAATACGTACAAAACGACACGAGCAGGTTTTAAATTTTGTATTGACTTAAACGACTTCAATATTAATAAGTTGCAGGGTTGGAAAATAAATAGCGCTCAGGTAGGCGATCTACAGGAGACACCGATGCTATGCAAGCTGGCAACCGCCGCGCCACGAGACCTTGCTTGCATATACCAGCCGCTTGTTTTATTATTCACTGATTCAAACTACCTATACCTGCTCGAAATGGTCTATGGAACAAAGTTTATATTCACTCTATATTCGATGCTACTATGTTGAGGTGATTGAATAAGCTTTTGTTTAATTAACTGAATATTACACAGTAATAACAGAAACATAAACTTAAAATTTTACGATCATAATAATTTTTAATTGAGTAAAATACACTTAACCTAAAAACTAGTAATTATTACTATGTTTTTTATAACTAAATTACGATGATACTTTAGTTAACTACACTTTAATAAACGGTGTTGCCACTATAAGCTGTAACAGAGCTTAGGCGCACTTAAAATTAGATAATCAATTAATTTATTTAGCAGCAATGCTGAGCTAAAGCATTTTAAAATACTTGCCGTGCGTCAATGCCTTCCATAACAAGCGTAAGCCTTCATTGAAGCATGCCGCACACATGTTGAATCGAATTGAGGTGGGAAGACTGGGCAGGCCACTGCAAAATGTTAATATTTTCTTCCTGGAACCAGCTAACTACCTCTTTAGTCGTATCAAACACTAAATCGGAACCAGCAGCATCAGCAAAGAATCGTACAACAGACTCCAGTACACATTCTAAGTACTGGTTTTGGTCCATCATGACATCTAAGAAAATAAGATCAGTTCGATGGTGAAGGACTATTTCGGCCCAAACCATTATTATGCTCTTCTGTACGGATAGACTTCTTAAAAGTGTCTCTAGCATTTTAAGCAGCCGGTCTCACGCCATACTCTCGCCCTTCTACTGTCAGGATTCATGTATAAACAAGTTGGAGTTCGATTATTCTTGACTTCAATGCAAACGTTCTTGATCCCAGGCTAATACTCCAATTAAATTCTATTTTAATTTAAAACTATGTTTAAATTAAAAAAAGCAGGATAAAAAAAGTTTTTAAAAGTTGACCTTTAAAAGGTCAAAAATAGTTAGTACTGTTTTTTTAATTAAACACGAGCAACGCTTTTATAATGAACGTATTCGGTGTGGGGTGCGGTAAGCGGGACGGGGGAATATACTGGCGATGAACGTTAATGACCACCGTAATTTATGCAGCATTTTTTCCCCGTTTATTATTAACCTTAAAAATCTAAAATACAGACTCTTAGCATCATCGATGTTGAAGCTATAAAAAAATATGAAATAAATTTTTTGATAAAATAAACTTTTATCGAGATGAGGATTTAGGAAGCAAAAACCTAGCTAAGAATAATTGATTTACTTTCAGACTATGTACGCAACTCCAATTTTTTGAATTGTGCTCTTCGGCCGGGACAATTGTGGACAGCTTTTAGTTTCAGAGTTAAGGAAAACATGCTTTACAAATCTATGTACTTCGTTGCTTTTAAATTCAAAGTGTTTTTATTTTCACGTAAAATGCCACACTTGAGGAAAGCTACGTATAGTCCCTACATACATCTGGAAAACGCTACTTTACACCCCTTACGTAAATTTTATGCTTGCGAAAAGCTACTTCTCACTCCCTACATCAATTTTACGCCTGAGAAAAGTTACTTCTTTTCCACTATACATAAACCACACCTGGGTTCCTTAAATTTCGGCAACAGCCTGCTAGCAGATGGGTTTTGAGTACCTCTATGAAGTAGTTAATTTGGGCAACGCACGACTCTGTCCTTTGGTACGATCAGTAAACCTTCATCTCGTTTAGATCATCCCTGCGTTGACCTTATTCTTAGCTATGCTCCTTTGAGATTACCCCTGCGTTTGAAAGACAGAATTCGACACTTTTACGTGACCTTCTGTTTCACCAGCATGGCACCTTGTCATGACCGTCTTGCCGTTCTACGTCTACGTTGTTAATGTTGGGTAACTACATTTTTGGCTCCGAAAGATGCTGTATTACTTTAGGACATCTTGACTTGCATCACCACCCGCCACTTCTTGATACTAAACCTTTTTTGGTAAACGTCGTGTATACCTAACGCGTTCCTGCTCGGCCATCCGACATAGTACAGCCACTGGGTATCTAAATGCGTTAACTAAGTCATATGTCATGCTGGCGTATGGAAAACCTAATTCGGATAATTTGGGTAGCCAGTAGTGCTTCACTGAAAGTACCAAGTATCTTCTTTTCAACTTCCGGCATTCGATACGGTTGATATGCAACAGGTATGCCACACCTTACCACCAGCTTGCGGGTTCCTCTTTTTTAAATTTTGCTTTTGAACTTAGTTCTGTTACGACACCACCGGCTATACGTCATCAATTTGGGTCCATTCAGTGGCCGTTAGTTCAACAAATGTATCTTTAAAGTGCTCCGCACTAAAGCCACGAACTCACGGATTATAAATTATAATTACATTCGTTTTAGAAGTTCTTTGCACTTTATTTCATCTGCACGTAAGATATTGCCAAGTACGTTTCTAATTAAAACTTTTCATTTTTTTTAATTTACTAAATATCTTTTTGCGGTTTGCTTTTATCTTCTTTTACGGCTTTTAATTGTTTAACATACACCTTGCCTGCGTCCTTCACAATAAAAATATAATCATTTTGGTAGTTCCAAAGAGTGGTAGCCGATGATGCAATAATCGGTTGATCACTATTTATGACCGTCCCGTCCCGTCCAACGTACATTGGTTTCTTTTACGCACACATTTATGTTTACAATCCCAGTAAATACTAATAAATAATCGCCGTCCATTTTGATAACTTGTGTAATTCAAGCAGTAGGTAATAAAAACTAGCTGTAGGCACATAATTTCGTATAACTCGTAAATTTACTCTAGAAGCGACGCGTTGGTTCCAATCTCTTGATACTTAATTTTTAGGGGTAATTATTAAGGAATAGTTTTCTAACGAAGTTTGTAATAATTAATGATTCAAGACTGTCGACCTCGAAATAAGTAGTAGCAACAACTAAAATTCAGGCATCAGTAAAAATGTTCGTTCTGTCCATCACTAATAACATAACGTGTAATTAAATGTGAATGTTTACTTGACGCGCTGTTTTCACACTCTGGCTCGGTTTTGCGAGTATTTTGGTTATCTGGTAAAGAAAACTGAAGTATTGTGCTTTAAGAGCTACTAAAAATAAATAAGTTTTTTGGTAACCTAGCGGCCAAGATAAAATAAAGAAGATTTTTGGCACTTGGCGGCTAAAATAATAGGTAGTTATTTATTGTACAAGATGATAAAATTGCACTTTATCTTCGAGAGCGATTTTAGCGTCGAGGCGTCAGCCGAGACGCTAATAAGCATCGAGAAGATAATGAAATTTTATCGTCGTGTGGAATACAACATTTTTTTCTATAGCAATTGTTAAAGAAGACCAAAAAATGAAGAAAAATCAATGATAAATTTAATTTAAAAGTGTCAGGAAAAAAACAGTTTCACGAAAAAATGAGTAGGTGGCTTTAATAACTTTTTGGTTGCTATTTAGTGTATTTAATGTAGAAAAAAAAATAAAATACTTTATATATCCTTGCTGTTAAAGTACTACTTTATCTACCCTTGATGGTAAAGTGCTACTTTTCCCTCTAATTTTAGTTAATAATAGCACGTTTTAACAGTTGCTATAGAAAAAAATATAATAAGGTTCCTGGAAGTTTAACCAAATAGCCATAGTGACTTTTATAACTACAAAGGTTTCTTGATTACAGTGTTTTTTGCTTTAGTTGATAGTAACTACTGTTTCATATATACAGTGAGTTCTTCTCTTCTGTATACATACCAGCTATGTATAATTTTATAAAAAACATGTCAATTCATTGTTTTACTATAATATATAAGCAACCAACTACACACTGGATTTCAAAGCTTTAATTTTTGAATAGAATAGTCTGCTGTGGCAACAGTAATCAAATTTTTTAATGTCAAATTAATAACAATTAGTTTTGATTTTTTGAGTTTAGCATAAGATTTTTGATATTTTATTCACAAACATACTCATGATACTCATTGGACATAACC